>CM053604.1:1080418-1106459 GCA_028646535.1 Procyon lotor
TCTCCTTCACATCTGGGAAGCCGATGGCTTGGGAAGCTTATGGGGGCAGCGCGTGGAGGGGGATGAGGAAGGCCAGGGGGGTGAGGAGGTTGGTGGTGTTGGCCCAGCCTCCAGCAGGTGACACGGGCTCACTGACTGGGTCCCTTTGTTCTGCAGACAGCCTGACCCACCCGCCCGCCTACCCGCCGCCTCCCGTGCCCACACCCAGGAAGCCGGCCTTCTCCGACATGGCCCGTGCTCACTCCTTTGCCTCCAAGGGCCCGAGCCCGCTGCTGCCACCCCCACCCCCTAAGCGTGGCCTCCCCGACACCAGCCCGGCTCCTGAGGACTCCAAGAGGGACCCGCTGGGCCCGAGGCGGCCTGAGCCTGGCCCCAGGGTGTCCCTGGTCCCCCGGAGGATGAGTGACCCCCCGCTGGGCCACCTGCCCACCACGCCCAGCCTCCGGAAGCCCCCTTGCTTCAGTGAGAGCGCCAGCCCCAGCCCAGAGCCCCGGGTCCCCGGCCACGGGCCTGGCTCCGCCTGCAGCTCTGCCGGCACGGCTGCTGCCTCCTCCAGGAACTGTGACAAGCTCAAGTCCTTCCATCTGTCCCCCCGGGGGCCACCCGTGCCCGAGCCTCCGCTCGTGCCGGCCAACAAGCCCAAGTTCTTAAAGATGGCAGAAGAGGCCCCCGCGGGGGAGGCAGCCAGGCCCAGACTCTTCGTGCCCCCGGTGGCCCCCAGGCCCCCCATACTGAAGCTGTCGGCGCCTGAGCCCGCAGCCAGGCCTGCGGTCCTGCCTAGGACGGAGAAGCCACCCCTCCCCCACATACAGTGAGTAGACTTGGCGCCGGTGCCCCTGGGACCCCTCCCCAGCGGCTGGGCTCTTGTGCAGGCACCGTGTCCGTGATGAGTGCTGGGCAGCCGAGTGTGGGAGCAGGACGGCTCCGTGAGGGCCCCGTGAGCCCCCCCTGCACCTGACTCACCCCGCCCCAGAGGAAGGTCCAGCCTTGTGGGTGGTAGGCCCGGGGCCCATCGCTATCTGGGGAACAGTGGGCAAGCGGGTCTTTGGGGAAACAGGCCTCCCAGGGCCCATGCAGGGTCCAGGGAGGGGGCTTCAGGGCTGATGGCCCGCGCTGGGTTAGATGGTGGGGGATGGAGGAGCTCGGGTGGGAGGAGCCCGGGCGGGAGCTGCTGGCAGCGCAGGCCTCCGCAGGCCCTCCTGAGCCAGCACTGTCCTTCCCTGCCTGGGGCTGTGGGGCCACCAAGGCTGCCTTTGTGCTCTTCCCGACTGGGAACTCGCCAAAGTGGGGAGTTTGTTGGTGACTCACCGCCGAGGTCAGTTGGGAACACTCCTCTATTGCTGGGCGGTGTTGGGGACGGATGTGTCCCTTCATACCAACAGCCTGTGGTCAGCACTGTCTGGAGCCTCAAACCGTGAGGTTCTGGGAGCCACAGGGGGAGCCCTGAGGGGGCGTGCTCGCCCAGTGCTCCCTGAAGGTACCCTTCTCCCTAGGACTCTCGCCTGCCCGAGGGAGGGTGCCCCGTGTGGGTTCCTGTTTCACGAGGGGCCACAGGGGTGTAGACGGGGTCAGTTTGCCAAGAGCTGCAGGGCTGCCAGGGCCGATCGCCCAAGGCCCAGCCCTGGTCACCCCCCAGTGTGGGCTCCGTCCGTCTTTGTCACCCACTATCTTTGGGAGGGACGTGGCTTGCCCAAGGTCACAAAGCTGGTTAGCTGCAGAGCTGGGGCCTTCTCCCACAGCGTCCAGAGTACTAGTCTCTGCCATGAGGACACCGGAGGCCAGGCCCCCAGCACCCCTCTTGCCAGCAGCATTGGCAGCCACGAGCCCAGTGCAGTCAATTCCTGCCGTCCCAGGGTGGTCGGCACGGGCCTGTCTCAGAGCTCTCTGGTCTGGGCCTCTGACCACCATCTGGGCAAGAGGGGGTGGTGGGCGAGGGTGGAGGGTTGTGACAGTGATGTGCCCTCCTCTCCTCGCTCCCCTCCCAGGAGGTCACCCCCTGATGGGCAGAGTTTCAGGAGTTTCTCCTTTGAAAAACCCCGACGGCCCTCAAAGACCGACAGCGCTGGTGGGGAGGACTCCGACGAGGACTACGAGAAGGTGAGGCCGAGGGGAGAGCCCAGCCCGCAGCCCGGGGTGGGCAGCTGTGGGAGAGCGGCTGGCCAGGGCGGCCCCTCACTGGGCAACTTGAGGGAGGAGCCCCAGGATGCCGGAGTTATGGGGCGTGGAGCATGGTGCAAAGCCCCAGATCTGGGCACAGGCTGGCAGCCCCTGGGGGGGGGCATTGGCTGCAGGCACCACTCGGACCCTGACCCTGACCCTGACCGTCACTGGCCTCTCTAGGTGCCGCTGCCCAGCTCTGTGTTTATCAACACCACGGAGTCCTGTGAAGTGGAAAGGTTAGCACCGAGCTTTTTCTCCAAATCCTTGTTTTTCGCAGACACGCGGTCTCCCGCCTTTCTGTCCCCCTCACTTGCCTTGGTGCTGGGCAGTCGCTGGCACAGGGACATGGCCCCGAGGGCAACAGAGGCCATCGGCTCAGTCCTGGGGCCGGCTGTCACCCCGGGCGTGGCCCTCACACAGCCCTTGCTTTGGGACCTGTGTTGCCCAAGACCGAGAAGACAGAAAGCCGCACCGAGGCCCGGGGCTGGAGGGTCCTGCGAGCGCTCTGAGGACAGCTCGTCGGCTGACACAGCTGTTGTGTTTTAGGCTGTTCAAAGCCACAAGCCCCCAGGGAGAGCCCCAGGATGGACTCTACTGCATCCGGAACTCCTCCACCAAATCGGGGAAGGTAGGCGCCCCGAGCGTCGCCCTGTAGCGTGGAGGCCCCTGGGGACACGGTGGTGTGGCGGGCTCCTCTCCGCACACAGCCAGGCGGACGGTGGGCGCAGCATCTGCAGTGTGTACGCTACTTCCCCGTGCGGCCTCTGATCGGGCCTCGCGGCCAGCTCCGCCCTGGGGGTCTCTGTCCGGCAGCCCCTGCCCCCGCTGTTGTCAGGAACTGAACCCCAGTCTGCAGACTGGGGGCGATGCTGGCCAGCTCCCCAACACGGGCAGGAGATGGGAGGGAAGTGCTGGGCCTCCCAGAACGTGGATGGGCTGGGGGTTTTCATGCACCTTGCAGGAGAGACCAGCCCATGGCTGCTCCCAGTCGGCTGCCAGCGCCTCTGCTCCTACAGGGGCGGCTTGCACTATCTCTCTGAGCCTTACTTTTCTGTTTCTTTTCCTTTGTTATTTATTTGCGTATTTATTTAAGTGAGCCCCATGCCCAACAGTGGGGCTCGTGCCCGTGACCCCAAGATCAAGAGTCGCACGCTCTGGATGGAGCCAGGCTCGCGCCCCCTCTGTTCTGTGTGTCAGAAACAGTTGCAGGGCGAGCCATGCACCTGCCGCCGTTACTTGAGTCCCCCCGAGGCTGTCAGGGCAGGAGCCCTGGGGCAGGAGTCTGCCCCTTTGGACCCTGCTGGCCGCGTCCGTCCCTAGGTCACTGGAAGGGCCTCCGGGCCGAGCCTGGTGCCTCTGCCTGCCCCCCGGTCCCTGAGCCCCATCCCTTGAGGCTGGGGCTTCTCTCTGCTGCCCCACCTGCTTCTTCTCTCTCTGTAGGTTCTGGTCGTGTGGGACCAAAGCTCCAGCAAAGTGAGGAACTATCGCATCTTCGAGAAGGTGGGCAGGCCGCTGCCTGGGCCTTGGGTGGGCCGGGGTGGGGCTGGGTGGCAGACACAGAGCTGACACAGGGCGGCTGGGAGCCGGCCTGGCTGTCGTCCTTGCTGCTGACCGGCCCCTGTCACAAGAGAGCCCCCGCCAACCCTGCCGCTCTTCCCCGTCCCAGGACTCGAAGTTCTACCTGGAGGGCGAGGTGCTGTTCGTGAGCGTGGGCAGCCTCGTGGAGTACTACCACACGCACGTGCTGCCTGGCCACCAGAGCCTGCTGCTGCAGCGCCCCTACGGCTACACGAGGCCCAGGTGACGCCGGCGACACATGCTGCTGCGCCGACACCAGCCACGGGGGCCGTGACCCCAGCCGCACAGATGAGAAGGGCCCGCGGGGGCCATGAGCTGGACAGAGCGTCGTGCTCCCCCCCGGGCCTCCCTGACACATACCTTCTAGAATCTTCCAGGCCAGGCCCCGCTCAGCAGGCTGGGTCCCTGGGGCCGGGCCAGGCTGTGCGCTCCAGAGGACGGGATGGGGGCATGGGGGGGGGGGTCTCTCCTTGTACACGCAGCCCCCTCTGCCCCAGCTCCCCAGAGCCCAGGGTCCCAGGACCGAGCCCTGCCTGGGTTTGTGGACAAGAGTTGTGATCATCCCCCCCACCCCCGCCCACTCCCGTAGCACTGTGCTGGGAGCTGGGCAGGACCGGGCATTTGGGGCAGGGGCAGGGGCTGGTCCCAGGACTGCCTCCCCCAGGGGCTCTAAGACGCAGGCTCCAGGAGGGGCCGTTGACCTACAATAAAGCACAGATGACCTTTCCTGCAGTGGCCAGGGTTTCACTGGGAGGGAGGGGAGGACCAGCCTTACCGAGAGCCCACACCCACATCCGAGGGGCAACTCCAGCAGTTCAGCTCCCAGGAAGCGGTTGTCTCCAGGGCATGGGCCAGTAAGAAACTTGCTCTGGGCTCACAGCTAGAAACAGGACGAGACCCGAACTCGGGCCGTCTGGGCTCAGAGCCTGTACCCCGAGGTGCCACGGGTCAGGTACAGGGCTGGGGGACTGCAGGGCAGAAAGGCCCCCCATCTGTGGTGGGATCATTTGCCGGATCAACAGAGGGTTCCCTGGGGCGCAGCTGGGCACACACAGGCTGGGCCAGCGGGGTGTGCTTGGGTGGGGAGCTCAGAACCCCGCTAGGGTCTCCGGAAGACTTCCTGGAGGAAGAGATGGCTACAGCGGGCTGGGAAGAGTGGGTGCTATGTAGGCCAAGTGTGGGTGGGGATGGTGGTCCCCAGATGCCCGAGTCCTCTGGGCGGCACCCAGCTCAAGTCCGGCCCTGACCGGCCCTGCCTGCCTGCCGTGGATTCTCCCTGGCACGGCCATCCGTCTGGACTGCTGTGTCTGGGTGGAAACGGACTCTGCTTAGGGTCAGAGCTGGCTGGGACCCCGGGGGCATCAGATCCTCTCTGCACCTGGTTTTGGGCAAGAAGTTTGCTGTGTGACATTCAAGCCCAAGACAGCAGTGTGCCCAGCAGCCGGGGGTTCACCCCCTGGAAAGGGCCCTTTGTTTGCACTTCCTTCCACCTGCCCCCTGCATATTTGGGGGTGGGGTGGCTTGCCGGAGGAGGGGGGATGAGGCCACGTGGATGGGAGAGGTGCTGGGGGTGACAGCCATCTGCTTCCGGGAACCAAGTGTCAATCACTGTCCTGCAGATGTTTCCTCTAAATCCTGCCGGGGGGCGGGGGACGGAGGGTCAGCTCAGGCACTGTCCGGTTGGGGGCATTCCACACCGGCTCAGGGACCAGCAGTCCGTCCTCCCTAACCCTGAACTAGTGCGGGGAGCCTGTGAAGGCCCGCCGTTCCCTACTGTGGCTGCGGCTTCCTTCCTGTGAAGCTGTAAGTGGGGGTTGGGACCAGGAAACGGTCACTAGTCAGTGCCTGGGTCAGGGGTGGGGTCTGCTTGCAAGTGAGACCCTGCAAGATGCGGGGTACCCAGTCGCTTCCAGGTAACTTGTGGCCAGCTCAGTGGTGAGAACATGTTTGAGGACCCTCGAGCTGGAAAGGGGGGGTTGGGGGCCCACAGCCAGGGGACAGGTCCTCTGGTCATTTGGACAGATGAGGCCTGTGGCTGCCCAAGGCCCACTCTGGGGCCTGGACTGGCTTCACCTCTCCCCCCAGGCCCAAGGCCTGCTCAGGACAGACTCCCACCTATTTGTGAACTGACCCAGGGACCCCGGGCCTCAGCTGGAAGGGTGTGTGCCGGGGGCTGGGGGTGACCGATGGGGTCCCAGGCATGGTCCCCAGCATTGAGCAGGGGCCTCCTGAGACCTGCCGTCACCGTCCCAGTCCTCATACAGTGTTGAAGGCTGGTTACCACTTACCAAGGACCTCCTGGGGTCCAGGCGCCAAGCCCCATGGGTACCTGACAGTTTGCTTGGGGAAGAAAGCGCTATGTGCCTGTTTCACAGGTGAGAAAGTGGAGGGCTGGAGGGGCCTGCTTTCAGGTTCCAGCTGGCTTCTCACCGCCCTGTGACCTGCCCTTTGCTGCTCTGAGCCCAGCCCCAGCCCCCGCCTACCTCTCCATCTCTCCTCAGGGCTCTGATAGTCCTGCAGAGCGTCTACACAGTTCTGGGTGTGCGCTGACTGACCCCAGGCCCCACAGCCCTGGGAGGAACACAACTGGCCTGTCTCCCTCCGCTTTGCCCTCTGGGCCCAGTCCGGGGTAATGATAGGAGGCCCAGGACCTGTCCCAGGGGCTAGCCTGCTTCCTCGTGTTACAGATGGAGAAACTGAGGCTCAGAGAGGCTTCGTTGCCTTGTCCAGCATCGTGGGGCGTTCAGAGACGGGTCCAGTTCCTGGGCTGAGAAAGGCCTAGACCCTTTGGGAAGCTTCTCTAAGCCCCTGACTGAACGCGGTTTTACTCTTCTTATAGCTGATCAGAAAGAATGAGCTTTTCTACTTTCTGTTAATAGAGATTTTTATTGTAAGCCGAGACCCTTTTAGAACCAGAAGAGACCTCATGAAACAGAGGCTTCTTTTAGCTCAGGTCATGATCCCAGCGTCCTGGGATTGAGCCCCACATCGGGCTCCCTGCTCAGCAGAGAGCCTGCCTCGCCCCCTTCTCCTTGCTCGTGTTCTCAGCCTCTCTCAGATAAATAAAATCTTTAAAATAAAAAAATTAATCTTAGGCAAAAACAGAAACAAGTCCTGAGTTGTTCCACATCCCTGCCCCAACTCTGGGTCACACTGCAGGGGCGCCCCCTGCTGGGCTGAGGGGGCTCTCCCAGCACCCTTGGCGGGACAGGTGGTGCTGAGGGCATCAGGGCAGAAGAGGCAGCAGCCTGGGGCCAGGGGGCTTCCTGCCCAGAGCCCACCGGGACTGGCCTCTGGAAGGGGGGCCTGGAGGACACGAAGGACACACAGGGAACACGGAGCAGAGCTGGTGCTTGCACCAAATCCACATGTCTCTAGAGGAGGGCAGTGGGGGGAGGAGGGCCTCTGGCTCTGGCTCTGACGCAGCGGCTCCAGTGGGCAACTTACCGCATCCAGTTCCCTGTCTCTGCTTGCATGCCCTATCCCTCCCCCTGGAAAAGACTGCCACCTGGGACCTCAGGGAAGGCTCCAGTCCGTGGGGACAGTGACCCTTGAAGATGGTTGGAAGGGGCCGTCTCCCATTAGGCTACCTTCCAGCACACTCCCACCAGAGGGAGAGTCTTGAGACATAGGGCAGACCCCAAACACATCCACTTCCTTCAGCCTTTCCTCAGCTCCTCATGAATCCATAGCGGCTGCCTAACAGCTGCCCGTGCATCACCCTCTGGCTTCAGCTCTGACTGTACTCTGAGCTACTCAGAGCTGAAGCACACTCCTTTTTCCTTTGATTTCCCGTAGAGCAAAACACACGTTCGGAAAAACCAACAAAACACAAATGTGCAGCCTAACAAATCGCTATGAGGTGAACATACTTATGATCCTATCAGGAGGTGACCTCTCCAGCACCCTCCCTGTCTCACCAGCCCTGCCCTGGCTTTGGGGAGGTCTCTGTTCCGCTATAAAGCCTTCACCACTTAGTCATACATCCATCACGGTGGTTTCCTGTTTTTGTATTTTATGTGAATGGATTCTCACAGATAAAAAGCTTCGATATCTCTCTTCTTTTGATCATCGTGTCTTTGAGATGCAGCCACATTGCTGGGTTTAGCCGTAGTTTGTTCAAGTTCATTGCTGAAAACCGTTCCATTATATAACTGTATCATAGTTCATGGAGTTTCTTTTATTGTAGATGGACATTTGGTTTGTTTCCAGGTGGGGGAAGTCCAAACAATGCTTATTCGTGTTTCTGATCCATAACCTGCACAAGTTTCTCTAGGGTATGTAACCAAGAGTCAGATCCCCGGGTTCTAGGGCATCGGGAACCTTCAATGTCTTCCTTGAATTTTATTGTTCCAATTTACATTCTCACCGGCAGTGAGAGTTCCCTTGGTTCCACATCATTGCCAACACTTGGTATCGTCAGTCTTTTTTTTTTTTTTTTTTTGCTTTTGCCATTCTGGTGAATGTATAATTATGGCTTTAATGTGCATTTAGCTAATTACTAATGAGCTTGAGCATATTTGCATGTATTTATGAACCATTTTCCATTTGTCTCCTGTGAAGCGTCTATTCAAATATTTTGCACATTTTTCTGTATTGTTCCTTTTTTGTTAATCTATACAAATTCTTTTTTTTTTTAAAGATTTTATTGTATTTATTTGACAGAGAGATCACAAGTAGGCAGAGAGGCAGGCAGAGAAAGAGGAGGAAGCAGGCTCCCCACTGAGCAGAGAACCCGATGTGGGGCTCGATCCCAGGACCCTGAGATCATGACCTGAGCTGAAGGCAGAGGCTTTAAACCCACTGAGCCACCCAGGCGCCCCTCAGTTGATCTTTTGGTTGGGAATCATTATAGCTTTAAATCAGCTTGGGAAAATTTGACATCTTTACAACATTGATCCCATGGGATCTCTGGATGGTCGAGAGACCATCACAGTTGGTCCTGTGTTGAGATCAAGGCATGAGCCTTGTGGGCCCCTGGATCAGCCAGTTATCAGCTGTCCAAGTACAGAGATTATCTCCGGGGCTGGGTGACACCGGAGGCAGGGCTCTGGGGCCATTAGCTCCTGACACTCACGGCACCTGGGCAGGGCCCGCTGCCAGCCCCGAGCCAGAGAGAGTCTGGGCAGGGTACCAACGGCGACTACTAAGCTGCCCCTAGAACTGCTCATATCTACTTGCTCCTCCTACTAAGTTCAGTCCATTCAGACACAAATTCTCCAGTATTCTAATGGGTCACAGTATCTGGGGGAACTTCTGAGAGATGGGTAGAGTGGGGAACTGTGGCCCCCACCGCTGCGGTTGACCCCCAGGCCACAAGTGATCTCAGCATCTCCCTTTTCTACCACCACTTCCAGATTTCTTCAGAGCTACGCTTTGGCTCTCTTAGACGGTTCGTGCCGAGGGTCTGAGCTCCTGGGAGCCGGCCCTTACCACGGTGTGCGGCCATGCTCGCCTGTTTACCGTTACCGGGGGTGGGAGCACCAAGGGACACCCCACTCCGCTGAGTGCCTGCTCTGATTGCCTGAGCGCCACCTTCCCGTCTGACCCCATCCTGTGGCAGGGAGGCCTACCTCCTCCCAATAATGAGGGTCGGTTATCCCTACCACTCGGGCTGCGCCCTTCTGTGCCCACCAATCCACCGGCACAAGTTGTCACACGTGATCAGTCGACAGCCATAGTTTCAGCATGACTGTGCCCCCTGGTAGAAGTGTCCTCTGAGACCTCTAGGATCTCTAGGCTCACAGCTCTTACTGCTGCCGAAGAGAAAGCACAGATTCCTCAAGTAGGTCACTGGGTATTGCCCGTGTTGGGGACCGAGCCTTGTAAAGTGGCAATTGATGTAGCTGTGTACTGCTTCCCAGAGGCTGGCATTCTACCTCCCAGAGGTCGTCTCCAAGTTGGAGCCTCATCTGCGTCTCCCATGTGGCCAGCCCATCACTCTAGTTTACCAGCAACTTCTGGATGGCACATATTTGGTAGGAATGGTGGGTCCCCGGTCACACGCCCATTGCCATACCTCCTTTGATATAAAGCAGGTCCTCTGGTAACTAGGCAGTCATGTGAGACTCCACATCAGCCAGTCAGACACTGGGGGAGCTCTTGATTGGGGTGCTGAAGTGATTGCAGACAGAAAAGGCAAACCCGCATCCAGAAACATGGCAGTCTCGGTGAACGTGAATTATTGCTTTTTCTAGAGTAGAAGGGATCCAGGATAATCAATTTGCCAGCAAGTCGCTGGTTGGGTCCTGCTGGGACAGGTGACAGGCTACATTTGGCAGTGGCCGCAGCTGGATTAGCCTCGGTTACTAGGAGCTCACGCTTCTGGGCTCATGCATGGCCTCCACTCTGCTACGGTGATGACTTCACTGGGGAGACCACTGTGCCAGAACGGTGGGGGCAGAGCACAGAGCCTGGCTTATGCTCATTGGCCAGTCCATTCTATCTGCTTGGTTGCTTAGAGCCTCTTTGGTAGATGCTCACTGGTGAATAATTAACATACAATGCGAAGATCTTCACTCTTTGTACCAGTTCCCAGAGCGCCATCGACACACCTTGTCTTCAGACCTTTTTGTCCTCGAACTTTTTTTTTTTAAGATTTTATTTATTTGACAGAGAGAGAGAGAGAGCGCACAAGTAGGCCAAGAGAGAGGGGGAAGCAAGCTGAGCAGAGAGCCCGATGCGGGGCTTGATCCCAGGACCCTGAGATCATGACCTGAGCCGAAGGCAGAGGCTTCAACCCACTTGAGCCACCCAGGCACCCCTGTCCCCGAACTTTCAGATCGTTCCTTCCAGGCTTCCAACCAACCTGCTAAGCCCTGTGCCACCATCCATGAGTCCAGGCCACATCTCCTGCCACACGAAGTGAATGGCAAAATCCACTGCCAGAAGCTTTGCCTGTGGGGGTGACTGCCCCTCCCACTGTCTTTCAGGACAGCTGCTGAATGGGGCTCCGGGGCTCCAGGGCAGCAGCAGGCCGTTTTCAGCCCATACCAACATAGTGAGCCAGCCTGCCCATGAACCAAGCAGAGGTTTTTTGCTCCTCTGTCGCTGTGTCCGGGGAATCCCTGACACCATTGGTGTGAGCTGATAGACACTGCTGCTCCAGGGGTAGATGACCAAGGGTCTGGACCACCTCCTACCGCATCTACACAAAGCCTTCCCATTCTGGATCTGCCACTTAGATTGTGATGCATCTACCTGACTTTCCCTGGTAGCCTGATGGAACCAAGCGACGGGCAATTCTGGCCTTGGAGTCACTTTTGATGTTCCATAGAAACATTCCTTTTCTACCAGAGCCCAGTAGCAAGCCAGAAGTTACTTTCTGAGTTGCTTTGATTTGTGAGTTTGTAGTTCGCACCAGATTCAAAGAGAAATTTCAGCCACTACATTCTCAAATCATATTTGTCTTCTTCCAAAACACTCCCCAGCCCCATTTTCAGGGACTCCGATACACATTTATTGGGCCTCTTGAAGTTGCTCCACAACTCACGGGTGCTCTGCTCGTTCTTTTCAGGCTTGATTCTCTGTTACTTTCTCCATGTCTTCCAGGTCACTTTGTCTTTTGCTATTAGTCCCATTTGCCGTATTTCCCATTTCTGATGCATTTTCCACCTTTAGAAGCTTCATCTGGGTCTTTTTTGTGTCTATTCAACATGCTCGATCATCTTCTACTCCTCTCTACGCCCCTTCTTTTCTTCAGCAAGACCTGACAGCTTTTTTTCTTTTTCAGATTTATTTTTCTTTAGGGGGGAGGGGCAGAGGACAAGGGCGAGGGAGAGAGCAGATTCTCCGCTGAGCAGAGAGCTCGATGCAGGGCTGGATCCCAGGACCCTGGGATCATGACCTGAGCCCAAGGCAGAGGCTTCAACCCACTGAGCCACCCAGGCGCCCCCAGAGGTCACAGACATTATCCCTAGACGATATCCCTGACCCTTCTGTGGGCAAAGCCAAGAGGTCCCTGCTGAGAAGAAGGCCCGGGTTCCGCACTGCTCTTCCCTGCTGGCCTCAGTTTCCTATGGTATAAAGGGAAAAAGCAGCTCTGCTTGTCCGTGTCCTGGGCCTTTTGGGGGCTCAGATGAGACAAGAGGAGGGAGAGGGTAGGGAAAGGTGCTGGTCTGGTCCAGCCTCCAGGTCACTGGCAGGTGCCCTGGCCTAGACTCCTACGACTGGTTCTGCGGAGGCGACCGGTGCTTGTTC
This sequence comes from Procyon lotor, assembly GCA_028646535.1. Classification (NCBI taxonomy): domain Eukaryota; kingdom Metazoa; phylum Chordata; class Mammalia; order Carnivora; family Procyonidae; genus Procyon; species Procyon lotor. The sequence continues at coordinate 1,092,356 of CM053604.1, forward strand.
ATCCAGCACCCGCAGGTCAGGCCCTGGGCAGCAGGCAGCCACCCGTCTGTGGAGCCTTATCGCCATCCACAGACCTCGCTGTCCCGACTACTCCACCCTGGCCGCCAGCCCCAGACTCTGCCTGGGCCCCCAGTGCAGGGAGGGGGGTGCTTCTGGACAGAGAGGAGCACAGGGCGGGCACGCGGGCGCAAGGTCCAAGGGTCCGCCCGCTGCAGGAGTGCACGAGCTGGGCAGGGAGCGGCCCGGCCCCGGGCTCCGAGGGCCCCTCTGGCCTGGAACGCCCCCCCTTAGGTCGCTGTGCTGCCCATCCCGGGAACCCGGCCCGCAGAGCCTGTGCAGGGATCACAGGCGAGGAAAGCGGTCCTGGGAGAGCGGGCGCGGGGGGCAGAGCCGGCCCGCCTGCGTCAGCCGCCATCCCGAAGCTGCCGCGCAGCCGGCCCCAGACCCTCCGCCGCGCGCCGTGGGCGGGCGAGACCACACCCACAGGGGTCCCTGCGGTTCGCGGCGGCTGCAGGCGGGGCCCCCGCCCTTACCCTCCCCCTCGCCGCACGAACCCCGCCCCCTCCGCACCCGCCCGCCTCGCGGTCAGCCAATCGCAGGGCGCGTTGCTGGGCGGCGCGGCGAGGGCTGGGCCTATAGGATGGCGCGTTGTTGGGCTGCAGCGCCGCAGGCCGCACCCAGCTCCCGCGGCGGGGGCAGCGCCGGGGGGCTGAGGGGGCGGAGAGGCCGGGCCGGCCGGGGCTGCGGGCTGTGGAGAGCGCGGCGGACAGGGGGCGGAGCCGGAGCCCGAGCCGAGCCCGAGCCCGAGCCGACGCGCCGCGGCCGCCCTCCGACCTGCGAGCGCCTGTGCGCTGCCCGCGACTCGGCCCCTGAGGTGAGGCCCGCGCGCAGGGGCGGCGGCGGGGCCCGGGGCGCGGCGGAGCGGCCGAGGGGCTGCAGGCCGGACCGCGGGGCCTGCGGCGGCGGCGCCCGAGCGGCGCTAGAGGCCGGGGGGAGGCGGGCGGGGGCCGAGCCGGGCGGGGCGCCGGCGGGTCTCGAGTCGGGCGCGGGGGGGACGGCGGCCTGCAGACCCGCGACGGCGCGGGCCTCTCCGTGGGGGCGGCCGGGCGGTGGGCGGCGGAGGGCGGCGGAGGTCGGGCGCGGGCGCTGGGTCAGCAGGTGCCGGGCCGACACGGCCGGGTGGGCGGCCTGCCGCGCTCGCCGCTCGCGGCTGCCCGCCGGCTCCGGAGCGTGTGCCCGCGGCGGGTCGCGCCAGCCAGACCCGCCTGCAGACGGTCGTGCGGCGGTCCGGGAACGGGACGGCCCCGGGGGGCTCGGCGGTCGTCTTCTGGCTCTTTGGTCTCCTGAACGTTTGCTGGGGGCCGGGCCGGGGGGAGGTGTCGGAGGGCTTCTGCCTGTGTATTGTCGTAATTCGCGGCGCGGGACGTTTCGTGGGTGCTTTGTGTTCGCCTCCTGCGTAGCCACCCCCCAGTAAGTGGCTCACCCGGACCGCCGGTGGTGTGGCCGGTGATCTCATGCCTGCACGACCTAGGGCAACTGGTGTGTTCCCGAGGACCTGCCGCGTCCGAGGGCTGTGCGCCTTGGGTAAGTTGTTGCAGGAGGAGCTCTGCGTGTTTGTGAGAGACGGGGCGCGATCCCAGTGCGGGGAAGAAAGGGACTTGTTCTGCCTCCTTAGCAGAACATCAGTGGGGCCCCGGTGTAAGCGAGTGGGAGAGGCTGAGCCAGAGTCCAGGCTCCGGCGGGGGGGGGGGGGGGGGGGGGGGGGGGGGGGGGGGGGGGGGGGGGGGGGGGGGGGGGGGGCACGTGGCCTCGCGGGACACTTGTGGGAGGTGGGCTTGCCAAGTCCAGCCTGCAGTTAATGGGCTGATGCCAGCCTTCTAGAAGTTACCTTGTGGAGTCCGAAATCTCAATGTGCCCCTCGGTTCTGACTGTGGGGAGAACTAGAAGAGTAGAGATGTTTTTTCAGGAAGTGAATGGTTTTGGCATCAGAACTGCTTTTCAGACTCTTGATGTGGTTTGCAGCAGGACAGCTGGTTTGCTTTGTTTGCTTGTCGCCGTGTTTGGATTTTAGTCACAGAGGCTCTCTGAATGCCCTGATCTGAATTCTACCCAGGCTCCAAAGGTGGGATAGTTTTCTTTCTAGAATTTATACAGCTGACCATTTTCCCCTTTAAGTCTTTGTCATTACCTGATCCTGATAAAGTTTTGTTTGGTGTTGGGCTTTGTGTTCCTGATTTTACCATAAAAGCTGTTTCTTGAGAGGGTGATTAGTTTCCAGTAATTCTTTCGAGCAGTCATTGTATTGTCAGAGAAGTAAATAATTTGAAATGCTTTAAAAGATACTTTAAGGGGCACCTGGGTGGCTCAGTTGGTTAATCATCTGCCTTTGACTCAGGTCATGATTCCAGGGTTCTGGGTTCCATCCTGGTGTAACCCTGCTCATCCGGGAGCCTGCTGCTCCCTCTGCTTGCGCACTGTCTCTTTCTGTCAAATGAAGAAATTATGTGTGTGTGTATTTAAGATTTTATTTCTTCATTTGGCAGAGAGAGAGAGAGCAAGAGAGTGAACACATGCAGGAGTAGAAGAGAGAGAGAAGGAGGCTCCCCACTAAGTGGGGAGCCTGACACAGGGCTCGATTCCAGGAGCCTGGGATCATGACTCTACCTGAAGGCAGATGCTTAATGACTGAGCCACCCAAGCACCCAGAAGAAATAAAATCTTAAAAGAAAAAAAAAGATACTTTAAAAAAGATTGTTAAAATCACATACCCAACCAGTGTTAAAATTTACCTCGTCTCAATTTTTAAGTTTGACAATAAAAAAGATATTTTTATTATATGAAACGTAGAGTACAGATTGATTTATTTTACATGTTAGATTGTTTTCAGGTACCTGTAGAGAGAATGGTGTAATAAGTCCCTGTTTACCCTCATCCAGCTTCAACAGTTATTAACTCATAGTCGGTCTTTGTCTGTATCCCCCAAACTCAGATTTCATGTCATTCTAACTTGAATATTTCAGTGTGTATATTTGCATACATTTTTAAAAAAGATAAAACACAAATACCACTATCATGAAAAATGAGTAATTTCTCATTACCTTCAAATACTCAACCAATGTTAAAATTTTCTTGTGTCATAGTCTTTTTTTTTTTTTTTATAACCATTGAATCAGGATCCAAATGGTGTTTATACATTGTGACTTGTTTTAATCTGTAGGTCTCCCTCCATCTTTTCTCTTTCCTTGTAATTTATTTGTTGATGAATCTCCATGATTCGCCCTCTGGGGTTACACACAGACTGGGTTTTATTCCGTATGGTGCTTTAACTACATAGAAATGACTGCACCAGTAGATAAATCTAAAGGTGTGATCAGATTCAGGGTTGATTTTTACCAAAAGACTTCATAGGTTGGTAGGCAGATAATAATTAGTAGTCTTTTTTCTTATTAGCAACCCTTGATGCTCAATGCCTAGAGCTCTTGTTTATTTATTTATTTAATTTGTAGGTGTATAGAGAAAGAGAGAGAGCGCGAGCGCGCATGCGCATGCGTGCCCAAGCAGGGAGGGGCAGAAGGAGAAGGAGAGAGGATCTCAAGCAGTCTCCACAGTCAGTGTGAAGCCCACTGCGGGGCTCGATCCCATGACTCGAGATCATGACCTGAGCTGAAATCAAGAGTTGATTTACCTAACCGTCTGAGCCACCCAGGTGCCCCAGAGTCATTATTTTATTAGGCTTTGGAAAGTGTTGATATTTTAATTCTATAACTTCATTTGTTAGCTGGAATGCTTCTATAAAGAGAAATGTTTTGGGGTGCCTGGGTGGCTCATTTGGTTGGGCTGCTGACTCTTGGTTTTGGCTCAGGTTGTGCTCCTGGGATGGAGCCATGAGTCAGCCTCTGTGCTCAGTGGGGAGTCTGCTGGAGATTCTCTCAGTTTCCCACTGCTCCTCCCCCTGCTTTCTCTGTCTCTCTTTCTCTTTCTGAATAAAAAAAATTAAATCTTAAAAGAAAAAAAAGAAATGCCTCCTCCATACTTGGGTTACCCTGAATTTTAGCTTTTTTGGGAAAAGTACCATAAATGCTTAACTCCTCTCCAGTAAGTTGCTAATTCTCAAAATGAGTTGGGATCTTCTGCAAGTAGCCAGTGAGTTGTGTTACATGTTTGTGTCATTTTGAACTCATGGATTTAAACATATTTGATACGGTTCAGTCCATTGTAGCTATTATCCTTATTGATGCTGAGATTGTCCGATCTTTGTCCGATAGGAATCTGTTTAGTTTGCTTCCTAAATCCTTTAAACAAGATTCTACGTCTTTGATCTTTCAGGTATGACAAACTGCACCAGGCTCATCTTGTACATTTTCTGTCCTAAGCCCTGGAATCATCCATTTCTCCAAAGGGCCCTGGTTTCTTTTAATGAAAAGCAGTATTTAGTAATGACACTCTGTGTCCTGGGGTTATTCACTGATACTAGGTTGATCATTGTTTTTAGATCCTTCCAGTGCACAGATCACAGGTTACTATACAGAGTTTTACTTAACTTCCTTGATCTTACACCTGAATTTTTTTTCTTCCAAGACAGACATCTTGATTTAATTACTTTTTTTTTTTTAGATTTTAGTTATTTATTTGCGGGAATAAGCACAGAGGGAGAATGAGAGGGAGAAGCAGACAGGGCTCCACCGCAGGACCCTGAGATCGTGACCTGAGCTAAGGGCAGATGCTTAACTGACGGAGCTACTCAGGCTCCCCTAATTACTTAGTGTTTCATCCCACACTGTACCCATCTCAGTTTTAGAAGAATATGAAGACTGTCATCAATTAATAAAAATTGAATTTTTTGCATCCCCATTGGAGATATAAGGTCAAATTACTGTGTTTTAAAGTCACTTAGAATAGTTACTCTGGTTTTGCTACTGGGTGCATAGGTTTTTGGACCTTTTTTTCTCTTTGCATTTAGGGATTACTTTTAAAAATTTTATTTTATAGTTATATAAAATATTAAAAGTCTTTCAAAATCAAATGTATGAAACAAGGTATAGTCAAAGAAGTATTGCTTTTTTCCATCTTCACCTATCCCTCTTCCCTATAGATAACCTTTTTACATTTTAATTTTATGGTTACATTCATATTTCCTTTTTACCAGAAAGGTGGTAGTGTATTATACACTTTTGCTCACCGTGCTTTGAAAGTTTTATTAATTGTGGTGAAATATATACAATGTAAAATCTGCCATCTTAACCGGTTGTAAATGTACAGTTTGCTGGTGTTCTACACATTTATGCTGTTGGGCAGCCATCACCACCGTCTGACCCAGGACTCTTTCCTATTGTGAAACTGGATCTCCATGCCGGTAAAGCACATTCTCCCCTGCCTCTAGCCCCGGTCTCTGTCCTTTCTGTTTCTATGAATTTAACCACTCTAGATCTCTCCTATAATTGGAATCATGTGGTATTTGCCCTTTTGTGGCTGGCTTATTTGCAAAATGTCCTCACAGTTCATCCATGTTGCAGCAGGTGTCAGAACATCCTTCCTTTTGAAGACTTAATAATAATACGTCATTATGTAGTTATAGTGTATAACTGCTTTTTAATGAATACACAATGTAAAAATTTTACTCACTAATGGCATTTTTTTTCCCTTATCCTATGAACTGATGAGAATTTTCTGGTACATTTTAAGTTATCAGACTGGAAGGAAATATATCACGTAGGTGTGATGTCATACTCAGAAATTCTATTGAGAAAATTCCAGCCTTCTGTATTCTGTGGTTGTTGACACGTGGTTGACTTCAGTTTAGCATTTTTTAAAAAGTTTTTATTTTTTTTATTAAAAGATTTTATTTATTTGACAGAGAGAGAGAGAGAGATCACAAGCAGGCAGAGAGGCAGGCAGAGAGAGAGGGGGAAGCAGGCTCCCCGCTGAGCAGAGAGCCCAATGTGGGGCTTGATCCCAGGACCCCGAGATCATGACCCGAGCCGAAGGCAGAGACTTTAACCCACTGAGCCACCCAGGCGCCCCATTTTTTCTTTTTTTAAATAGCTGCCATTTCAGCTCCTCACCTACAGCAATACTGTTTTGGGTTGGTTTCAGCAATGTCATTTCTGAGATAAAATCGTCTAACTCATTGACACAGTGAGTCCACTATTAATTGTTAACATTACATTTTAGTAATCTGTTTTTTCTCATATTACTCATTGTTCTCTCACCCATTATCTATGTACATGTTCACTGAACTCTCAGATATTTAAGATTTAAAGTCTAAATTATTAGACCTACAGAGTCTAAGTGTGTGCAAAACAGTGCTTATGGTCTTAGTTATTAATGCTGTTTTGCCAACATGAGTTTTGTCAATTCTCTCTTCACAATACATCATGAATCAGTCCTTCTGTTCCATCTCCACTGTCACCACCTGGGACCCAGCAGCCATCACGTCTCCCTTGAACTAGCACAGCAGGCTCCAGCTGGTTTCCCTGTCCTTCCATTCTCTACCTTTCTGCCAGTGTGATTTACATAGAATATAAATTAGATTGTGTTCCATATTGCTTAAAGCCCTTCAAAGACTGATAAAAAATGGTCGCCTCTAGGGACAGGGATCTGTGTGGCTGGGGGTAAGGGTAGGAGGGAGAATTACTTTTCACTATATAAGCTTATATCTTTGGATATATGTTTTAGTGCATGTAGTTGGATTATGTATTCAGAATAAAATAATCTTACAAATAAAAATCCAGTGACTTCCCGTTATGTTTAATGACAGAATCCAAATTTCTTATCGTGATCTCCAAGCTCATGTTCTACCTTCTTCTGCTTGCTCATTTATGCTGCATATACAGTGGTTTTCCTGGAACCTAGCTCTTGAGATTTCAGGAATTGTACGTTGAGCTCTTTGCCTAGAATGAACACTTTTATACCACTCTGCATGGGCAGCTCCTCTTTTAAGCCCCGCTTAAAAGTTCCTTAAAGAGACTCTGTCAGCCCTCTTTCAAATAGGTTTCTCCTGTTTTTTACTAACTCAGACACTTCTGGTGTCCTTCAGTTTTAATGATTTATTTATCTCTTTACTCTTCCCCCCTCTCCCCCCCTCGCAGTAATGATATTTCACAAAGGCAGAGAGCTTATTTGTCTACTGTTTAAGCTGGCCCCTTTGTGTTTTTGCTAGAATGAATTCTGAAGGGGCACCTGGGTAGTTCAGTTGGTTAAATGTCTGTCTTCAGCTCAGGTGATGATCCCCCAGGGTCCTAGGATCAAGCCCCACATTGGGCTCGTTGCTCAGAGGAGAGCCTGCTTCTCCCTCTCCCTCTGCCTGCTGCTCCCCCTGCTTGTGCTCTCTATCTCTCTCTCTGTCAAATGAATAGATAAAATCTTAAAAAAAAACAAAACAAAACAGAATGAGTTCTGACTTATAGACTGGACCGTGGCACTTCCCTGCTTAGAGTTTTTCAGTGATTCTCCCTAGTCCATAAATCCTGAGCTCCTGGACCAGCCTTTCAAGGTTTGGTGTCTTCCCATGTATATCTCCAGTTTTATCTCTTAACAGCACCTTGCTTTTGCTTCCCGATGTGTTCTGAGCATGGTAAACTGGCTCATGGTAGGTGCCCAGTAAATACTTGTGGAGTGAATGATCTAAGGTTCTGTCTCTTTAAGTCTTTGGTCACACTCTTGGGAAAATGATAGCTAAAAACATAAGGTAATAAAACTTCAGGGAAAAGGCTACATAAAGAAAGTAGAGTTTAAACTTATCCTCAAAATGTGGGTACAGGGGCGCCTGGGTGGCTCAGTTGGTTAAGTGTCTGCCTTCGGCTCAGGTCATGATCTTGGGGTCCTGGGATTGAGCCCCGTGTGGGGGTCGGGGGGTCCTGGGATCTAGGCCCTTGTCAGGTCTTCTGTTGGGGCCGGGTGGGGGGGCGGGGAGTCTGGTTCTACCCCTCTGCCCCTCCCCCTGCCACTTGTGCTCTCTCAAATTAAAAAAAAAAAAATATAAAATCTTAAAAAAAAAAAAAGGTGAGTACTATGCATAAAGGGGAAAATACCATTTTGTGAAGGAGAAATGGAAGTTTTTTTTTTTTAAGATTTTATTTATTTGAGAGAGAGAGACATAGCCCAAGGGTGAGGGGCAGAGAGAGAGTGAGAATCTCAAGCAGACTCCATGTTGAGTGCAGAGCCCAATGTGGGGCTCGATCCCAGGACCCTGAGATCCTGACCTGAGCAGAAACCAAGAGTTGGGTGTTTAGCTGCCTGCACCACCTGAGAGAGCAGAACAAGGCCAACTTCATTTTGTGCTACACCTGTCATCTTGTCTATAACCCCTACATGACCTGCTCCTGAGAAAGGTCACAGAATGTCAGACCTAGCCGGTCCTTGAACCAGTTTGAGTTAGCCGATAGGAATGCGGAATCCCTCACCGCCACAGGATGTAAACCCCCCCTTTGGCCCGCCAAACTTGTGACTGGAGTAATAGGCTAGTTCAAACAGTTACCTTACCTGCCAAACCTGTGCGCCAATTCAGACCAGAGTAATAGGCTAGTTCAAACGGTTACTATAGGGTAAATTGTGATTCAATTGGCCACCTGCGTGTGGACCGACATGACTACGCAACTTTCTGCGTGGCCACTGGCCCCTATAAAACTGTTACGCCCTTTGGCCTAGGGGTCCAAGTCCTGACCCCGCTGTGTCGGATATACTTGGGCCCAAGCTCGAGCTTGCAAATAAACCCTCGTGCGTTTGCATCGGTATCGGCTCCTCGGTGGTCTCTCGGATTCGAAATTGGGGGCATTACACACCCAGGCACAACGGAAATTTTTTTTTTTAAAGACTGAAGTTTTTGTAACCTTGTTTTATGGCAGTGGTTTAAACACACATGCAGGAATCCCATCCAGACCTGTTGAATTCTAGCCTCAGACCAGGTGATTCAAATGTATCCCCTAATTAAGAACCTTTGTTCTGGGGCACCTGGGTGGCTCAGTGAGTTAAAGCCTCTGCCTTCGGCTCAGGTCATGATCTCAGGGTCCTGGGATCGAGCCCCGCATTGGGCTCTGCTCAGCGGGAAGCCTGCTTCCCCCTCTCTCTCTGCCTACTTGTGGTCTCTCTCTCTCTCTATCAAATAAATTTTAAAAAAAATTAAAAAAAAAAAAAACTCTGTTCTATGGCCTTGCTCTTAGAACAGTGGTCCCCCATTCAATCAGTGTCCCAGTGGACCCAGGACCACCATTCTGTGGAGGCGGGGTTACTTCCACATTGGGTATGTGCATCATGTTAAGTGCTTCTGGACTTTCCTCTGAGATTTATCCTTTTCTCTGCTTAACTGTTGAAAAACCAGGAATATAGCTTTTAATTGGCAACATAGAATTTCTAAAATCTAGTTTATAAACTTGAATTTTCATCTTTTTAAGTATTTGCCATATGCCAGGCATTGTGCTTTTATGTATTACTTAATCCTTTACCACAATCCTGTTAAGTACCTGTGATTATATATATTTTTTAAGATTTTATTTATTTATTTGACAGAGAGAGAGAGATCACAAGCAGGCAGAGAAAAAGAGAGAGAAGCAGGCTCCCTGCCGAGCAGAGAGCCCGATGTGGGGTCCCAGGACCCTGAGAGCATGACCTGAGCCGAAGGCAGAGGCTTTAACCCACTGAGCCACCCAGGTGCCCCTCTTTTTTTTTTTTTTTTTTTTAAAGATTTAGTTTTTTGAGAGCGCAGGTGCCTGTCCCAGTGGGAAGAGGGGCAGAGAGAGAGAATCCCAAGCAGGCCTGCTGAGCACGGAGCTGGCCTGAGGCTCAGTCTCATGATCCCAAGATCATGACCTGAGCCCAAGTCAAGAGTTGGACACTTAACTGAGCCACCTAGCTGCCCCAATTATCTTCTTTTTCAGAGGAAAAAAACGAAGGGAGTTGAAGTGATTGCCAAGGTTATACAGTTAGGTGGTGGAGCTGGGAATCAGACCTAGGGTGTCTGACTCCATAGATGATGCTCTTAACCACCAGGCTGTGCTGCCTTCATTCTCTGTACTTTCTCAGTCCTGACACTTTGGGCACTTGGTTGTGACGGCTGGTCCTGGTCTTCCCCGTGAGGACAGTTCGTTGTGCCTCATTACCGCTGTATTTCCTGAGTCTAGCACAGTGCCTGGCACAGAGCAGGTCCTTAAGAAATAGTTGTTGCATGAGTGATTTTCAGTTACTTTGCACAGATTTTATTTATTTGAGAGGAAGAGGGTGTTGGAGAGAACATGAGCAGGAGTCAGGGGGAGAGGCAGAGGGAGAAGCAGACTCCCTGCTGAGCTGGGCCTGATGCAGGGCTCCATCCCACTCCAGGATCACAAACTGAGCTGAAGGCAGACCTTAACTGACTGAGCCACCCAGGCACCTCATCTTTTTAAAAGCTTAGTGATGAGGAATAATGTACATGGCAAATTATTAAAGATGGTGTGCCCCATCTATTACCTTAAAGCAGTGGTTGGCACACTTTCTGTGAGAGGCCAGATCATAGATATTTCAGGCTTTGAGAGCTGTGGGGTCTCTGTCGCAATTTCTGAGCTCTGCTGCTACCACAGGAAGCAGGTTCGGGCAATATGCAAATGAATATGCATGGCTGTTCCAGTAGAGCCTTCTTCATAGACTCTGAAATTTGAATTGATTTCCAGGTCTATCATCTATTGTTACGTTTAATATGACTATTTTTTCTTAACTGTAAATGTCACTCTTAGCTTGTGGCCCTTATTAGAACATTTGGCTTGGCAGGGGTCTTCATTTGCTGATTTCTGCCCAAAGAGTAAATTTTCTCATTAGATTGAAATAGCCCGCTGTCTCTGGAACTGAGTTGTTTTGTCTGCCTGTGGCCTTTGTTCTGTGGCACATGTTCTGGTCTTCATAACGGAGTGAGTACAAGAGACTGTTCTGAAATGCTGTGTCGTAGTGGTTGTAGGGCACTCGTTGGGGGCCTTGTCCGTTAGACTGAGCGGGAGAGAGACTGGTCTTTGTTTTCACTAAGAAATCTGCTTTCCTGGGCACCTGCGGGGCTCAGTCAGTTAAGCCTCTGCCTTCGGCCCAGGTCATGATCTCAGGGGCCTGGGATCGAGCCCTGCATCGGGCTCTCTGCTCAGCGGGGAGCTTCCTTCCTCCTCTCTGCCTGCCTCTCTGCCTACCTGTGATCTCTCTCTCTCTCTCAAATAAATAAATAAAATCTTTACTTTTCTTTGAGTAGAATTCTCCACTTTCATTCTAGTTCTATTCTGGAATGAACTTTGGTATTTTATGTTTTTCCTTTAGCTTAATATAATTTCAGTTGTGCGTTAATAGAAAGAGCTATAGGGGGTGAGAAAGACCTAGTTGGGCCTAGCTGTATAATTTTCTATGCCAGATTAACCTTGTTTTCTGAATTCTAAAACAGGAGGAGGTGTATTTCCTGCTTCACATGGCATATTTTTGGGGATTAGATATAATGTAGGTGAACCTGGCCCAGAGGTTACAGTGGATTCCCTTAGGTGCCCTCCCAACAGGTACCTCCTGACTTTTGGGCATACAGATTGTAGTAAGAAAGCAGATGGGTGTATAGTGCATCTAATCTAACCAGATGAGATGATGGTGTTGAAGAAAATGGAATGTTTGCAATTCAAAGGTGCTGTTGCCTTAGGAGTTTGCTACACAGAAGCATAGATGTAAGCCAGAAGGGTTGGAGCTCAAAACCTATGGGTGAACTCTTAATTTTTACTTTCTCAGAAGGTATTGCTTCACTGTCTTTTTGCTGTATCATTTCCTGCAAGAATCTGCTATCCTAATTTTTGTTCCTTTATGTAACGTGTCCCTTTTCTCTGGCTGCTTTGAAGACTTCTCCCTGTCACTGGTTTTGAGCAGTTTTATTTTGATGTGTCCTTGTGTGCATGTTTCTTGTGCTTGTGGGATTCATTGAGCTTTTTTCTTGGATCTGTACGTTTGTATTCATCAAATTTGGGAAAATCTTGGGCATTGTTTTTCACAATTTTTCCTGTTCTTCTCCATGTCCTGTGCTTTGAGGGCTCCAATCCCATGCATGTTAGACCATGAAAAGTATCCCCACAGCTCACTGATGCCCCTTTATTTGATTACCTTTTCTGTGTAGGTTTTGTTTGGATAGTTTTCATACTGTATCTTTACATTCACTGATATTTCTTCCTCAGTGTTTAATCTGCCATTGATCTTGTTCAGTGTAATTTTTCATCTTAGACATCCTGGCTTTCATCTTTACAAGTTCTATTTGTATCATTTTTTTATATCTTTCATTTTTCTACTTAAGATTTTGAAAATACGGAATGTAGTAGTGTACCAACTGTTTTAATGACCTTGTCTGCTAATTTTAACTTCTCTTTCAGTGCTGGGTTAGTTTTGATTGATTTATCTCTTCTGGGTTATATTTCCTGCTCTTTGTTTGTTGGGTAATTTATTGGATACCAGACATTGCAAATTTTATTTTATATTGTTGTGTTTTGGATAGTTATTTATTCCTCTAAATACTCCTGATGTTTGTTCTGTTACATTAGCAACTTTAAAATTTTTCTTGGCGAAATATTGGTGAATTGCAACATTTTCTTTGTATATAAATTAAGTTCATAGCCTTCTTGAGAATCTAACTTCACTTAAAAAAGCCACTTACCTGTGAATCCTGTATATTGTTTTGTTTTTATTTGCTTCCATGCTTTGTGAAGTTATTTATTTTGGCAAGTGGAAGAGGAATGTCCTTTTTTTTTTTTTTAAAGATTTTATTTATTTGACAGAAAGAAATACAGCTAGAGAGGGAACATAAGCAGAGGGAATGGTAGTGGGAGAAGCAGGCTCCCTGCTGAGCAAAGAGCCTGATGTGGGGCTCGATCCCAGGGCTCTGGGATCGTGACCGAAGCCGAAGGCATATGCTTAACAACTGAGCCACCCAGGCGCCCCAGGAATGTCCTTTTTTGAATTCCCTCTTTTTTTTTTTTTTTTTTTAAGATTTTATTTATTTGACAGCGAGAAACACAGCGAGAGAGGGAACACAAGCAGAGGGAATGGTAGCGGGAGAAGCAGGCTTCCTGCCGAGCAAGGAGCCCGATGCGGGGCTCGATCCCAGGACTCCGGGATCACGACCTAGGCCGAAGGCAGGCACTTAACGACTGCGCCACCCAGGCGCCCCCTGAATTCCCTCTTCTTTAAAGGTTTTCAAAACCGAATCTTAAGATTTGGTTAGTAAGGGTAAATATGCTAATACCCCCTTAGTTTGGTCAGTGCTTACTGGGTATCACATGTCTCCTTAAAATAGTTAGGAATCTTAACATAGTATAACATTAAACTTTAACAGAGCTGCTTAATAATACTTATTCTGACCTACATGCAGAAAACTTGAACTGGAGGGAATGAAGGAGAGCAAGTTGAATTCATTTTGCCCTTTGAGCTTTATTTATTCTAGAAGTACCTTTTTAAGCAATTGTTATGGCCAGTGAACATTGTTTGTCGTAGTTGTTAGTTTAAAAGTGTTCAGTGTATTTTGACAATGTGTTTTTTTTTTTAAATGAGATTATGCTACATAGGAAAAAACCATTTTTTTTAAGAGTTTATTTTTTTGACAGAGAGACATCACAAGTAGGCAGAGAGGCAGGCAGAGGGAGAGGGGGATGCAGGCAGGCTCCCTGCTGTGCAGAGAGCCCTGATGCGGGGCTTGATCCCAGGATCCCGAGATCATGACCTGAGCTGAAGGCAGAGGCGTTAACCCACTGAGCCACCCAAGTGCCCCAGGAAAAAACCATTTTAAGATTAATTGATTGCTTGATTGATTTGACAGAGAGAGAGAGATCACAAGTAGGCAGAGAGGCAGGCAGAGAGAGAGGGGAAAGCAGGATCCCCGCCGAACAGAGAGCATGATGCGGGGCTCGATCCCAGGACCCTGAGATCATGACCTGAGCTGAAGGCAGAGGCTTCAACCCACTGAGCTACCCAGGCAGCCCAGGAAAAAAAACATTTTAAATAGAGTAGGACTTGAGTCTCTAGGACACTTACCTTTTAATAGCACCTCGAGTACTCTCACTGCTGGGATAAAATAACAACAGTGTTTTTTTTTTTTTTTTTTTTTTAAGATTTTATTTATTTGACAGAGAGAAACACA
>CM053604.1:1106959-1162478 GCA_028646535.1 Procyon lotor
CGAGAGCACAGAGATTATAGGGTATTTCAAGCAGGGGGGGCGCGGGGGGGGGTGGGGGGGCGGGGTGAAGGGCTGCCCTCCTGAGCTACCAGATAAGACACAGGCCAAATTTATTACGTTTGTCCACAGTCAGCAGTGGTGGTCTTGCTGTTCCTGGACCCAAAGCACTCCGTGGCTTCCACAGTATTCCTGCCTTCTCTCACCTTGCCGAAGACCGCATGCTTGCCATCTGACCACTTGGTCTTGGCAGCACAAACGATAAACTGGGAACCATTTGTATTGGGGTCAGCATTTGACATGGACAAGATCCTAGGACCTGTGTGTTTAGGGATGAAATTCTCATCATCAAATTTCTCCCCGTAGTTGGACTGGCTGCCAGTGCCATTGTGGCATGTGAGGTCACCACCCTCGCACGTAAATCCTGGAAGAATCCTGTGAACGCAGGAACCTTTATAGCCAGATCCTTTCTCCCCACTGCACAGAGAACGAAAGTTCTCCGTGGTCTTTAGACTTCTGTTTGCAAATAGCTCCGGAGAGAGACAGCCTAAGGGCTTGCTGTTCCCTGAGATGATATGGTGGGGTTGATGATGGCTGGCGGTGCAGGGAGGCTCTGGGGCAGCAGCCTCAGCAGACTCTTCCCTTCTTTATCATTTTGGCCTGTAAGTCCAGGAAATGTGCAGTGGACTTTCTTATTCTCTCTCTTCTGGCATCGTTTGTATCTCCTTGTCTCCCTGTGTTGGTCTTTGGGGAATTTTTTCAAATCTTTTAATTATTCCTCTTCATCTGTGTCAAAGCTGCTATTAATTCACTACTTGATCTGTAAAGTATGTTTTGTTTTTTTTTTTTTTAAAGATTTTATTTATTTATTTGTCAGAGAGAGAGCGAACACAAGCAGGCAGAGACAGAGGGGGAAGCAGGCTCCCTGCCGAGCAAGGAGCCCGATGTGGGACTCGATCCTAGGACCCTGGGATCATGACCTGAGCCGAAGGCAGCTGCTTAACCAACTGAGCCACCCAGGCGTCCCTGTAAAGTATGTTTTAAAGTTTTTAAAAAAGATTTCATTTTATTTAGTTTTAAAATTTTATTTAAAGAGCACAGGCACCGTGCAGGAGAGAGCTTGAGCAGGGGAGGGGCAGAGGGAGAGGCAGACTTCTTGCTGAGCAAGTCGCCCAAGGCTCAGATCTCTAGGATCGTGACCCCAGCCACAGGCATATGCTTAACTGACTGAGCCACCCAAGCACCCCAAGATTTTATTTTTCAAATAACCTCTACACCCAAGGTGGGCCTTGAGCTCACAACCCTGAGATCAGGAGTCACATGATCCACCAACTGAGCCAGCCAAGTGCCCTGTAAATAATTTTTCAACATTTTATTTCTGAAAGTTCTGTTTGGTTTCTTTTTTAGCTCTGCTCATTTTTGATAGTCTCAGGCTTGTCCCATTTGTGATTAATTTACTTTTTTTTATTTTTTATTTTTAAAGATTTTATTTATTTATTTGACAGAGAGGAGAGAGATCACAAGTAGGCAGAGAGGCAGGCAGAGAGAGAGGAGGAAGTAGGCTCCTGCTGAGCAGGGAGCCCGATGCGGGGCTCGACCCCAGGACCCGGGGATCATGACATGAGCCGAAGGCAGAGGCTTTAAACCACTGAGCCACCCAGGCGCTCCTGATTAATTTACTCTTTAAACATTTCATGTATAGTTATTTTTTGTTCTGTATTATAATCCTAGTATCTGAAATCTTTGAGGGCCTAAGAGTGTGGTTATTTGTGATGACTGTCACTCATGTAGATTGTTTTTGGGTTTGTGGAATTTTTACTAAGACCTCCTATTTGGTTAATTTTAACATGGGAAAAACCTGAGGATCAATGTTGAGGAAGTTTTTCCTAAGAGGATTGTATTTACTTCTGTGAGCCAGGGTCATTGCCCACCTGAAACCATTTCCACCCTCTTTAGAGTTCCAGCTCATTGCCTCTGTTTTTGCCTCTGTTTTGAGCATTAGTAATGCTCATTTTTGGTGTTTGACCTCTGCTTATCTTATCTATTGTGAGTGGTTCCCATTTGGAGTTCACTAGTTTCATTCCCATGGTTTTGGGCCTTATTTTGTTTAGCCCTTTGAGGTTTCATGTATTTCTTATATGCAAATAACGTTTTTTTATGCAGAGTCTTATGGAGTGGTAGGGCTTCTCAAATATTTGCCTTACTTGATCTCCAAGTGATATTTATTAGTAATGGAAATAGTGGTCATGTATTGGTTTAAAACTTAGGAAAAGTATATTCAGTATGAGGTAATTCTAATGTGCACAGTTTGAGGGACAGTGGAGGGAGATGTGCTGGTGTTCTTGGTATAGGAAGGGACTAGCTCTAGCTTGGCCAGCATGTGAAACTTTGGTAGTTCAAGTCACTACTTTGCTCTGTTTTTTTTTTTTTTTAAAGATTTTATTTATTTGACAGAAACACAGCGAGAGAGGGAACACAAGCAGAGGGAGTGGTAGCGGGAGAACCAGGCTTCCCGCAGAGCAGGGAGCCCGATGCGGGGCTCGATCCCAGGACTCTGGGATCACAACCTGAGCCGAAGGCAGATGCTCAACGACTGAGCCACCCAGGTGCCCCAACCTTGCTTGTTTTATCATCTCTTTTATCATCTGTAAAATAGCTAGATGACTTTTTTTTTTTTTTAAAGACTTATTCAGTTGAGAGAGAGAGTGTGCACACATGATTGGGGGAGGGTGGGCAGAGGGAGAGTGAGAAGCAGAAACCCCCTGAGCTAGGAGCCCGATGCGGGGCTTGCCCTAAGGTCATGACCAGAGCAGAAGGCAGATGCTTAACCTTCTGAGGTGACTGAGTCACCCAGGCACCCCTATAACTGGATGACTTTTTTAAAGTTCTTTTTGGTGCTAAAAATGTATGCTTTTAAGGTTTTGTTGTACTGCCCTTTTTTCCCCTATTATATTAAATTTCTTTTAAAAGATTTGTTTATTTTTAGAGAGTGTGTGTGTGCAAGCACAAAAGCCAGAGGGGCAGAGGGAGAGGGAGAGAGAATCTCAGACTCCACGCCGCTCACACAACTGGATCTCACGACCCTGAGATCACCACCTGAGCCAAAAATCAAGACTTTTAACTGACTGTGCCACCATTATTATATTAATTTAATAAGTGTTATTTAAGATCTGTGTTCAGAGCATTGTGTTGGGAATGTCAGAAGATGAGCATTGTAATTGCTTCTGACTTCAGTAAGCTTGTAGTCTTTCTTTGTTTAAACAGGGACAGTACAGGGTCGACTGGGGGGCTCAGTCAGTTGAGCATCCTACTCTTGATTTCCTCCCAGGTCGTGATCAGGATTGTGGGATTGAGCCCTGTGTTGGGCTCCCTGCTCAGGGGGCAGTCGGCTTGGGATTCTCTTTCTCTCCCACTGCCTCTCCCTCTATCCTCCCTTCCCCCCACCCCCACACACCCTCTCTCTCTTAAATAAATCTTTTTTTTAAAAAAATAGACAATACAGGGGTGCCTGGGTGGCTCAGTGGGTTAAAGCCTCTGCCTTCGGCTCAGGTC
Source organism: Procyon lotor (assembly GCA_028646535.1). NCBI lineage: Eukaryota > Metazoa > Chordata > Mammalia > Carnivora > Procyonidae > Procyon > Procyon lotor. The sequence continues at coordinate 1,110,509 of CM053604.1, forward strand.
ATGATCTCAGGGTCCTGGGATCGAGCCCCACATCAGGCTCTCTGCTTAGCAGGGAGCCTGCTTCCTCCTCTCTCTCTGCCTGCTTCTGATCCCTCTCTGTCAAATAAAAAAAAAAAAAAAATAGACAATACAACCCAGTGGTGCCATCTGTTAGAGGGACCTCTAGTAAGTGGTGCTGCTGTGTATCCTTGTGCGCATATTAAGGAGGACAGTTAATTAGTGCCCATCATAGAATGTTCTGCCTGTGTCCTTTTTTAAGAGATTCAATCATCTTTAAAAGTGCTGCTTATGATGATAATAGCTACCATTTATTATAGTTCCTTAATTTATTGCTTTCTGTGTACCAAGCACTATATAAAACACTTGGCATAAGTTAACTCATTTAATCTTAAATCAAGGAAGTAGATAATGCCACCATTCTCATTTTATGGATGAAGAAACTAAAGTATACATAGAAAGATGAAGAAATGTGCCTAAGGGTATGTAGCTAGTTAGTGATAAACTGGGATCAGAATTCAGGTGGTCTGGCCCTAGGGCCTAAACTAATGTGAATTGAACATGTTTATTAATCAGTTAACATTGGGAGGCAAATGGAATTTTATTGAAGACCCAAGCCAGATTCATTCTTTCCTTCTTTCCCTCCCCCCCCTTCCGTTCCCTCCCTTCCTTTTTAAAAAATATTTTATTTATTAATTTATTTGTCAGAGAGAGAGAGAGAGAGCGAGTGCCCGTGAGTGCACAAGCAGGGGGAGCAGCAGACAGAGGGAGAGGCAGGCTCTCTGCTGAGCTAGGAGCCCAGTGTAGGACTCATTCCCAGGACCCTGGGATCCAGTGACCTGAGCTGAAGGCAGACACCCAACACAGGCATCCCCCAAGTTAGATTTTTTTCTGTACCAGCCTGGTATCAGATGGATTTTGGAAATATAAACAGGATAGAGTACATTAAAGTTCACTTAAATTTGTTTAGTCAAACAGATGATTTGGTTGGTTTATCTTTAGGTGCCTCACCCTAAATTGTTTTCAAAACCACACCCAAGTCAGTTTCAGTAAGCCACACTAGAGTATTGGTTTAGGGATTGAGTTAAAGTGAGAAATCTCTAACTCAACTACATGTGTTGATACAGATGGAATGCAATAGTTTTTGTTGTTGTTAAAATACAAAAAGGTAAAATGAGTTTATAATTGAATATTATTTTTTTTAAAAGACTTTATTTATTTATTTGACAGAGATCACAAGTAGGCAGAGAGGCAGGCAGAGAAAGGGGGAAGCAGGCTCCCCACTGAGCAGAGAGCCTGATGAGGGGCTCGATCCCAGGACCCTGAGATCATGACCTGAGTGGAAGGCAGAGGCTTAACCCCCGGAGCCACCAGGCACCCCAGAGTGTTATTTTTATTTTTTTTACTTTTTTAAGATTTTATTTATTTATTTATTTGATACAGAGGGAGGTCACAAGCAGGCAGAGAGGCAGGCAGAGAGAGAGGGAAGCAGGATCCCCACTGAGCAGAGAGCCTGACGTGGGGCTCCATCCCAGGACCCTGAGATCATGACCCAAGCCGAAGGCAGAGGCTTCAACCCACTGAGCCACCCTGGCACCCCGGAATGTTATTTTTAATTAAAATGATGTATTTTAACTTTTAGTTGGTTACGCCTAATGTTCTTGAAGTTTTTGAAGTGAAATTTTTGTTTATTTATTTTTAAGATTTTATTTATTTATTTGACAAAGAGAGACAGAGAGAGAGAGGGATCACAAGCAAGGGGAGTAGGAGAGGGAGAAGCAGGCTTCCAGCCAAGCAAGGAGCCCAAGGTGGGGCTTGATCCCAGGACCCCGGGATCATGACCTGAGCCGAAGGCAGATGTCCAATGACTGAGCCACCCAGGTGCCCCTGAAGTGAAATTTTTAGCATGTTACTTTTATATTCCATTAGACATTAATTAAAATATTTCCTATTGACAGGGTATCTACTATGTGTCAGACATTGTGCGAGATATTTTAATTTTATTATTTCTCATTGCCCCAATATCCTTGGAACATAGGACTTGAGAGGAAACTGAGGTACAGGTCAGACTATGTAGTTGGTGGGGAAGCAGTCGGGGTGCTGCTGGCTCAGAGCTGAACCAAGCACCAGCGGGCCTGTTGGGGAGTGAAGAACCACACCTCTGTGTCTCTGGGAAGAGGCGGTTACTGGCGATGAGCTAACTGGAAAACATCATTCATGCAAATTAATTCCAGATGGGTTAAGGAGAGATGTTTAAAATTGTAGAGACTTTGGAGAAAAGCAAAATGGAATGTTTATCAGAGAGAATTCCTGAAAACTTTCTTGGAACACTTTATGACACGTGCCTGAGAAGGAATGAGAACTGTCCCTTGAAGAGCAGAAGATCTCAGAGGAGAAATTTGCAGAACTAAATATGCAAAATATTAAAATATTTGCTCACTGAAAAATAAAATAATGGAAGGTAATAGTCTAGGGGATCAAATATGACAAAAGTTCACTAGGTATACCACTTTTTTAGTTTGTGAGAATAACTATGTCAAAGACAGTTGGGGGTGTAAACAAACACATGGAAACCATTCGTCCTCACCTGCGAATCTGAGAAATGACAAAGCAGCCACTTCTGATCTGCCAGGGCAGGGAAGTGTTAGTGATACCTTTGTTTCTTTCTCAGAGCCTGTGAGACAAAAAGGAAGGACAACTTTATATTTAGTCCTCACCCATTTGGGAGTTTGTTCCGCGGCAGGCTTACCTTCCAGCAGTTACTTTAGAGACAGAGTTTTCTGTCCTTTCACTCCTTCCTTCGGCATCTGTGTTTCCAGCCCCCACCCTAGGCAAGGACTTGCAGCTAGGATTTTCTAAAGGGGTCACTTTTTCTGGAATATTTATTTTATTTGCAATGTCGCAATTATTTGAGAATGCTTTGCATTTTTATTGGCTTGTTAAGATATGCTATAGTTTTCCAGAAGTGTTCTGAACTGTTGTGTGGAAATTATTTTGAAGTACAGTATGCCTTGCGTTTGGAACCTGAATAGAATTGCCTCCCCTAAGTAAAAGTGGTTTTACTCATTTGAAGCTTGGGCTGAACACCTTGATGGACTGTTTGTATTTTATGTTAACTGCAAGAAGTCAGGCTGCAAAAACCAAGGCTCAAGATTTTCCTAGCCACACCAGTGTAAAATACTTGGGAAAGAATGAATTATTTGCTCAAGCTGGGTTAAGTTCAGGTTACAAGTGCTAGTGTTACTTAGGTAGGTGTTAAATGACAGAATGAAGGGATACACTCTTTTTCTCCTTGAAAAGAGCGATTGACCTCTGCTGGCCTTAACAGTGTGTCCTACGTGGACATGCTGTTGATGTTTCACCCCGTGTCTTGAATTTCTTCACGATTCCAGTTACATAATTGCCAGTTAGCACGTCTGGGTAAAATGAACAGTCAGTGGTTTCAGAATGTGAACTTTTTCTACTGCCCTCCAAGTTGTTTTTCCCCTGAATTGGAAGGTTTTATTTCTAAATTTTTAGTCGCCTCATGATTTTAAGATTTTATTTATTTACTTGCTTATTTATTATTATTTTATTTTTTTAAGTGAGTGCTGCACCCAACACCCAAGCTGAGATCAAGAGTTGCATGTTCTATGCTCCATGATTTTAAGGTTTCAAAAGCACTGCTGCATATTCGTAAGTTAAATAGTTCTGTGTTTAACCATTTTGTTTTCATTTTTAAATAAGAGGGATATGCAGAAATTATAGGGTTTCCTTCAGTCCCAAAATGTGTAGTGCTTTTTAAAATATGGGGTTTATATTTGAGAGCTATTGACATTTAGGTACCTAAAATAATTCTAGAGAATTTTTAACTACCAAAGGTTGATTTGCTTAGTGTTTATTAGTATTAAATATGTTTTATTACATTCTAGAATTTTGAAAACTGGCAGTCTTACTAATCAATATCAGTTAACTAGATCTTTGTGTTTAATAAGCCGTGTCCGTCTACTCAGTAAGTACTGGGCGTTCCTCAGGTATTCATTGAAATCGATCTGAAAGCCTAGATCTGCCTTAGGGGGTGGGACACGAACAGTGATGCTGCGTGTGACTGAGGGAAGGTGTTTTCTGGCACCAGCTGTCATGATTCCACGGGCTGGTGAATGGGACTTCATACACTCATGATACTGAGCATATCGTGTTCACTCAACAACTGTGTACACTGGGCATTTTATTGGTCCCCTCTACCCATGAGAAAACCGAGGTACAAATAGTGAGCTTGTCCAGGGTATCCTCGTAAATATCTGGGCTGGGGTTTGAATCCTGGTGACCCCAAAGCCTCCCTTCTTCCCATTAAGCATCACCGCCTCTCTGCAGTTGTAGGACATAAAGGTTGTCCACTCACAGACTTTCTTACCCCCCGCTGCCTCCCAAAGGATACTGATGTCAGGCAGACTACAGACGATTTCAGCCAACAGATACTAGGTTGTGGGATGAAGGGGAAGTAGACAGAAGTCTCCGTCTCACCGTGTTGGCGTCTGTCAGTATTGTGCACTTGCTGGTCCCGTGGCTGCACTAATATTCTGTACATGCTCTTTCAGCAGCTGAAAGTGTTGCCCAGGTCCTACGTAGTGCTCATGAGATCATTTTTATGTCTTTTTCTCTATCCTACTCCCTTGTAACTATTAAACTTTTCCCCTGATACTGATTGTGTTTGTCAAGGAAACATTCTTATCTCACCGTAGTGTTGTTAGTCCCTCCTCATGTGTTTAACTGGACCACAGTGGGTTTTCTCTTCCCTGTCAAATCTAGGTGGAATTTTCTATGCTTACATGTATCTGGTCAGCCTGTGCTTCCCAACTTCTGCTGTCTTTATGAGCCTCACTTGAGTACCATGCACACTTAGTTGTGAGCTCTAGAATTCTCCTTCTCTTGTTTTCCTGCCTCTGGGAGCTCTACTTGCTTGAGTCTTCAGATCCAGTCAGCTGGAGACAGATAGAGCTACTGTCCTGGTATACTGACTTTGGGAATTGACAGAATTCTTAGAAATGTAAAACCCAGGCACCTCAAGACACCAAACCCAATTTGATATCCAGATTGTCCCATTTGTAGTCTGGAGCTTCCTTGTGAGTGGCAGGCTGAGATTTGGAGTCTGTTGGGTTAGCTCCTTGTGTCCCCAGAGTTTTTTCAGTCATGTGGCAGTTGCGATTAAGTGAAGCAGAGCGATGGCTTTTCTTACGGTCGAATGCTCTGGAATCCAGATACTTAGATTAGCATCACCCGTCCGGAATGTGAGACCTGAGCATGTATTTCCACCTCCTGCCCTTTTCTCTGTCTCTCTTCTTATATCCACATAAAGCATTCGCCCTATGCCTACAGTAGCGAATGGTACAGATGAGTCTCTTGCCCCGTTGGGGTTACATTCTAATTGGGAGACAGTAGTACCCGCAGCGCACACTTGAATGCTTCCTGTGTGTCAGGTCCGTGTTTCTAAGCATTGTACAGGCATTGACTGTGTGAGGTGGTACTGTTGTTGTCTGTATTATTTCAGAAGCGGGAAATGAGGCCAGAGAAGTTAAGAAAATTTCCCAAGCTTGCAGAGCCAGTAAGTGGTGGGGCTGGAATTTGAACTTGGGCATTCTGGCCCCAGAGCTTGTGCTCTCACAGTGGTGAGAAGGGTCTGGAAGGGAAAGAAAACCCAGGGTGACGTGAGAGAGCTGGGAGTACGGGCTACTCTAAATAGCCGGGGCAGGGAAACCAGTCTCAAAATTTAGAGGTGAAATTTGACCTAAAACCTACTCCTAAAATATGGAGTCAGTGTAGCTGGAGTAAGTTTGTTCCGGACAGAGTGAAAAGAGAGTTTAAAGGCTGTGAGGCAGGAAGGAGTTGGGTGTGTTTGGACAGAAGGGAGGCTCCTGGGCTTGGGACGGCAGGGCAGAGAGATGGCTGGGGCCCAAACTGGGAAGGTCCCTGCTGCCTGCAGCCAGGATTTCAGATTTTATTCTAGGGACCGTGGGAAGCCGTTGGTGGGAATTAAGCAGGGGCAGGACGTGCATTGATTATATTATTCATTCATTTACTTATTTACTATTTTTAAATTTTTTTTTATCTGACAGAGAGAGAGCACAAGTAGAGAGGCAGGCAGAGGGGAAGCAGGCTCCCAGCTGAGCAGAGAGTCCAATGTGGGGCTCGATCCCAGGACTCTGAGATCATGACCTGATCCGAAGGCAGAGGCTTTAACCCACTGAGCCACCCAGGCGCCCCGCATGATTATATTTTTATGGAGAACCAGTTATAAGAGTTTGAAGGTAGGAGCAGGGAGACAGGACTAGTGGAAGATAAAGAGTCCTGTTTCGGACAAGTTAGGTTTGAGATACCTTTGGTATCTTTGCTTCTTTACCAAAATATAAATGAAATATTTTAATGCTTAAAGAAAATGATGATAAACTTTGTTTTATCCCTCTCTCCCATGTCCAAGCCAGTGCCAGCCCTCACTCCTGGCCTTGGCTCTAGCTGTCCTGCTGCCTGCAGGGGGTGGATGCCCGCACCACCTGTGATGTCACCTTTCCCAGAGCCTCCCTCCGCCCTCCTGCTTACTGCTGTCACTTGTCTCCCTACCTCCTTGTGTGTCCAGGCCCCTACCCACAGCCCTTCTCGCCTGGTAGTGCACTGTGTGACTCACTGACTTCTCATGCTGACTGCCAGGCCCCTCCGCTAGGACTGTCACTTCTGTTTGCTGGCTAAGTGCTGAGCCTGTTAGAGTTGGGATTGCCCCCTCTACCACAGTAGTGTCATGTCTATTGAGATGGCACTGTTTTGAAAAGTAAAAATGAAAGAATGTATGAAATTTGAAGCGTAGTTTTCCTTTGTCTAAATTTGTTTTTTTACCTTTTTTTGGTTTATGGTTATTAAGACTTTTTCATAATTTCTCCTTTAAGGTATCATCTGGAATTTTTTTTTTTTTAAAGATTTTATTTATTTATTTGACAGATCACAAGTAGGCAGAGAGGCAGGCAGAGAGAAAGGGGGAAGCTGGCTCTCCGCTGAGCAGAGAGCCCGATGCTGGTGCTCGATCCCAGGACCCTGAGATCATGACCTGAGCCGAAGGCAGAGGCTTAACCCACTGAGCCACCCAGGCGCCCCTCATCTGGAATTTTTAAAGAATTCAGAGGTTATTTGGATATTGACATAGTGCTAAGCGATATTGAGAAATAAATTATATATCTGAAAGATTATTTTTTAATGTGTTTTTGAAACTAGTTGGAGTTGTGACAGAGAGAGAAATATTCCGTTATTTGTGACAAGCCATACAAACCCTACGGGCAAGAAGTGGTGCTGTGGAGTGCTTGTAGGCCTGGCTGGGACCCTTAGGCCACTGCTTGGTGTGTGTGCACCGTCTGCCCAACACTGCTGAATGCTCTCCAAACAGCATTTTGGATTCTTACCATACCCCTCAAGGTTCCCATCCCCACTTCCGGTTGATAGAGGAAAACAGTCCCAGGGAGAAGATCCTTGCCTGGGACCACACAGCTAGTGAGCAGCACGGCGGACTCACCCTGGCCTTGGTCTGCCCAAGGTGCACACCAGGCGGCCACAGTCTGCCAGTGATGCCCTGTGTGCCCAGAGTCCTCTTGTTTCCGGGCCTTAGAGTTCCTGCCTGTAAAACGAAGGGCTCCGAGAGCAGGGGTCCCCAGCGCTAGTCAGGAGCCTGTAAGGGCCTCATGTCTGCTCTGCTGCCTCCTGACTCAGCCGAGCACACTGCTGGAGCGCTCCTGTGCGCCCGGGGACAGGTAAGGTGCCCTTAGACTGCTGACGTTCATACAGCGGGCGGGGCTGTGTTCCCCTCGGAGCTGCAGGCTTCAGGCCAGCGTGACCGTGCCAGGCAGTGCGCTAAGCCTTGTCGCGCTCTCACGCCAGAAGGGAGGTGTGTCTTACCTGGTTCCTTGCAGCGTGCAATGCCCTGTGGTCCTGCGAGGGCAGGAACTCCGGTGCTTTTGGCGGCATGGACGTAGTAGCTTCGAAGGCGAGCCAATGGGGGTTTAATGAAATATGGCGTTTTAATCAGCCAGTGCCAGCTTAAAGAAATACTTGGTTATAAATGGTTCTGATACGAACAGAATCATTTTGGAGGAGAGCCTGTGAGGGGCTCTTTTAACCTAAAACGTTCTTAACTCTTACTATCTCTACTTAGGGTAAGACAGTCTCTTAGAACCTACGGCTTCTCACCTGTGAAATCAGGATAGGGCTACCCTACTGAAACACTTAACAATATATATTAGACTATAAAACTGTAAGCAGATGTTTGATATCCTCATGCTGCTGGAAATACTGTATGCTGTACTCTCTTCATTTTATACCTTCAGTGATACTTAGTATGGATGTTCTTAGTGGTGTTATATTTTTAATTTTTTCTTTTTTATATAAATTAAACTTAAAAAAATACATACGTATGAACAATAAAGACTCTCCTGGACATCTCTCTGCCCTCCCTCTACCCAGAACCTTGTCACTTCTTACAGGGAAACCACCATTTTAAGTTTCTTGTATATTCTTTTGTTTCTTTATGCAAATACAAATATTTTTCTTATCCCTCCTCTTTTCCCCTAAAAGGCACCATCTATATGTCGTTCTTCGTATTTTACTTATATATCCTTATTTTTGTGAAACTAAATCTTCTAAAAACTTGTGTGCTCATAATTACTTGGTAGCATCAAGGGGTTTTGTTCCCCATCAGCTGGCATAATTACTTTCAGAGAGTATACCTTTGGCAGAATTTTACTTATGCTTGTGATTTTAAATACTTCCTGACTAGCTCCAAAGAGGACAACCTTGCCCTGTTTTCAGAAGTCCCAGAGTTAATAGAGTAGCTCACAGCTCAACCTTTGCGTGTGCAGAATATCTATGTCTTAGTATGCTCAGCACTTGTGTCCTTCTCAGTCTGTTAGCCTTGGGAGACTGTTATCTTCAAAGCTTCCTTTTTATCATTGTCTTCTATGGGAACCAATTACTTCCCTAATAGGAACATCGAGTCACCAACCATTAAATTCTGAAAAAGCTGGTGGTGTTTGTGGTCGGTATTTTTAATCTCCCTTATAATCCTGCCAAACTTCCCCACCTCCTCCTTCCCCCCCAGAAAAATTAACAGAAATCTGACTCAGACCCTTCCTTTAGCAAGCCATGCTTATGGAATGAAATTCAAGAAGAGTTTTATTTCAATAAAATAGCAAGTTTTGAAAGACTCCATGACTTCAGTAAAAATGTAGTGAAAAGTAAAAATCGTGTAGTAATTGGAGGATAGGAATAGTAGTATCACGAAGGAGCAAAAATAGAATAGTTGGCACTGTCGGAGGTTAAAGTTGACCTTTGCTCTTGGTTTTGTGTGGTGGCTGAGGGCACGAGGCTTAGAACGTATGGATCCGGAACTGCGGTGGGGACCGTCCTGTGGAGTGGCTGTTACTTGTTAGATTGTATAAAAGTGTATAAAATTACTCCTCCCACATTCATCTTCAGAAGTCTGAAGTGCAATTTCCTTTGTGGAATTTCTTCTTGAAAAGCACTTGTTTGGAACTCTTGATCTCAGGGTTGTGAGTTCAAGCCCCACATTGGGGGTAGAGATTGCTTAAAAATAAAATCTTCTAAAAAAAGACAGAGTAGCGATTGTTGGAGAGGAAACTGATTGATATGAGCTCACGTGCCATCTGAAAGTACTGGATGTCAGTCACTCTGATTTTTCTGGATGGAAGCAAATTTTGTGAAATGAGTCATGAAGGATGATTTTGTCTTTCTTCACCATTGCTCCACTTCACAGATCTTTATTGAGGACCTGGTGGGTGCTAAATGGTGGGGAGAGAACGCTGCGGTTCCTGCCCTCGGCCAGTGCCCCCTTTCCACTTCTTGTGGGGCAGTTGAGGGATGAGCTTGGCACGTGGAGCTAGTGGGCTTGGGTCCACGGCCTGACTTGGCCCTTTATTTATTTGAGACCTCAGGAACTTAAAACTGAGTCAGCTTTTCCCGTGCAGATGGGGAACTGTGACAGGGTTAGATGTTCACGTGGACTGATGTGGGTGCAAACCGTGCCTTCGGGGCTCTTTGTCACTCCTATGAGTGCTCACAGTGCTCCTGTGAGTTCCTGTTTGGGGCTCTCTTCTGGATCCCTTGCTCTGGCTACATGGTTCTTCTCCCCCGGATTGAGAAGCATTAGATGTGGGGTTCGGTAGTCACAGATGTGATGATGAGTTCTCATTTTCCCCCCACAGTGCTCTTGGCTGTGTCGTCTCATTTGATTCATTAGCTTAGCTTAGGGAGGTATTTTTACTTTATGGATGAAGACTTCATCCTTGTTGAAGTTATACAGTAGAGTGAGTGGGACTAACCACTGACGCCGGGCCCAGGGGCCTGTCTGCTGCCCAGTACTGACCCTGGGACTGGAGGGTCTGTCAAGCACAGGAAGACCGTTTAATGAGAAGCAATTAAGAGGGCAGTCTCCAAATCATAGTCTTATTTTCCAGTTTTTGCTTTTCCACTTATGGCGGTGCATCCTTAAGCGACTGAAGTCTCTATAATAGTACACCATAGAATTGATTAAGAAGCTGTAGTTAGGGGTGCCTGGGTGGCTCAGGTCCTGATCCTGGGGTCCTCGATCGAGCCCCATGTTGGGCTCCCTGCTCAGTGAAGAGTCTGCTTCTCCCTCTGCCTCTGTCCCGTCTCCCCTTCCCGCCCCAGCTTGTGCTCTCAATAAATAAATAAAATCTTTTTTTTTAAAAAGAAGAGGCTGTAGTTAAAAGGACATCAGGTATATGACTCTTTGTAAACACTAAGTAAACTGAGGAGGATTTAGGCTGGGGACTTGTTAACTAACCATTTACCGTCAGGGGGAGAGGGAGAGAGAGGACCCACCCAGATCATCATTTCCTGATGAGTATGAGCATAAATGTGGGCGACAAGGCTGGGAAGCATTGCTTTGACTAAATTTTACTTTTTATTTTTTCTCTTTTCTCTGATTTGACCTGTGTGAGGACATGGGGAGAGGAGTGGTGCATCGCGTAGTTAGGGGCAGACGCTGGGGGTAGGCAGCTGAGTTCCGACGCAGCAACCTCATGCTGGCTGCTCGGCTGCTTTGTGCCTCAGTTACCTTATCTGTGGGGGAAAATGACTTCATACATGTACAATTGAGTGTTCTTTACTTATTAAAAGATTTATTGGTTAGGGCATGCATGCACCCAAGCGGGGGAGGGGCAGAGGGAAAGTGAGACAAGCAGACTCCCTTGGAGCCCCCCCCCCCCAAGGACTCGATCCCAGGACCCAGAGGTCATGACCTGAGCCGAAATCAAGAGTCAGATGCTCAACTGACTGAGCCACCCAGGCGCCCCTACCATTGAGTTTTAAATCACTTATCACATAGTAAGCAGTGATTATTTTAAAGGGGACTTTTGAGCACTTTCATCTGCAAGAGAACATCCAGAGACACAGGAATAGAAATGATCCGATCAGAGTATTAAAGGCTTTTACTTAACTAGAGATCCCAAGTAGAGCACAACAGTCAGCCTGAACCTGTGAAGAAGAATCTTAAACATAAGGTGGGTGTTTATCTCTTAGGGGAAGTGGAGAAGGAGGCCAGCAGTGTGAGCAGTTAGGGGTATAACTTATTATAGTTGTGCTCTGTTTAATTCGGGAGAGCTCCAGTGCGGGCTCCCTCCCGCCTGTAGATACTAGGGACTCCTCTTTCGTCACCTGGCACAGCAGCCTGGTTGCTAAAAGTTCATCATGAATTTCTGGCTAGAGTTTTCATGTCTCTCTTGCTTTCCCACCTGAGGCCCTGGATAGGGTGTGGACCGTCTCTGCAGCACTGTTCCCAGTCCTTTGCCTGAGCTTAGCTGTCAGTGTCAGCTCCTCCTGTTTAAAAGCTTGTCACTTTTCCCAGCAAAGACTCCACATTTTTTAAAGCTTTCCCCCCAGTTTTATTGAGGTATAATTGACAAAATTATATTTAAAGTGTACAGTCTGATGACTTTTGCGTATAAATGATTCTCACAATCAAGTTAACATATCCATCACTTTTTTTTTTTTTTTTTTACGTGTCCATCACTTCTGATAACTACATTTTTTGTTTTTGTTTTGTTTTGGGTGAGTCTGCCGTTTATTTCATTGTGTGTGTCCTTGATGATGCAGTTTAATTCTGGGTGGAAAGCTCGCGGAGCCCATCCAGAGAGGTTCGGATTCCCTTGTAGTGGGTAGCAGGAACAGAGTGTCTCTTGAGTCCCTCCTCTCCCAGGGCTCGTTTACAAAAGAGTTCGAGGTTGAGGGTCCCTGTTCTCCGTGGGCCCACAGACGGAGGTGGAGTGAGCCTAACAGACCTCTGGGCCTGTTTGAAAATGGCTGAGGAGAGGTCAGAGTAAAGTGCCTCCGGACACAGGAGGCTGACGCCGAGCTCAGGGGCGTGGGGACGCTTCACAGAGTGCACATATTTGAGTTGGATCTTGAGAATGAGCGGGGCTGAAAGGTTTGGACGAGAGAGCGATTCAGGTGGGTCATTAAAAAGCTCCTCGAGCACCTTCCTGCTGGTGGGGATGTTGCCCGCTCACTCACGGTGTTGGCTCTGCCGCGCTCTCTACGACTCCATAGATGTTTGTCCACCAGGGACCACCACCTGCCCTGTGCCCCCTGGAAGCAACCACTTAGTCCTGCAAGCATCCCTCCTCTGAAGCCTTCTGGATAGCCCTCTGAGTTCCGGGGCCGCCATGACAAAGTCTCATACAACAGAAATCCATTGTGTCTCAGTTCTGGAGACCAGAAATGCAAGATCAAGGTGTTGATAGGGTCAGTTCCTTCTGAGGCCATGACGATGAATCTGTTCCAGGCCTTTCTGCCAGCTGCTGGTAGGTTTTTGGTAATTGTGGGTGTTCCTTGGCTTGTAGATGCACCTCAGTGGGCCTCTGCCTTCATCTTCATGAGGCGTTCCCCATGTATTTGTGTCTGTGTCTAAAGGTCCTCTTTTTATAAGGACACCAGCCTTATTGGACAAGAGGCCCATATTGTTCCAGTATGACCTCGTTTTAACTAATGACATTGGCAGTGATCCTGTTTCCAAATGAGCTATATCTTGGGGGGAACACAGGTCAGCCCATCACACCCTCACTCTGCACTTTCTGCCTATCAGACACTTCTCCCTTGCTGATCTAAGTGGGTTTCTATCATGGCAGCACGACTATTTGATTACATTTATTTGTCTATCATCTACTCATTTTGCAACGTTTTATCTCCAGTGGCTTGCACATAATAGGGAAAGTAGCAGTAGTGGAGATCTGTGAAGCACCAGGAGATAATAGAAGTCAAGGAAGGTAGTCCAAGGTCCCTTCTTTTCTTGTTTTCCTGTCGACTCCAAAGGCTGTATGGAGTTGGGTATCAGGTGGCCAAGGACACCAGCAGAAAATACCACTTTTATGACTTTTGATACCTTCTGGTTTCTTTTCTTTGGAGCGATAATTCATTATCACCTGGCAGTCATTATGGTTTCTGAGAAATGTTTTAAGAATATTTAGAAACCAACATGACCCCTGGGTCTTCTAGTGGACACTTGATCCAGAGAATTCTGTTGATGGCCACTTTCTTGTTTCAGCCTTTGGTTTGAGTGTTCTGCCTTTAGGGATTCAGAAATAAATCAAGTGAATGGTTGGAATAGTTAGCCATTAGCAAAATGTCTGTGCCAGAAGGGAGATGCAAAGAAATAGTTGAATCTGCCCACAAGCTTTAGAATGAGCTTCTAGATATTTTAGAGAAACAAAAATTTGTCTAGTTCCTGATCTAAGGTTTAGTTACACGTTGAGATGGATCATCCTGGGGCTAAGAAAGAATATTTCAGGGCACACTTTGTTATTTCCAGATCAGTAAATAACATACAAGGCACAGTGGGGTCTTGTGGGACATTAGACAAGGGATATTAATATTAAAATATCCTTTCATCCCATTAACAGTGGTTTCTGTATGAAAGATCTTGCTGAAACGTATTCATCTCAAGGCAGGCAGAGACCAGCTTATGTAAGGTCTTGAGGTGCTTTATTCCAAGAACAGAGAAAATTATGGAGCCTTTCAGACAATACAGAATAGATAAATTTACACCAAACAATGAATCATGGAACACTACATCAAAACTAATGATGTACTGTATGACTAACATAATAAAAAAAAATAGAGTACTTTGGTGAATCCTGCTTTATCCTTCATCCAGCTTCAACATTATCAGCACGTGGCCCATCTTGTTTGTTTTGTGTAACCCGTACTCTCCCTCCCCTCAGAGAAGCTTTAGGCAAATTCCAGATACTATCTCATCTACAAGTATTTCTGTATGTATCTTATATATCTAATATAACCATAATTATATCGCACCTAAAACTTTTAATAGTAATTCCCTAATGCCATCCAAGTCTGGTTGGCGTTCAAATGCCTGTCTCAGATGTTATTTTTAGATTTAGATCAGGGTTCCGCTAAACTATTAGCCATCAGGTTTTAAGCAGGGGAGTGAGTGCCGACATCAGGCGTAATTTTGAAACTCCCTGGTGTCTCTGGGGGAATGGGTTGGTGTGGGGGTTGTTGGGAGACAAGGAGTAGAGAAACTAATTAGGACGCTGTTGTGTGTCCAGGAGTGACGTGGGCACGGGTGGATGTGGGATCTCATGTGGACAGGCCGAGCTCAGTTGTCAGGGTTCATCCAGACCTTTGGATTAAAGGTTGAGTGTGTGTGTTTCTTTGAAAGGATTGTTCCCGGAGATTCCTTTGATTTAGGTAGCAACATATTAAGATGAATGAAATCTTAAAATTTTTGTACAGGTAAAATTATAGCGGCTTGATAGAATATTGATATAGAGAAACACTGATCTGCACTTTTCTTTAATCAATTTATTTGGCTTTAATGCAGTTCATTTGCCATTGTATCATCTTGTCTGTGTGATGGTAATTATGATAGTGATAAGATTACCAAACAGAATAGGGAATTTTATAGTTTTTTACTTAAATGTTATAATCTTTTACATATGTGTTATGCCAAAAATCTTTATAGCTTCATAATATTGCATTGAGCAGATTTTAATATTGGTTTTGTGACCACTTGTGTACTGTTAGATGTTAACAGGAGGTGGGCTTTTAAATTATTATTTTTTTTTTAGAGATTTATTTATAGAAAGCCTGAGCAAGTGTCGGGGGAGGGGCAGAGAGGGAGAGAGAGCGAGTCTCTAGCAGACTCCCCGCTGAGTGTGGAGCTTGAAGCGGGGCTCAATCTCTGGATCTCGAGATCATGACCTGAGCTGAAATCAAGAGCTTGGGTGCCTGACTCCGCCACCTAGGTGCCCTAATACCTTTTAAATACTGCCAGAAAATTTTTTTTACACCTGCATTTTCCCATTTCTTTTTTAAAAATTTGGATTAAGTAATAACTTATTTATAGAGATCTTTCTAGAAAAATTTGCTGTCTTAACATGCTTTTAAAAATTAGGTTAATGGGGGTGCCTGGGTGGCTCAGTCGTTAAGCGTCTGCCTTCGGCCCAGGTCAGATCCCAGGGGCCTGGGATCGAGCCCCTGCATCGGGCTCTCTGCTCGGCAGGAAGCCTGCTTCTCCCGCTACCAATCCCTCTGCTTGTGTTCCCTCTCTCGCTCTGTTTCTCTCTGTCAAATAAATAAAATCTTTAAAAAAAAAAAAATTAGGTTAATGAAACCTGAAGGCATAATTGACAAAAACTAAGTATAGGTTTGTGCTTTAAAAATGGAATGATTTTTTTCTTGATCACTGGGCTCAGAATACATGTACTTTTAGTGTATAGACTTCCTTGTTGAAGGAAGGGACACGTGTGTATCTAGTCTGCAGTCCTCAGCTTACCCGTTCGCACAGCAGCTCGTCGTAAAAGGAGCTATCTCTGCCTTATCTCATTTTTCAGAGAGTCCGTGCGTCAGCCCTGGGACAGGGAAGGGCTGTGGCTGCCTCTGTAGCGTTGCCCGGGTCCTTATTCTCTGTAAAAATGGCTTCAGATGATGAGAAATAACAATGCTGTGTATTCTTCTCCTTTTCTTGTTTTTGAAACACTGAAGTAGAACCTTTGTGTCATTGGCTCACAGTGTTCAGCTTCATTTACACTTGAAGAAGACATGTCAGACAACCATTGTTTTGTCCTTTGCGTCATTCTTTTAGAACAAACTAGGTTAAAGGGAACAAATTAAACTGCAAATTTAAAGGATACATTTAGAGAGGAGTAAGTTTTAAAGACTACATTCAGGTCCTTGGTTTATTTTTTCTGTGTTGACTTTTAGTCCCTGATGGCTTTCATACTTTGAGTCCTTGAAATAGTGTAACTTTAAGCAGACTGTTATTTCTTTTGTATCTTTAGGGTTCAGAAGAGCAATATCCAGATTGGTCTGTCTTAAAAAAAGGGGTGGGAGGGATGCCTGGGTGGCTCAGTCGTTAAGTGTCTGCCTTCGGCTCAGGTCATGATCCCAAGGTCCTGGGATCGAGCCCCGCATCGGGCTCCTTGCTCGGCAGGAAGCCTGCTTCTCCCACTACCATTCCCTCTGCCTGTGTTCCCTCTCTCGCTGTGTTTCTCTCTGTCAAATAAATAAAATCTTAAAAAAAAAAAGGAGGGGGTGGGGGTTTCCTCCAATGATTATTTGGCTGTTGGTACCATAAGGTATTTTTTACATGAACTCTTCTTTAAAGCCTTGCTGTTCCAATTGTGGTCCAAGTTCAGGGACATTGGTAGGACTTGGGATCCCCTGAGACATGCAGAATCTCAGGCCCTTGATTTCCTCCCTTCTCATCCCTTTGGGGCCATTGTTCCCCGGACTGCAGCTTCCGCCCAGCCCCCTGTCCTCCTCACTATTTACAGTGTGGCTTAGAGGTTAAGAACCCGCCCGGTGGCCTGCAGTTTGAATCCTAGCCCTGCTGCTTCCTAGCCAAGTGACCGAGTGACCGGAGTTCCCTCATCTGTAAAGTGAGGAAAACACGAATGTATCCACACATAGGACACAAGAGGATCGAGCACGAGCGAGAGCTGTTGGATCCCCCTTCCCTCCCCGCCATTGTGTCCACCCTCTGTGGCAGCCCAGCAAGCCTGTGGGGCCTTCCCAGCTTCAAATCATTATCTTCTTTTTTTTTTTTTTAAAGATTTTATTTATTTGACAGAGAGAAACGCAGCGAGAGAGGGAACACAAGCAGAGGGAATGGCAGCGGGAGAAGCAGGCTTCCCGCAGAGCAGGGAGCCCGATGCGGGGCTCGATCAGGACCCCGGGATCATGACCTGGGCCAAAGGCAGACACTCAACGACTGAGCCACCCAGGCGCCCCTGAAATCATTATCTTCTTATTCATGTCTCATGATTTTGTGCCTCAGGAATGTAGGCAGTCTCAGCTGCTCGGTTCTTGAAGGCTACGTGATGGTCTTCAGGTTTGCTTTGTTTTTTTAATTGTGATTGTAATGCTTTAAGTTTTAAGAGTTCTTTATATATTCTGGATGTAGATCTCTTCAAAGATACATGATTTTCAAATATTCCTCCCATTCTATGGCTGTCTTTTTATTTATGTGTCCTTTGAAGCACACTTTTAATTTTAAGCAAGTCCAGTTTATCTTTTTTCTTCCTGTTGCTTATCCTTTTGATGTCATATGAAACTGTGTCTGACTGGAAGTCTCATAGATTTACTCCTGTGTTTTCTTCTGAGAATTTTATAGATTTTGCTGTTCCATTTAGGCCTGTGCTCTATGTGAAATCAATTTTTGTGTACCGTGTGAGGAAGGGACATGGATTGCATTTGAGTAGCACCTTTAATCAGCTCTTTAAAATCTCTTCCTTGCTCACCCTGTATGGGCCGAGGAACTGTTGTCCACTCACCATCAAAACGCCCGTGGCTCCTGAGTCTTTCTCACCTCCTTTCTGCATCCTTTCCTTCTTGTTCTTAATTGAATCAAAATTGTTTATTTGTAGACTGCCAAGGGCTAGGGACTTGCCCTGGGGCTAGTTCTGCTGCTTCCCACTCCATGTTCTGCCAGCCAGTTTCTCTCCTCTCCAGCCTTAGCTGCTGTCTCTGTGCTGATGACTTGTGAACCAATCCGTCTTCTCTTCTCAGGTGAGTCTGGGAGCCCAGCTTCCCCAACTTGAGCGCAGTGTCCAGTTACTTTTGTACCTGGCACAGTGGTGAGATGTAATAGATGCTCAGTAAATACTTCATATGTGTGTAGTTGTCAACAATAGAAATGGAACTATTTGTATGCTTAGTAGAGGGTGCTCTTTAGTGATTTAGTAAAGATGAATATAATTTAGTATTTGAACATCATTTCAAAGAAAAGATTGGGATTAAAGAGAGTATAATTAAGTAGCCGTTTAAATTTGAGGCATTTGGGCATCTTTCAGGTTAGTCACAGAATAGGGTGTGTTGGTGTTTTCAGTACCTGCTGTTCTTTGAACTGAAAAGATGACCTGTTGAGCAGCATCTCCTGTGCATGAGTACAGATGTGTGAGCAGCTGCTTTCTTAGTGATCTGTTTGGAGAATCCTTTGCAAAATCACTATTGACACATTTTTGGGAAATGATCAGATTTCTCCAGAAATAAACCGTGCTGCTCTTGGTAGGTCCTTTCTGTGTGGGACAGGATCATGACTTAAACTATCTTGTCAAAATTCAGTATCTAGGGGTGCCTGGGTGGCTCAGTAGGTTAAGCATCTGCCTTCAGCTCAGGTCATGATCCAAGGATCTTGGGACCAAGCCCTGCATCAGGTTCCTTGCTCAGTGGGGAGTCTGCTTCTCCTTCTTGCTCTGCCGGCTGCTCCTCCTGCTTGTGCTCTCTCTCTTGCTCTCACAAATAAATACATACAATCTTTAGAAAATTCAGTATCTAGTTCTTTTTCAGTTTGACAGAGGATATAATAGGTTTGTGAGCTTGTTTTCCTGTTGTCTGCCAAAGAACAATGACAAGGACAAAAAATGCCGTTGAAAATGCCATTGGTCAGTAGAAGGGCGGGAGATAACTGATGAGCTGTGTGCCTCCGAGGCCACAAAGATGCCTTGCACGTCGTGGCTCCGGCTCAGTCACTCCTGACCTTCTCACACTGAAGGTTGTTTTTGCCAGGCTGATGGGCCTTGTGATGAAATGCTGTTGGATGTTGATTCAAACACAAGACTTTCTTGTATGTTGATTCTGTAGGAACCAAGAAAGATTGTGCCATGAATGGGGACACGCGTGCCGCGGTGGTGACCTCACCACCCCCGACAACCGCACCGCACAAGGAGCGGTACTTTGACAGGGTGGATGAGAACAATCCGGAGTACTTACGAGAGAGGAACATGGCCCCGGACCTTCGCCAGGACTTCAACATGATGGAGCAGAAGAAGAGGGTGTCCATGATCCTGCAGAGTCCTGTAAGCCTTCTTGCTGCACGAGGGTCTTCTTCCTTCTCTGAAGCGTCGGCTCTTAGCTCTGCTGTGCGTGCCGGAGTCCCTGCGTTTCCACCCAGGAAATCCATGCCTCGCGTGTATGTGCATGGCTGGGGAAAGAATTCCCTTCAGTTCAAGTTATCAGGCAGAGTAAATGAAAGATCTTCATTGTCATAAAGGAGATGAGGTGCTTGCTTCTCCTTTTTATTCTCTCCCTGCTTTTCCAGAGAGTCTCTTTTTTTTTCGGACCTTTTTTTTTTATTTTTTTTTTAAAGATTTTATTTATTTGACAGAGAGAAACACAGCGAGAGAGGGAACACAAGCAGAGGGAATGGTAGTGGGAGAAGCAGGCCTCCTGCAGAGCAGAGAGCCCGATGCGGGGCTCGATCCCAGGCCCCTGGGATCTGACCTGGGCCGAAGGCAGACGCTTAACGACTGAGCCACCCAGGCACCCCTATTTTCGGACCATTTAAAAATTATTGTTACCTCCAGAACCCCTCGCCTGGTGCTGGGCACTTGGTAGGCCTCAACAAGACCTCATCATTGATTGGTGTTACCTCTAGTGACAGCAGCACTGTAAGCATGCCCTCTGTCTTCTGTTCGCATCCTTATGTAAAGGAGTTCTGTCTCCATCGCTTCCTCGTGTTGCTGCTGCCATGCTTGTGTATTCTTTATTCTTTTTTTTCCTTCTGATCTTGTTTTGTTCCCTTAAAGCTGTGGAGTATCATTAGGTAGATATTCATTGAATTTTTTATCTTTATTTAAATTTATTTATTTGACAGATAGCAGAAGTAGGCAGAGCAGCAGGCAGAGGGAGAAGCAGGCTCCCCGCTGAGCAGGGAGCCTGATGCGGGGCTCGATCCCAGGACTCTGGGATCATGACCTGAGCCGAAGGCAGACGCTTACCAATTGAGCCACCCAGGCGCCCCTCATTGAATTTTTTAAATGTTTGATTTTCTTTTACATGCTGCTCAAGGAACCTGGAGAGTTAGCCGTGAACAGGACAAAAAATGCTCTAAGAGATTTTGTTTGGTTATGATTACTCATTGCATAGTGTGGAGGTATAACTTAGAGGAATGTATGAAGATCTTAAGTGGTGAATTTGGACATGAGGATAACACCTGTGTAAGCACCTGCTGGGTCAAGTCTCTGACCTCATGCCCTCCTTGAAGGAAGTGAACAAGAAACATCAAACAAGCGCAGTGCAGGAAGCAGTGGGGTGGTTAGACTGAGTGGTGGTTGGCACAGGCCTATCCTAGGAAGGGAGGTTTCACCTGAATCGGAATGAGCAGAAGGAGCCAGCTCTGCAGGGATCGGGGGAGCAGTGTTCCAGTCGAGGGGCAGCTAGTGAAATCCCTCATTCAGGGATGAGCTGGATGGGCTCGGAGAGTCAGAGGCATCAGTGTGGTCTGAGCACGGTAGGCGACAGGGAGGGGGCAGGTCCTGGAATGCTGGAGGCTCCGGTCAGGAGTTGGTTTTGCATTCAGAGTATAATAGTTATCAGAGGGCTGCAGACGGGAATGGTGTTAGTTGCTTTTGTTTTTTTTTTTTTTAAAGATTTTATTTATTTGACAGAGAGAAACACAGCGAGAGAGGGAACACAAGCAGAGGGAATGGTAGTGGGAGAAGCAGGCCTCCTGCAGAGCAGAGAGCCCGATGCGGGGCTCGATCCCAGGCCCCTGGGATCTGACCTGGGCCGAAGGCAGCCGCTCAAAGACTGAGCCACCCAGGCGCCCCAGGAATGGTGTTAGTTTTATTTTATTTTCTTAGGGAGAGAAGGAAGCGGTAAGAGGAAAGAAAGAATCAGGAAACATCTAGACTTTTGGCTTGAGCAGTTTTCTATGTAAAAGCCGCAAGAAACGAAAGAAACCTCACTGGGGTCCGAGTGCAGAAAGTTGACTTACAGCACCTACTGTGTGCAGGATGGCATCAACTGTGACGATCTGAATGCAGTGTGGGACACTGGAACAGAGAAAGGACGTGCGCTGTAAGACCAGAAAGCCTGGGATTGCTTCCTAGTAATGTCCTGGTGTTGGAATCTGGGTTTTAGGAACGCGGGAGTTAAGCCACTTCCAGGAGTGGGGAAGCCCACCCTGTGGGCACAGGTGCTGACGGTTGCATAGATCCTGGAGGGAGCTGGCGAGAGTTTTCTTCAGTGGGGTCACCTGCTGAGAACGGGCCCAGAGAAGTGTGAGGAGAGCGAACGTGTAAGAGTGGGTGAGGGGATGGGCTGTCCTTGGGTTAGTGCGGAGGACACACTCAGGTTAGGGTCGTGAATTTATGGTGAGATGACGCAGCACGATCCCCCTCCCCCCAGCCACTTTCAGCAGCATGAGTAGGAGTAAAGGGTTGAATTGAACCAGGGTTGGGGTTTTGCCCTATGAAATGGTGAGAGTGCAGGTGTGAGCGAGGGGATGATTATAATGTTAAACCAAGGCTCTAAGCTGGGTGAGGGAGGTCAGGATGCAGGGAAGGTAAGGGATGGTAGCCTGGTGTTAGGGTCACAGTGGAGTTGAAGAAAGGGTGGGCTGGAAGCTAGGAGGGGGTGTTTGAGGAATCCATACTTAGGGGGCGCAGTTACTAGGAAAGAGCACGTCTAGCACACGATCATGCATGTGGGAGGCCCGGGTGATTGGAGGAGAGGCAGGCAGTTCGCTGAGAGGTGAGGGTGTGGATGTTGAACCATCGGGAGTTAGGACCGAGGAGGCACACAGGGTCACTGGCCGGTGACTGCTGGCTGGAGCTAGACTCTGGGATCCGGCTGGCTGGCTCCAGGCCCTCCCAGGCCACTGCTGCACTCAGCTCTTGTACTGCACATGCAGGGCATCGGGGAGGCTGTGGGTACTGAGGGCTTCTCGCACTATGGTTTTCTTTTTGTGTGTTATATGCTAAGCTTTAAGTACCCTGATGGGAAGGACCATTTTTTCTAGCTGCATATCTTCACACCTGGTGCTTACGTGTGTTGCACCGTGGATGTGTGCTGAGCTGTGGTACATGCTTGTTGAGCTGAGCTTCCTGTAGATACAGCTGTGGATTTGGAAACCGCAGAAAGAGAGGGTTTGATTTTTCAGATTGAGGGCCTGTGAGGGCAGGGGGCTTGTTTTATGCAACTGTTTTGTCCTCTGTGCCCAGCATACTCTGTGACCTTTAGTGAGGCTCTCTGCATCTGTCTGTATCCCTTTATCCTGTGTCTGCACATCTGTCTAGATCGTTGCCTTTGCTGTTTATACCAAAGGTGGCTGAATAACTGTGTTTTGTTGATTTCTTCTTTGCAGTCAAAGCCCCTGTCAGCTTGTCCCTCCCTCCTTGACTCCCACATAATATGATCTATGACATCATTTGTCATATGGTAAACCGGGGTTCCTCCAGCCACTCTTGGTTCCTTACATTCTTTTATACCATCGTATTAAGTGTAATACATGTATTGCTTGCTTCCTGCAAGTGATAGCTATACTTGGACTGTCCCTGGGCATTATATCTTTTCAGCTTTTCATTCAAGCAATGAAAAACTAGAAGTTGAATATGGATTCATTCAGAAACCCTTATTTATAATCAGATGTGAGCTCACATTTTTTCTTTCTTTCTTTTTTTTTTTTTTTTAAGATTTTTAAAATTTATGTGTCAGTGAGAGAGAGAGCACAAGCAGTGGGAGCAGTAAGCAGAGCAGGCAGAGAGAGGGAGAAGCAGACTCCCCGCTGAGCAGGGAGCCCAATGCGGGACTCAGTCCCAGGACCCTGGGATCATGACCTGAGCTGAAGGCAGGCGCTTAACCAATTGAGCCACCCAGGCATCCTGATCTCACATTTTCATATTAAATAGTATTTATTTGATAAGATATTTCTTTTTTTTTTTTTTTAAAGATTTTATTTATTTATTTGACAGAGACACACAGCAAGAGAGAACACAAGCAGATGGAGTGGGGGAGGGAGAAGCAGGCTTTTCGCTGAAACAGAGCACCTTATGTGGGGCTCGATCCCAGGATGCTGGGATTATGACCCAAGCCAAAGGCAGGCACTTAATGACTGAACCACCCAGGTGCCCTTGATAAAATACTTCTTTGTAGGATATGTGAAAAATTATTTCAATATGATTTGGGAAAGCAAAGCTATAAATTAACCTGTATTGCTTCAGTACTGACTTTATATTAAAATCACCATCAACACAACTTAATCCTTTTGCCTAATTTAGGATCTTTTTAAAAAATTTAGGATTGGGGCGCCTGGGTGGTTTAGTGGGTTAAACGTCTGCCTTCAGCTCAGGTCGTGACCTCAAGGTCCTGGGATCGAGCCCCGTATCGGGCTTTCTCCTCAGCGGGGAGCCTGCTTTTCCCTCTCTCTGCCCGACTCTCTGCCTACTTGTGATCTCTCTCTGTTAAATAAATAAAATCTTTAAAAAAAATTAGGTTTATTTAATAAAGGACAAATGTTTTAGGATCTCTTTTTCAACTTTTAAAGAGTAATTAGGAGAATCTGTTTTGAGAAAAAACTATTTTGAAGAAAATACTGAGAAGCACAAAGTAGAACATGAAAATTGCTAATAATCCCATCACCAAGATGATTATAGCAAACATTTGGATGTATTTAGTCTTCTATGTTTAGATATGTATTTACTCTTACAAAACACTGGTTCTGTTGCTTTCAACCATTTCACAATCAAAAATATATCAAGAACAATTTTATGTCCTTTAATTTTTCTCAGCCTTCCGTGCTGACCGTGTGTGTAGACGGACCATGTTCATCATAAGGCGAATCCATGCGCGTAATCAGTTTTCTGTTCATATGCCGACTGTTACCTCCTTCCCTTTTGTCAGTGCTGCTGGAATGAACATCCATATGAATTCGTCTTTGAGCATATCCCTGATTATTTCTTTTGAAAAGATTATTAGCGATAGAATGTTCAGATTTTTAAGCTTTTGTATTACTTACATTACTTTCTAGAAATAAGGTAGCAGTTGATGCTCCAAGTAGTAATACATGAGAATATCCATTTACTTTTCTAGCCCTGGATGAAAACAAACAAAAAGGTAGTCTGTGTGTTAGTTACCTCCTCTGCCTTCCCAAGTCATGGAAGAGAAATAGTGTCTCACTGTTCTAATTTGCCTTTTATTAGGCTTTCTGTGAAGAGTTGGAATCGATGATACAGGAACAATTTAAGAAGGGGAAGAACCCCACAGGCCTGTTGGCGCTGCAGCAGATTGCAGATTTCATGACTGCGAACGTACCGAATGTCTACCCCGCAGCTCCGCAAGGGGGGATGGCAGCCTTGAACATGAGTGAGTAGCCCCTGACCCCCTGCACGTGCTCTGTCATTTTGTGGGCTGCATTTCCTGCTCTCGTGTGGAATAGATCGGTGTACATTGTAATACATAGAATTGAGTTTTTTGAAAATTAATGTGTTAGTTATAGTGAAAGTCCGTAAGTCTGAAAATGTCTTGAATGTAGAGGGCTCCCTTTTTAAAAAATTATTTTTAATCTTTATTTTTTCTTAAAGATGTTATTTATTTGAGAGAGAGTGGGAGAAGCAGGCTTCCCGTGTAGCAGGGAGCCTGACCATCTGGGACCATGACCTGAGCCAAAGGCAGCCGCTTGACGACTGCGCCACCCCAGGCGCCCCTAGGTGGCTCCCCTTTTTATGAGCCAACAGGACTGTTCTTTCTCAGGCTGATGACTGTGTGTGTGGCTTCTCAGACCCTTTGTGAACGAAAGTTACTCAGAAACAGTGTGTGTGGAGTCGCTCATCAGTTTTGCCTGAACATATTTCAGCCAGGCCAGCACTTCTTATCCACCACTCCTTACTGCTGCTTGCTTATAAATGGTGAGAAACAGAAATTCCCAAAGCAAGCTGGCGGGGGACCGTTGGGTGGATGACCGTGAGCAAAGAATGGTTAGCGCGCAGAGGTGGAGGAGCGTCAGTGTGGCTGTTGAACTCGTAAACGTTAACGTGGCAGGGCGAACCCCAGGTAGCTTGAGCGTCAGCCGCCCTGCCCTGCTGCGTGCTGCGCCCTGGACCGAGGCCGGACGGCCGTAGTTGGCTCGTGCGCTTCTCATGGGCCAGCACGTGCCCGTGGTTTCTCTTCGGTCACCAGGCGTTGGCTGCTTACCAGTCAGTTCTAGCGTGTTCTCAGGAGTTGACTGACACCCGCCAGAGTGATGCATTGTTAATGTCCAGTGAGTGAGGAGAGTAACATTGAATTTACTAGTAAATTTTTACTCTGAAGTCAAACCGTATTTAGGTTTCCTTGTTTTCACGTGATTCTTAATGGATTCTAGTGCTGTCTCGTATGTATTAGATAAAAGGATGATGTAATGTATTTACTTGCATATGTCTTCTAATTAGAGAAAAAGAAATTTCTTTTTTTTTTTTTTTTTTAAAGATTTTATTTATTTATTTGAGAGAGAGAAAGTGAGAGGATGAGAGGAGCGAAGGTCAGAGAGAGAAGCAGACTCCCCGCGGAGCTGGGAGCCCGATGTGGGACTCGATCCCGGGACTCCAGGATCATGACCTGGGCCGAAGGCAGCTGCTTAACCAACTGAGCCACCCAGGCGCCCCCTTTTTTTTTTTTTTTAAAGATTTTGAGAAAAAGAAATTTCATTGCAATAATGCCACACCAAAAAAGAAGAAATCTAATTAATTTTAATATCTAATAGTATGTGTCTTAAAAATACAAATTTGAAAACAAGATAGTACAACCTTTGTTGTAAAATATATATAGATGGCCTAGAATAAATGATACATAACTTAGAAGTGATATTACAGTGTATACCTTTCCTACTCCCACTGGGTTAAGAAAGAAATTAAGGTTATTGATTGATTGTCTCTCCCCATCATCCTCTCAGAAAGAAATGCCATCTTTTTTAAAGATTTTATTTTATCTTAAAGAATTATTAATTTTTAATAGATTTTATTTGGGAGAGAGAGCACAAGCAGGGGGAGTGGCAGGGGGACCAGCAGACTCCCCACTGAGCAGGGAGCCTGACAGTGCAGGGCTTGATCCCAAGATCCTGAGATCAACATCCGAGCTGAAGTCAGATTCTTAACTGACTGAGCCACCCAGGCGTTGTTAGCAGCCATTGATGCTCACCACATAGATCTATTAATTTTACTTTGAAATATTCGATACCCCCAACGTGGGGTTCAGACTCACAGCCTGCAGACTGAGGCACAGTCTCCGCCAACTCAGCCAGCCAGGCATCCCAAGAATCTCTGTCTTGACTTGTAACCACTGCCTTGCTTTTCTTCATGGTTTCATTGCCCAAATGGTCATCCCTAAATACTAAGGTTTAGTTTTTGTCTATTTTTAGTATTGTCTCTTTAGCCTTTTTCAGGCTACAATTTACCCTTTTATCTCTGTTTTTAAGATTTATTTATTTTTAGAGAGGGGTGGGTGTGAATGTGCAGGAAGGGGAAAGGCAGAGGGAGAGGGAGAGAATCTCAAGCAGACTCCCCGCTGAGCTCAGAGAATGATTGTAGGGCTGAGTCTCACCACCCGGAGATCGACCCGGAGATCATGACCTGAATTGAAACCAAGAGTCAGAAGCCCAACCGAGTAAGCCACCCAGGCTCCCCACCCATTTTCTTTAAACTTAAAGTGTAAGGAGGAGGGGTACTTGAGTGGCTAGGTTGGTTGAGTGTCCGACTCTTGATTTCGACTTAGGTCATGATCTCAGAATTGTGAGATCGAGCCTACCATCAGATTCCTTGCTCAGTGAGGAGACTGCTTAGGACTCTCTCCCTCCCTCTGCCCCTTCCCCTGCTTGCACTTGGGCTCGCTCTCTCTGTCTCAAATAAATAAATCTTTTAAAAAAATAAAGAGGGGTGCCTGGGTGGCTCAGTCGATGAAGCATCTGCCTTTGGCTCAGGTCATGATCCCAGGGTCCTGGGATCGAGTCCTGCATTGGGCTCCTTGCTCAGCGGGGAGCCTGCTTCTCCCCTTGCCTGTTGCTCCCCCTGATTGTGCTCTCTCTCTCTCTGTGACAAATAAATAAGTAAAATCTTAAATAAATAAAATGGGTTTATTGACTGGTAGAATTTGCTACAGTCTGAATTTTGCCGATTCCATCTCCAGTGTCCTGCTAGCCTTGTTCTTGGGTCTTCTGTGTTTATAGCAAGTTGGTAGTTGGATCTAGATGCTTGACTGTGTTTGGATTCAGCTTTTTGGCAAAGCCGACTCTCTGTAGGTGGTTCTGTGTTCTGTCAGTAGGTACGCAGTCTGGCAGTTCCTTTTTGCATTGTTAGCAGCTGTTGATTCTCAATACGGAGGTCCATTATTTCAGGTTCCAAGATGGAGATATTTTAATGCTGTCATTCCTCCTTTGTATTTATTAATTAGACTATTTTTTTTAAAGATTTTATTTATTTAATTGACAGAGAGAGATCACACGTAGGCAGAGAGGCAGGCAGAGAGAGAGGAGGAAGCAGGCTCCCTGCTGAGCAGAGAGCCTGATGTGGGGCTCAATCCCAGGAACCTGAGATCATGACCTGAGCTGAAGACAGAGGCTTAACCCACTGAGCCACCCAGGTGCCCCTAGATTTAATTCTATAATGAGAAACTTCCCTGGAAATGAGGCACGACTGGAAAGGGGCCACCCCCTTCCCCATCAGTCCTTGCATGTTCGAGGGAAATGTCTTGCTAAACTATTTATAGATGATCTTTTTGTGGGTTGGAGTTTCACACATCAGGGAGCAGTTTCCTCCTCACTGTCATCTATTGAAATCAGGCCTGGGGCAACTCCCTGGCTCAGTTAGTTAAGCGTCTTGAGCTTCCTCTCAACTTTTTTTGGTTACCCAGTGGTATGGTTTATATGGGAAAAGTAACCCTTTCCAAAGTAAGTTGGTTTCCTGTCATTGTTTCTAAGATGACCAACTATTATTTTTTAGTATTATTTTGAACTCATAGATTTCAGTATATTTAATTTGTTTCAGAACATTGCATTTAACCTCTCTGATCAGTGTAAGTCCCCCCAAGTTGACCCCTGAGCCTAGTAGTCTTTGACTTTGCAAGCCAACCCCCTGAGGAGATGTTCTAGGTTCACTGAGTGTATTTCCTGCCCCAGGTCTGGAATTGGCCATTTCAAAAAGAAATGTTTATTCTTTTTGTGGGAAATGGAAATTTGTCTGGGTACTCTAGCAGTGGGTACATTGCTGGGCACAGTAGCAGTGAGCTGGGCTAGTCATTCTTTCTAGGCCTTTTTAGTGGCTAGAGCTAGGGAATATTGCCTTGTGAATTATATGGCATACTGTTGGAACTTTGGAATTTTAAGTATATAGTGGGATTATACTTCATTAAATACTGAATTTAAAGTTCAGTACTAAGGGTTTTTTTTTTACCTGATGTCCTCTAACACTTAATTTCCTCTTTTCCACAACAAAAATTCTGGTTTTTAAGGACAACAGGAAAAACAAAACCAGAATATTACATGATCACTCATTTGTTTTTCCCATGTATCACACATAATAGCGATACTCTACCAACAATATGTTCCCTCTTCATGGTTGAAAATAGTTACATTTTGTGTTGTCAGCATATAACCATGACACGATCTTGTCCCTCTTACAACACTCATTCAGTATTATAAGTAATAACTTAATTCTGTAATAAATATATGTTTAATGCTCACCACTGCCCTCGTATCAGCTACTCCTAGTCATGTTTGTTGTCTGCAGGGTCTTCCGTAGTAGCTTTCTCAGAAAATGCTTTTGGAAACAGTACTGTGGCCTTTTTTTTTTTTTTTTTTAAATAGTATGGTGGACAGACTTTTTTTTTTTTTGAAGATTTTATTTATTTGACAGAGAGAAACACAGCGAGAGAGGGAACACAAGCAGAGGGAGTGGTAGCGGGAGAAGCAGGCTTCCTGCCAAGCAAGGAGCCCGATGCGGGGCTCGATCCCAGGACTCTGGGATCATGACCTGAGCTGAAGGCAGACGCTTAACGACTGAGCCACCCAGGCACCCCAGTACTGTGGCCTTTATATGGCAATATGAATTTGGTTTGGTTAGTTAGACCTTAGACTCACATTTTCAATTTTATGTATCTTAAATAATTTTCTTCTGGCTCAAAGCATTGCTATTAAAATTGAAGATAATCTTTCCATGTAAGTGACTTGGTCTCTTTTCCTGGATGTTCAGAGTTACTTTTCTTTTTCTCTAGAGATGAGCAGTTTTACCAGAATATGTCTCAGTGTCTGTCATCCTGGGTTAATTTTCCCAGATGACATGCTCTTCCAGATCTTTTGTATTATAGCAACATTATATTGGTTTTTAGTGTTTATCCTGTTCCCTTTTGTTTCCTGCTGCCCAGATGCTGTTGTGTGCATGTTGGAGTTTGTCTTTCTTGACTGTCACTTGTTCCCAAGTCCTATTTATTGCTTCATTTCTTTATGATTTAAAAAAATTCTCTTCTTTACATTTTTTTTAAAGACTGTTATTTTTATTTGACAGAGATCACAAGTAGGTAGTCAGGCAGAGAATCAGACAGAGAGAGAGGGAGAAGCAGGCTCCCCGCTGAGCAGAGAGCCCGATGCAGGGCTCGATCCCAGGACCCTGAGATCATGACCTGAGCCGAAGGCAGAGGCTCTAACCCACTGAGCCACCCAGGCGCCCCTATTTTAATACCTTTCTTTACCATGTTATGAAATAACAGATTATAGTTTTCATCTGTTTTGTGGACCTGTCTTTCTTGTGTGTTTTCATGATCTGTAGGGATGTGATTCTGCTCTTTTTTCTTGATATAATTTTTGTATGGTAATTGATCATAATATTTTTCTGTTTGGTTGT
Source organism: Procyon lotor (assembly GCA_028646535.1). NCBI lineage: Eukaryota > Metazoa > Chordata > Mammalia > Carnivora > Procyonidae > Procyon > Procyon lotor. Next base: position 1,140,658 of record CM053604.1, read on the forward strand.
TTATTTATTTATTTATTTTAGAGAGAGAGAGAGCACAAGCAGGAAGAGGGAGAAGGACAAGCAGACTGCCCACAGAGCCCAACGCTGGAGCTCAGTCCCAGGAACCTGATACCATGACCCAAGCCAAAGTCAGACTTAACCGACTGAGCCACCTGGGCGCCCCCTTTTCTTTTCATTTTTACATGAAATTAGTTTTCTTTAAGGATTCTGGTTCAGAAAAGCTTTTCTTTCTTTTTAAAAAAAAAAAAAAAGATTTTATTTATTTATTTGACACAGAGAGAGTGAGAGAAGGAATACAAGCAGGGGGAGTGGGAGAGGGAGAAATAGGCTTCCCGCTGAGCAGGGAGCCCAGTGTGATGGGGGACTTGATTCCAGGACCCTGGGATCATGACCTGAGCTGAAGGCTTAAGGACTGAGCCACCCAGGCACCCCCAGAAAAGCTTTTCTAATGTCATAGCTCTAGAGCTCCTTCTTCCATTATATTTGTGAAGTGCCAAAAAATATGGCAGTTTATTGAAGCAAATGAGTTCTGTTCCCCTTCCTTGCTTTTATCTGGATTCTTCATGGAAACATTTTTTTAAAATATTTTATTTATTAGAGAGAGAGAGATCACAAGTAGGCAGAGAGGCAGGCAGAGAGAGGAAGGGAAGCAGGCTCCCTGCTGAGCAGAGAGCTGACGTGGAGGCTTGATCCCAGGACCCTGAGATCCTGAGCCAAAGGCAGAGGCTTTAACCCACTGAGCCACTCAGGTGCCCCTCATGGAAACATTTTTAACTGCAAATTCAGCTTAATGGAAACAGGGCTATTCAGGATGTCTGTTTCTTCTGGAGTGAGCTTTGGTAGCTTGTGTCTTTCTAGGATTTTGTTTTGTATAAATTAAAACGTGCTGTTACAGTTGTTCATAGTATCCTGTTATTATCCTTTTAATGTCTGTAGGGTATGTAGTGGTGTCCCCTCTCCATTGCTTCATACTGGTGACGTCTATCTTTGCCATGTTTTGTCAGAGGCTGCCTAGAGGTGTATTTTATTTTGTTTCATCTCATTTTGTGTTTCATTCCTTTTATTTCATTATTTTGGTTCTAATCCTCTCAAGATTAAATGTTTTCCTCTATTCTCTTTTTTTTAAAAGATTTATTTATTCTTAAGAGAGAGAATGTGAGCAAATGTGTGTGTGCAGGGTGTGGGTGGGGAGAGAGGGAAAGGGAATCTCCAGCAGACTCCCCACTGAGCGTGGAGCCTGACACAGGGCTGGATCCCATGACCCTGACATCACGACCTGAGCCTAGACCAAGAGTTTGATGCCTAATTGACAGCACCAGCCAGGCTCCCTCTGTTCTTTTTCTGTTTGACTGATAGCTCCTTTTTCCTTCTTACTCTTTTTTCCTTATTGTTTTTGGATTTAGTTTTCTTTTTTCTTTTGTTTCATAAGGTGAAACCTAGTTTAAAAAACTTTTTTTTAAAGATTTTATTTATTCATTAGAGAGAGAGAGAATGAACAAGGTAGAGAGGCAGAGGGAGAGGGAGAAGCAGATTCCTTAATGGGCAGGGCGCCTGATGTGGGAATTGATCCCAGGACCTTGAGATCAGGATCTGAGCCGAAGGCAGATGCTTAGTGGACTGAGCCACCTCATGCGCCCTCTTCTTTTATAATATATATGTTTACTACTGTAAATTTTCTTGGAAGCATTGCTTTACTACATCCCACAAATTTTGCTACCATTTTTGTTCTTGATTTCTAACTTAGTTGTATTAATGTTGGGGAACATAATCTTTATGAAATAGCCTCTGAAGTTTTTGAGACTTACTCCACAGCCCATGTGGAAGATTAGTATCGAAGGATTTATATTTGTTTTATATTTCATAAGAAATAATAAATGTTTGAGTTTGTTTCTCTTCTATTTCAGGTCTTGGTATGGTGACTCCTGTGAATGACCTGAGGGGATCTGATTCGATCGCCTATGACAAAGGGGAGAAATTACTGCGGTGTAAGTTGGCAGCATTTTACCGGCTGGCAGATCTCTTTGGCTGGTCTCAGCTTATCTACAATCATATCACAGTGAGTATTAATGGGGTAGTAACTGAGTGCTGAATGGAATATTACATGTCTGGCACCACCTCTTCCCGTTTAGGAAAAGAGGGGACTTGACTGGGCTGAAGTCAGTCTTAGAACACCTTTCCCATTCCTGACTGCAGAGTATAATCATCGGAGAATTAAGTAGTTTGGGTTAAAAATTACAAGGACGGTAGTTCTTTAAAACTCATTTCTTGCATGCTGACCTAATGAGTGTTTACCAAAGTATAGTGGTCCCGTTACCTCGGGGTCTCGCTTTCTGCGGCTTCAGTTAAACATGCAGTTGGCCAGTCCGGAAGCACATGGCGTGTCGTCAGAAGGTCAGTGGTGGCCGCTCACTGCATCACAACCATCACTCACCTCCTGCGTCTCCTCAGGGGGGCATTTGATCTTTGATCACCTCACATCATCACAAGAAGAAGGGTGAGCACGGGGCAGTAAGACATTTTGAGAGAGAAACCATATTCACACAACTTTCATTGTGGTGTATTATTATACTTATTCTAGTTTATTATTCTTTATTGTTGTTAATCTCTTGCTGTGCCTAGTTTATAAATCAGACTTTATCACAGGTATGTAGGCATAGAGGAAAACAGCGTATATTAGATTTGGTACTTTCTACGGTTTCTGGCATCCACTGGGGTCTTGAAATGTCTCTTGCACAGATAAGGGGGAACTAGGTAGGCTGCAGGCAGTTCCTAAAAATCTTTTTATGCCTAAAAACCTAAGAATGAAGATGTTTATTTTCTTTCCTGTTCTGACCCAAATCGTCTGTTTCTCATAGTTTTTTCTTTTCTTCTTCTTTTTTTTTTTTTTTTAAGATTTTATTTGACAGAGAGCACAAGCAGAGGGAGCAGCACACAGAGGGAGAGGGAGAAGCAGACTCCCCGCTGAGAGGGAGCCCGATGTGGGACTCGATCCCAGGACCTTGGGGTCATGATCTGAGCTGAAGGCAGACACTTAACCGACTGAGCCACCCAGGCGCCCCATCTCATAGTTTCTTGTTTAGCTACTCCAGTTTTGGCTATTTTTAACATTATCAAGACTTTTGTTTTCTTCTTGCAGTGAATATTTCCTTGGTGTCTGCTGTAAATATCGATTCTGTGCCAACCATTGTTCTAGCTCTGGGGTTCTACCATTGAGTGAGATAAATCCTGCCTTTTTGGCTCTTCCTTTCTATACCCTAAGCCACTGGCCCCTATTTCCTCCCTGTTTGGTCCGGCGTGGTGCAGCCTGTCGGTGACTCCTTGCCAACACTGTGCTCTCCCTCCCTCCCCGAGCACCAGACCCTGCTGCGGGGAGCCCCCGCACAGCCCACTGGCTTGCTCCTTAGACCGCAGCCCCGACTGCCAGTGGACCCCCGGTGCTGCCTGGCACTGTAGGACGTCTCACTTAGCCAGCTCGCTAGTGTTTGTCTGCTGTCCGCGAAGCTCCCGACCTCTCTTCTCCTAGCAGATGAGCGCAGCATGTCACAGAGCACGTGGGGGCGCCCGACCACCTCCTTCCTACCTGCGGCCGGACCTTGTTTCCCAGCTGGAGTTTCACCCCCTCTCGCCGCCTTTGATTCCTAGTGCCTTGTCAGGTTTCTGTTTTCTTCTCTGCTCTCCTGTTGAGATCACCTCTTTCTCTGACTTTTATACTTGTTCCAATCTCTGTTTCTTCGTTGAAATTTTGTTACTGGATGTTTCAGACGATTGGTATCGTGCCTACTTGTAGGAGTAAGTGTGCGTCCCACGGGCGTCTGCGGAGGTCAGTCCTGGCGGTGCTCTCACCTCCCCTGGCGCCACTGCTCTTAACAGCTGCTTAGACGCTCTTACCCTTTGCTTCATACCCAGCGCACGTGGACTGGAAGTGGTGCTGGGTTCTCTCCATTGTAGCCTGTCGGGGGTGCCGAGCCTCTGAGGAGGAGGGTGGGCTGGAGCTCACCTTTGTGGCCAGTGCGCTGTGCTTCCGGGACGTGGGAGGGGTCTTTGCCAGAGACCCTGCGTCACCCTCCCCTCCGTCTCTTCCCCACGTTGCCGTTACAGTTCACTTTTCAGAATTCAAACCCGACCCTGTCGCATTCAGAATCAGGCCTGTGGGGCTGTCGCCTCCACCCAGCACACCTGCTGCATGTCCCCCAGAGTGATTACTGTCCCCCGGACTTTCCGTTGGCTTGTCTGCCACCCATCTCCACTCATGGGAACAGCGGGGGTGTGAAGGGTGCTTCTGGAGGCTCACAGCAACCTGAACCCTGGCCTCAGTAAAAATACCGAACTGGAGCTCCATGGTGCCTTGTGATGCTTGGTTGGAGGGTCCACGTAGCCTGCCCGTTCTGCCCGTTCTGCCCTGACACTGGCGCGAGAATCGTTGGCATCTGGCTGATCCTGCTTGACAGAGCGCTCTGTGTAGGGGATTAATGCTCAATGGTTGGCTAAAAATTACTTCCATGAAAATGTTACATCTACAATCAGAAATGTAATCCTAGGCTTTACTAACAGCCTCACATTCTTTGGGGGTTTTAAAATGCTGTTTACCAGTAGTCCCACTATGAATGCTGTTTAAATAAGTTTAAGTTGCTGAAATTGCTTTTCCCACCCATTACCCCTTTATTTAGGACTTGGCAGAATTAAAACATTAGTTAAATGTTCACTCTTTTGTAGATGATCTGTGTGGCCTTTAATGCTGAGGAAAAAAGATACTGAAGCACAAAAATATTTTCTGTATCTTGTGAACTAGAGAATCTTTTTTTAAAAGATTTTATTTATTTATTTGACAGAGAGAGAGAGAGATCCCAAGTAGGCAGAGAGGCAGGCAGAGAGGGAGAAGCAGGCTCCCTGCTGAGCAGAGAGCCCGATGCGGGGCTCGATCCCAGGACCCTAAGATCATGACCTGAGCTGAAGGCAGAGGCTTTAACCCACTGAGCCACCCAGGTGCCCCGAATTAGAAAATCTTTGAGGAAGAACGTTTTGTTCTTGTTTTTTTTCTCTTTAACTATTTATGGCATTCATTTTTTGTTTTACAATCTGTTATATAAACTCTTAACAGAAAATAAATATTAACAGTATTTGTCAGTGCAACCAAAAAGTGCTTAATAGGTCACTGTACCCTTTCTCTGAAAGGGCCTAGGGATTTTCTGCAGAAGGGAGTTAAGAGTGCTAGCAGGCATAGGGGATTGGGGATGATTGTCTGAGTTAGATCTCGGTCTTAAGATTGCATCAGGTTTCAAGAAGCTTTGGGGACTGTCAGAAGCCACGGTGGCCTAGTTAGCACACGAGCTGGACTTTGCTTCCTGGTGACACTTAGCTGATGCTGAGGCCTTTCCTTTTCTAAATGCTTCTTGGCGGTAGTGGTGCTAGTTTCAGCTCTGGTGTGGACTGTGGAGAGTGCTAAGCCTCAGGAGCAAAGGTCTGGAGCCCACCTTTGTGGCCAGTGTGCAGTGCTTCTGGGACATAGTGTAGATCTTTGCCAGAGATGCTGTGTTGGTTATCTTTGGTTTTTGGGGAGTGACCTTAAAATCTGGGATGTGAGTGCTCAGTCCTTGTGGACAGACAAGGGGCCTCAGGTGTGCAGGAAGATACGCAGTGAGGGTAGCACCAGCCCTCTGGAAACTTCCTTGCAGATATCCTCTGCTCTTGTTCACTTCACACCTATATTTAGTACTTTTGCCTTTATTTTTTAAAGATTTATTGAGAGAGCGAGAGCGAGCATGAATGTGTGTGCACGTACGAGTACGCGATGGGGGAGGGGCAAAAGGAGAGAAAAAGAGGATCTTGAGCAGGCTCCACACCCAGCGTGGAGCCAGATGCAGCTTTGATCTCACAACCCTGAGATCGTGACCTGAGCCAAAAGCACAAGTCGGATGCTTAACCAAGTGAACCACTCAGGTGCCGTAGCACTTTTTCCTTTTTTGCTTTCAGACTCAGAAAATTGTATGTTTTAAGCTTTTTTCATTAAAATATGTAGATTTGCTAGGCTCTTTTTTTTTTTTTTTTTAAAGATATATTTATTTGAGAGCAAGAGGGAGCATGAGCAAGGGGAGGGACAGAGGGAGAGGGAGAAGCAGACTCTGTGCTGAGTGGAAGCCCGTCTCAGGGCTCGATCCCAGGACCCCGAGATCATGACCTGAGCCGAAAGTAAGAGCCAGACACCCAACCAAGTGTGCCACTCACGTGCCCCTGGATTTGCTAGGCTCTTGAGGGAGAAAAAGTGTTAGCATTATTTATAATAAAATTCGAGTCTAAATATCTACTCGTAGGTGGGAAGTGGCTCAGTTATTGACGTAAATTTGAGGGAATGTTATATAAACAGCAGTTACAAGGACCATGTGAAAAAATGAAAAATAATTATTACAAATGAGAGAGTATAAAATATACTATTGATAACTGTATGTACAAGGTCTGTATAGAGATAGGGAAACAAGAAGTTACTGGCTATGTAGTAGGTTTTTAATGTGGAACCTGATAGCATGATTTTAAAATTTATATGGAAGACAAAAGTCCAAGGGTAGCTAAGATGAGCTAAGTACTTAGAGTTTTTCCCTACCAACTCTCACCTTATAAAGTGGTGGTAATTAAAATAGTGTGCTTTGGGCAAAGGAAGAGCCAGATCAGTGGGACAGAACAGAGCCCGGAGCTGGATCTCATATACTGAAATCGGAGACAGAGAAGGTCTACATTGTGGATCAGCAGGGGAAGGGTGCACTAGGCAGTGATTGGTGCTGACATAGTTGGATTGAAAAATCGAAATTGAAAAGTTATATATTTATACCCACAAATCGATTCCAGTGAATTCAGAATTTTTTTTAAAGATTATATATGTTTATTTGAGAGAGCATGAGTGGGAGGGATGGGTAGAGGGAGAGGGAGAAGCAGGTTCCCCGCTGAGCAAGGAGCCCAATGTGGGCTCGGTTCTAGGACCTTAGGATCATGACCTGAGCTGAAGGCAGACGCCCAACTGACCGAGCCACCCAAGTGTCCCAGAATTATTAGTTTTTTAAAAAGATTTTTAAAAACTAATTTAGGGGTGCCTGGGTGGCTCAGTGGGTGAAGCAGTTGCTTTTGGCTCAGGTCGTGATCCCAGGGTCCTGGGATCAAGTCCCACATGGGGCTCCCTGCTCAGCGGGGAGGTCTCCTTCTCCCTCTCCTGCTCCCCCTGCTTGTGATCTCTTTCTCTCTGTCAAAAAAATAAAATCTTTAAACAAAATAAAGGGTAAACTTTCTTTTGAGAGAGAAAGAGCAAGTGCGTGCATGAGTATGGGGAGGAGGGGCAGAGGGAGAGGGAGAAGCAGCCTCCCTGCTGAGTGGGGCTTGATGCCGGACTGGATCCCAGGACCCTGGGATCATGACCTAGGCTGAAGGCAGACGCTTAATGGACTGAGCCACCTGGGTTCCCCTAGATTTTAATTTTTAAAGAAATGGCAGTAGAAGCACAGAGCTACCATATGCTGGAGTGTACTGGCAGGAGTGTACATTTAAGTAGGACCTTTGGAAGATAATTTAGTGTCCCTGAAAAAACCTGACCGTGTATGCTAGGAGACAGGTACAAGAGCATTCACAGCATTGTGTTTAGTAGGAAAACAAGAGCCATGGGCATTGACAGAAGAACGGATACATTTGTTGTATATTCATCCAGTGGACGCCGTGCAACAATGACCATGAATAAAGGATGGCCATGCCTGTCATAATGTGGAAGAAGAAAGGTCACTGAAAAATATAGTATGATTTCAATTATTTGAAGTTCATAAACAGATAAAAATTAAACAGGATATACCTTTGGGATGAGTATGTATTAGGTAAAACTATAAAGTCAAGGAGGAAGATGGTGAACTCCTAACTCAGGATAGTGGTTACTTCTGGGGAACGGGAGAGAGGAGCTTCTGGGGTACTAGAGGGTGTTTGGTTTATTATTATACTTAAGTTGTACACGTACCCTCTAAACACTATACGTTGTTACGAGATAAAAACTGTTAAAGTAAGTAAAAATACCTGCTGTTTAATTTTGTCTAATTTCCAACCTTTTTTTTTTTTCATTCCAACCAATAAATACACAAACGAATGCCTTGTTTTCTGTTTTGACCCAACTTGGGAATTGGGACAATTATATAGTTTGTTTTGTTTTAGATAGTTAAAAAGATGTACGCTTTTTATTTATGTATTTATTTATTTAATTTTTTAAAAAAAGATTTTACTTATTTATTTGACAGAGAGGAGAGAGATCACAAGTAGGCAGAGAGGCAGGCAGAGAGAGAAGAGGAAGCAGGCTCCCCACCGAGCAGAGAGCCCAATGTGGGGCTCGACTCCGGGACCCCGAGATCATGACCTGAGCCAAAGGTAGAGGCTTAACCCACTGAGCCACCCAGGCGCCCCTGATGTACGCTTTTTAAAATACAAGAACTGACTTTAGAAATAAGCCTCGCTAACTCACCATAAATGGAACAATAATTTTTGGGAAAGGTGGAAACCACATAGGCATTTTTTAAACAACCAGAAGAATGGGGAAATGGGGATTTACAGAGAGTGGATATCACGGAGGTAGATTTAAAACAGGCTTGTTCATGGTCATGATTTACTACTGCTGCTCCACTCGTACTCATGGGGAGATGCCATTGAGTGAGTATGAGCTCTTATCATCCCCTCTTTAAGGATAAGGAGACCAGGAACGCAGGGTCCCAAAGGAGCCCAGCCCATACTTGGCAGAGCAGGATTCTAACTGAGGTCTTACGTGATTGGGGATCGGAGCTATGCTGTACTTTGGGAGTCAAGTGTATTTAGCACAATGGTGACAGGAGGAGGTGGGGTAGTTTCAGGTGTCTGAGAACTAAATTGTAGAAGTGGGGGGGTTGGGTTCTGTGTTGCTAGAAGGAGTGAGGAGAAATTGGTTTCTGCTCAGTGTGAGAGGGGACGTTTGATGACCAGGTGTCTAGTGTTACTTCCGACTGTACCTCCGCTCCTGCGAGGGAGCTGGTGGTCACTGGCCTTTGCTGAATGAAGGAGCGAGGCAGCCGAGTGGGGATGTGGTGAGCCCATCCTGACACCTGACCCCGTGTGCGCTTCTGTTCAGACTACCACAGGGGTCCCCACACTGGGTAGGACGTTGGGCTGAACACCGCAAGTCCTCTCCCACGGGTGCTGCGCACCGCCTGCCTCACCCCCATTGGGGTTCTTAGCCCAGCAGTGAGCACGCTCCAGTGTGATGGCTTTGGGAGATTGCTTGATTCTCCCAAAATCATCATAAAGGCTAAACTGAGGTTTTGGAGGGCAGGACTCTTTTTTCCTGTGGTATTACCAGCATCTAACATAGGTACGCAGTGCGTGCCACATCGGAACTGAATGAATTGTGGAAAGAAAACCTTGGAGGAAGGAGCAGACCGACCAGGGGCATGATGATGGGGGGAGGTTGAGGCTTTTTGAAACCCATCAGGCCTTAAGGAAGGGCTCTCTGTTGTTTGTGCTGGTTAGGGTTGTTCACTAGCCTGCAGGTTTTGAGCACTAAGGACAAAGTCCACTTGGACAAAAGTGAGTTTTGGTTTTCACTATGATAGACCTGAGGAGCAGTGCCTCTTTGCATGTGGTACTGGCTTGGTAGCCACAAGGTTTCTTCTTTGTGAAGTCCATTGTCATGAACGTGACCAGGATGCACTTTATATACCTGAGACGTTACTACAGTGTAATGATGGAAGCTTCTAGTCCCTCTTAGTTCCGTGACGGCCACTGTACTTAATGGGCTTTCCTGTGTAGCTCACAGAGTGCACACAATAAACCTGTGAGTTTGTGGATGGAAGGAGATGCAAATAATTTCATTTGGATTTTTGCGCTGACTCAGCAATTTCCCTTGCAGACCAGGGTGAGCTCCGAGCAGGAACATTTCCTCATTGTTCCTTTTGGACTTCTCTATAGTGAAGTGACTGCATCCAGTCTGGTAAGAATATCCTTTTCCTCTTGGACGTCACGTTTGTTTAGGTCATAGTTGATAATTAAGCACCTTTTAATCCCATGAGACATTACAAAACCCAAGAAAGAGAACAAAGTTTGTTTTATGTGATAAACTCAGAGAAAAAAAGCCTTAGAATTAGTTATAAACACTTTAAACTTTGGCTGAAAAAATTTCTAGGAAGGGTCATTTGAAACCCTCTTGACGTCTTAAATTGTTTTGGGCTTGTTTTCAGGTTAAAATCAACATCCAAGGGGATATAGTAGACCGTGGAAGTACTAACCTAGGAGTGAACCAGGCTGGCTTTGTGCTGCACTCTGCCATCTACGCCGCGCGCCCGGACGCCAAGTGCGTAGTGCACATCCACACGCCGGCAGGGGCTGCGGTGAGTGTGCTGCCCGGCGACTGGGGGTCACCACTGTGTAGCGGGGACGCTTCTCAGTCCTTACAGTTGTGCTCGCTTGAGGCAACAAGTCAGTAAGCCTACTTCTGTGGAGTGAAAAAGGGCTTTGACTAAGTTGACTTTCTTAAAAGGATTTTTTTTTTCCTTTCAAGGGGTCCATACGCTCTAGTTTTGGAGAACCTGTGTGAATCTGGAAGTGTCCCTTAGGCTTAGCAGAAACTGGGAGCGTGTTGAGGGTGAGGTCAGACTTCAGCGTGTGAAAGACCGCTGAGAGCTGCAGAGGGAGGGCCCTAAGCAGACACCCTGTCTGTGAAGAGCGCGGGGAAGGAGGGGCCCAGACAGGCTGCAGGGGGGCGGGGGGATGCGGGGAGCTCGGGAAAGTGCTAGTGTGAAGCAGGAGACCTGGGCTTGCCGACCGACCCTGGGGTGCCAGACGTGTGAAGGGGGAGGTTGAGGTCCAGAAGCCCCTAGATGTCTGCCTGGAGCCAGCAGACGCCCGGGCTGGATCATGATAGAAAGGAGAGGAGGAACAGCCGTGGCAAGATGAAGACACAGACCTCGTATAGGCTGTTAGGAGACCTGGCCTCCAAGCCCCGAGCTTCCCCAGAGCCCACCCCTGCCCAGTCACCAAGCCCGGGCCCTTCCGGTGCCCACAGGCCAGACCTCCCAGCCTGGACATGCCCGTAACGGTTGTTGGTACGGTCATGTGACAGTGAAACACTACAACGCTCCAGAATTGGCCGTTTATCACTCTTTGTATACTTTCTTGACTTTCTGGGCTTATTTGTACCACACATAACCTCATGGATTCTCTAATGCTGAATTTTTACCTGATGCTTCAATGTCATGCATATTGGATTGTTTCAGAGAACGTTCATTCTAGCTGTATTATTTTACTTCGAACATGTGGTTCTAGTTGTCAATGTAAGAGTTTTATTAGATCTATCATTTTCTGAAGTTTTTTCTAAAAAAGAGTGCTCTTCCAACCACAAAAAGTCTATGCATTTTAACAAATCATTAGCGGTACCTTTAAAAATACGGTTACAAACAGCCTACTATGTAATTTGTTTTAAAACATGCCAAATCACTTCACTTGGAAATTCCTTCTTAGGAAGTCTGATGCCATGAGAAGGATTAAATGTGGCATCGCCTTTTTCGTGGTGGCATCTTTTAGATGAACTTTTGTGTGCAGTTGTCGCACTTGTGGATACCCTTGGAATCTTTGGAGCCTTAGTCTAGGTAGAAAACCTTCAAAGTTAGCACGTTCCAAAGTCAGTTTGGGAATGTTAAGGAAACTTAGGGGCTTTATAAACACTTAAGATTGTTTCATTGCAATAGAAGAAAAATTATACAATATAGTTATTCTAAACTTCGGAAATTGGCTTTTCTCTACATCTCAGGTTTTGGTCCCCCTACAACCTGAGATGACAAGTAGGTCAGAAGCTTACAGCGCATCCAGACCCTCTCTTTGCAGGGTCATGACTCACTCAGAGGGAGCCCTTGTCTCTCCTCGCAGTAGCCCCCCGGCTCATCTTGCCGGGAAGCCTGAGCTCACACAGCATTATGATCAGTGTGCGAGAAGTCCAGAAAGAATTTCTTTTGAGGCTCTCACAGCATCACAATGCCTTTGATTTTTAAGTGTACATTGGTAGTAAGCCCCAGAAGTAGAGTTCATCTTACGTTCATAGGTTCCTTTATTTCTGAGAAGAGAACAAAATGTGTTCCCCTTTTTATTTCTTTGAGGAAGGCATTTGCCGTGTCATCAAGGTGTGACTGTCGATTTGTCTTCATTCGTGGTGACTGCTTGTTCTCTAGGTCTCTGCAATGAAATGTGGCCTCCTGCCAATCTCCCCGGAGGCGCTTTCCCTTGGAGAAGTGGCTTACCATGATTATCACGGGATTCTGGTTGAGGAGGAGGAAAAAATACTAATTCAGAAAAATTTGGGGCCTAAAAGCAAGGTCAGTAGGCATCTAATCTGGTATGTAAATTGTAGAGGAAAGAAGAAAAAAGTCAGAGTAGCTGTCGTCTTGCCTAGCTCCCTCGAGCTTTCCTGTCTCCCCACAGGTTCTTATTCTCCGGAATCACGGGCTCGTGTCTGTCGGAGGGAGCGTCGAGGAGGCCTTCTACTACATCCATAACCTGGTGGTCGCGTGTGAGATCCAGGTGGGTGGTGGCCGCTCTCTGCAGGCTGCGGCTTATCTGGGCGTTTGCAGGGTTCTTGTAGATGTTTGATGCTTGTTTAGTAGGAGTGAGTCTTTGCATCATCTCTTTGCCCGAGATGAGCTAGTGGATTTGGAAACTGACCAGAGCAAATGCCATTTGACTGATCTAAGTTGGCGAATGATTACGGGGCTTTTCATTTCTAGTTTTTGTTACTCATACGGAAGTCACCACCACTTGAGGCGTGCTGGTGTGCAGCGGCCTTGGTATCAGGGGCCTTGTTTACTTGTTATTTCATCTGCCTCTCATGGGGAGAGAGAAGGGAGAAGGAAGAGACTTGCCCAGGCGCCACTGAGCCAGTAGTGTCAACCCCAAGTCTGTGCTCTCCCCACGGGTACCTTGACTTCATCTAGGCAGCACTGCAGTCCCCAGTCTCCTTCATAGAGTCTTAAAAGGGGCTTTGTTTCCCCATTTCTCCTCCAAGCATGAGCACCCAGAACCTTTGTTTTGCTAAAAAAGAACTTCTGAAAATGACTTTGTTTGTGGATAGTCTGTCTCTGTCCATCCTTCAGTTTTTCCTCTTACCCTCTGACGACCTGGTTCCTTCTGAGACCTGCATTTCTGTCTGAGCCATCTCCCGTCATCATCTGATCCAATCCATTTGTCCTCAGTAAGAAACTCAGACTGTACCGTCTGCTTGTTTTGGAAAAGGTTCGAACTCTGGCCAGCGCAGGAGGGCCGGACAACTTAGTCCTCCTGGACCCTGGCAAGTACAAAGCCAAATCCCGTTCCCCGGAGTCCCCGGCAGGGGAGGGCACCAGCTCACCTCCCAAGTGGCAGATTGGCGAGCAGGAGTTTGAAGCCCTCATGCGGATGCTTGATAATCTGGTAAGAACGTTGTTACCGCCTGACGATAAACCTTTTGTTCCGAAAGCAGCAGCATTGGTGTGTTTTTTGTTTTTTGTTTTAAAGATTTTATTCACTTTTTTGACAGAGAGAGAGATTACAAGCAGGCAGAGAGAGAAGGGGAGGCAGGCTCCCGATAAGCAGAGAGCCTGATGTGGGGCTGGATCCCAGGACCCTGAGATCATGACCTGAGCTGAAGGCAGAGGCTTTAACCCACTGAGCCACCCAGGCGCCCCGCATTGGTGTTTTTATAGCAAATGAAATTGCTGTCTTCATGCGGTATGTGAATGCTTTCACCCTCAAAAATCATGAAGAAGCACCAGGGTGATTGAACTCCTCAGCTAAGTCACGATAAAATACAGAGGGGAGGGTTGCTTGTGTTCCTTTGTTGTTTGAAAGGAGTCGCCTTTGTGGGGGACAGGAGCACAGAGCACGCCTGCTCGGAAGTGGACAGGTCACCCCTGGAGCGGCAGTCAGCCGTGTCCCTCCTCCCACAAGCGGGCCGGGGGTGGGGAGCTTCTCCATCAGCTAGCCAGGTGGTTTGCTTTTTGTTGTGACAGTAAGTTCGAGCTCTGTGGGGCCCGGTGACGGTGTTCCGCAGACATTTGCTGCTGGTTTACTGTGTGGGAGACCCTCTGCTCCATATTGCAGGGATGCAGAGCTCAGCACCGCCCAGAAGCTGGGACTGTGGTGTTTCCAGATACCCAGCAGGATGTGGTCTGTGGTGGAGGGTTCATTGAGGGATCTCGTCCTTTGGCGAGGATCAGGGAGGAAACTCTGTGGATGGCACTTAGGAATGACCTCAGAGAGTTGGTGAATTTGTGGTAGGCCGAGTTGGGAGAAGGAGGATGTTTGCGCCCACCGCAGGGGTGAGGGGTGGGGGTATGCCCTCCTGGTGTGAGTTTTTCGGGTGCTCTGAACAAGGAGACACTGTAAGACACATCCTGCCTTCCACGGGCTTTGGGCCCTGTGCCTGCTGCCGTGTCACACTGTTTAGATGGGATTCGAAAGAGTCCATCCTCTTGCCATGTGACATTAGGCTGTGGAGACACGAGCACCTGTCCCAGGAGCGTGGGTGCAAGAAGCCTTCAGAAGGTGGCACCCCGTGTGTTGCTGGCCGTGCTGGGTGCTGTTGGCGGCCGCCTAACGGGACTGTTGGACCGGCTCACGGGTGGGGCCGGGGGCATCGGGAGGCAGGAAGTTTAACTTTCTCAAAGATTTTGGAACAAAAAGAGTATCTGACTGAGGGTGTGCCGAGTGTCCTCGGGATTTGTTTATCCGGGAGGAAGGAGCAGGGAAAGCAGAATCTTCCCTAACTCCTGAATTCACGGGCCCCGTAAAGATGGATTTTGTGTTAACTGAGCATCTGCCCTTGAGCCTCCAGCCACTGATGGGACACGGGAGTGTGTAACCTAGCCGGGGAGAGGGACTCCCAGCACCAGGGGCAGCCGGGCGTCTGGGTCTGGGTTCTGACAGGGCAAGAGATGAGGGCTGCAGAGGTGCAGATGGGGCACAGGCCGGGTCACGGGGAGCAGGAGGGGGAATGGGGCTCACCAAGGGGATGGAAGCGGCAGCTGGCACTAGAGGGCAGGGGGCAGTCGTGGCTCAGGGGTCAGCACCGGGCAGCAGGTTCCCCCAAGGGCCTCGATGAGGCAAGGAGTGCTGGGGGTTCTTCTTCTGTCCTCCTGGCAGGCACTCTGGTGTCTCACTGCTCTGTGACCTGGCAGTCAGGCGGGGACAGGAGAGAGGACTGGGGATCGAGGACGCCGGCCCTCCACATCTTGTGTGCTCTGTGCCTTCTCGAAGGGGGAGAGAAACCAGAGTTAGGCAGTAACTAATTTGCTAGGAGAGGGAACAAAAGGATGAAAGATGAATTGTTGAAGCACTTGTTAACCAGGGTGTGGCATTCAGTGTTCTTACTGCACAGGGTGGTTATTGTCATTTTTAAAAAAGGTTTTATTTATTTGACAGAAAGAGCGTGTATAAGCAGGGGAAGGGGCACCAGAGAGGGAGAAGCGGGAGAGGGAGAAGCAGACTCCCCACTGAGCAGGGAGCCCAACACAGGACTTGATCCCAGAACCTTGGGATCGTGACCTGAGCCAAAGGCAGACACTTAACCGACTGCGCCCCCCAGGTGTCCTGATTATTGTCATTTTTGATATGAGGAGGCCGTGTAGTGTATAAGAACTAGTGGTTATGATTATGGTCCATGTTTTATTCATTTTTATTTTTAAAATATTTATTTGACAGAGAGCACAAGCAGAGGGAGAAGCAGGCAGAGGGAGAGGGAGAAGCAGACTCCTTGCTGAGCAGGGAGCCCGATGCGGGTCTCAATCCCAGGACCCTGGGACCACAGTTCAATCTGAAGACAGATGCATAATGACTGAGTCACCCAGGCACCCCTCTGGTCCTATTCTTAGTGTAGCGTTCTGATTAACCATGTATGTTTGCCCATCATTGAGTAGGGTAGGTAATAGTTGAAGATTCTCACACTGTAAGAAATATTTTAACATAGAGTTAGAAGAAAGGCTAAATTGCTTCCCAGTAAAATCAAGGTGTAATTCCAGCTTCTCGAAGGAAGGAATCCATATGTTCAGCTGTAAGCCAAGCCCTCTAGAGGGTCTGAGGCCTGAGGATCGCCTCTCATTTTGGCATTGCATAATTTTATCTATCTATCTATCTATCTATCTATCTATCTATCTATCTATCTATCTATCTATCAAAGAGGGGAGATCACAAGCAGGCAGGGAGGCAGGCAGAGAGAGGGGGAAGCAGGCTCCCCACTGAGCAGAGAGCCCGATGCAGGGCTCGATCCCAGGACCCTGAGATCACGACCTGAGCCGAAGGCAGAGGCTTAAACCACTGAGCCACCCAGGCGCCCAGCATTGCATCATTTAAAGGGGAAGAATAAGAAACTGTACCCTCTCAGGATAAAGTTTTGTGAAGTTGTGGTGGTTTATCCTGGAGTCATGGAGACGACTCAGGCGTCTCTCTAAGTGAGAGGAAACTTCAGCTGACAAGAACTGTACTTTTCTGAAGGGAGCCTTTTCATCACGGAGCACCTACCCTCCATTGCTCCTCAGTGGCGTGCTCCGTGGTGGAGATGCTTCGGGGTAGACGCTTGCTGTCTTCCCAACGGCAGGGGTGGGAAAACAAACCACCAACTGGCGACAGCATTTCGGCATTGTTACCACCCTTTATTTATGTGGCAGAGAGAGAAAGATCACGCGTAGGCAGAGAGGCAGGTGGCGGGCAGGGGGGTGGGGGGGCAGGCTCCCCGATGAGCAGAGAGCCCGACTCGGGGCTCGATCCCAGGACCCTGAGGTCACGACCTGAGCAGAAGGAAGAGGCTTTAACCCACTGACCAGATGCCCCCATCCTTTTTTTGAATGTAGTAAAAGAATGATTGGTAATGAAAGTGGTCTCCAAGGAAGAGGAGCACCCAAAGGGGAGCGAATTCCTGAATGGGAGAAACGTGAGGGATCCCAAAGCACGTCAGCAGGTCGGGCACCAACCGCGGCCCCTCTCACCTGACTGGCCCCCGATTCTCCTGTCACTCCCTGTTCTTTCATGGCTGTGAGCGACTTGGTTCAGACATGCAGCTGTGGGTCGGGAGCTGGCTGAACCGGCTTCTTGGCTTAGGGTCTCACAGGGAAGGCTGCAGTCAGGGTGTCGGCCATGGCCGGACGTTATCGGGAGGCTGGATGGGGGAGAATCCACTTCCAAGCTCTCTGAGATGGTGGGCAGCGTTCATTTTCTTACAGCGATAAGAGTCCTGGCAGCTTGGTTCTTTGGAGCCAGCGATGGATGGAGAGACTCCCTTAAGATGTGTGCTACAGTCTTGGGGCGCCTGGGTGACGTGGTCGGTTGGGCTCCTGACTCTTGGTTTTAGCTCAGGTCACAATCTCAGGGTGGTGGGATTGAGTCCCATGTTGGTCTCTGCATTCGTCCCAGGGTCGGCCTGAGGTTCTCTCTTCCCCTGCCTCTGCCCCTCCTGCTCGGGCCCGCTCTCGTGTGCATGTTCTCTCCGAAATAAATCTTAAAAATGAACAAACGAATAGATGAGTGCTACACTCATAAGTAATGCGTCCAATCAGCTTTGCCAAATTCTGCTGATTAGAAGCCAGTTAGGTCCTTCCCAGCTCCGGGACGCAGGGCCTAGTGGGTAGGGACCATGGGGCGGCCGTCACGAAGTCCGCACGCCACAGCCCCCAGGCGCTAAGCACTGGCTAGGAGGGATGAGTAAGACGTCACGCTTGCCTCGGGGACATTGTCAGCGGGGACTCGCACACAGGCCGGTCCAGCACGTGGGCCCTTACAGTGTGCTCCTGAGGTGTGACTCCGCGGGGCCCCTGGGGCCTAAAGCCTGTCCTAAAGCCCCAGTGAGTGCTTGTGAGGCAGAATGGAAGGTTGAACTCGAACATTGTTACATTCAAAAGTAAAGCAGTTTTGTCAGGAACCAGTTGTCAGGAGGTGTACTTGTTTGGTCTTCCCCAAAGATTGTCACAGTATCTAAGCTTTATCCTAAGAGGTAAACACAAAATTAAGTAGATTGATGAGTACAGTCGGGACTGTAGCCAGCAGCAAGTAGGCTCAATTAAGTATTGAGTTTATTAACTTTCTCAAACTGAGCACACCGCATGCCCAGTTTTTAGGTTAAAACCGCAGCGCCGGGGCGCCTGGCTGGCTCAGTCAGTAGAGCGTCCGGTGCTCGACCTCAGGGTTGTGAGTTCAAGCCCCATGGTGGGTGTGGAGCCTACTTTAAAACCAAACACCCCAGCAGCACCTCCAGACCCCCGTGCCCCTTTCAGGCACTTACCCCATCCCAGCAGTGACCGCGGCCGCGTTGGTTTTTACTTCTTTTTTGTCCTTTTTACGAATGGAGGAAAACAGTGTGTTCTTTTCTGTTTGGTTTGGTTTCTTTGACTCCACGTCATATTTATGAGATTCCCCCAAATGTGGCCCCTGGTCCTGGAGTACTTGCTCGGATTCCGGGACCCCGGTCCGTCGTCGCGTGGCTGTTCCTCAGTTGGCCTGCTGAGGTGTTGCCCGCTCTTCCTGGTCTGGGGCTGGGAGGCGCGGTGCCGTGTTCAGAGGCTGGTGAGCATCCTGTGTCTCTGCCAGCGGACCGCTAGGGGTCGGCTGTGCGCGGGCCCAGCTTTCCTGGGACTTTCCACATAGGCTTCCAACGTGATGCTGTTGAGGTCTGGAATGGTGACCGTCTGTCCATCTCTTTGGCCCCTAGGGTTACAGAACTGGCTACCCTTACCGATACCCTGCTCTGAGAGAGAAATCTAAAAAACACAGCGATGTGGAGGCTCCTGCGAGCGTCACAGGTTACTCCTGCGCTGGTGACGGGGACCCGGGCACTTGCTCCCCTCTCAGACACAGTTTTCAGAAGCAGCAGCGGGAGAAGACAAGATGGCTGAGCTCTGGCCGGGGCGACGATGCTTCTGAGGAGGGGCAGAACGGAAGCAGCCCCAAGTCGAAGACTAAGGTGTGGACGAACGTTACACACGATCGCGTGAAACCCTTGCTGCAGTCTCTCTCGTCCGGTGTCTGCGTGCCAAGCTGTATTACCAACTGCTTGGTCTGTGCCTACCTTACTGTTCATAGTTAGATGACGTAGAGCAAGTCGGGTAGCTGGGGCTTCGGAGGCTTTGGGAATCCAGCTCCCCTGACCCCCGCACTGAAAGCGAACCTTCCTCATTAACCTTCTTTAGCCTGAACCAGATCTGCTCTGTGCATCAGCTGTAATTCAACTCAGTCTGTCTGCTTGAAACTGCTTAAGACTTGTCCTCCTCCAGTAGCTCCGCACGCAGCAGGGGTACTGAGTGACTCATGTGCGCTAACCCACGGTCGGAGCTGCCATTTAATTCAAATTGCATTGAAGGAATTGTAAAACTTCTTGCACAGAACGGTAGTTTGGTCTCGAGCTGCGATCGTAGTGCCGTAATCTCCAGTGGTTTTGCGAAGTCTCTGCAGTCTGTGCTTTCGAGTCTCCAGTGTTTCTTAAGCAGTTTACTCTCTTCTCAGCTGACCCCGTCCTCTCTCGTTAGCCTCGTGCCCTGCTTGCTGTCCCAAAGCCTCCGAATGCTCTCAGCCAGCTCCCTTGTGCATGGACTGTTGCATGTGAGTAGACGGCCGTAGTGGTGGGTCTCGTGACTCCTGCCGGGTGCGGCATGACCCAAGTGCAGCGCAGGCCACCTGCAGGCACCCGCAATAGACCCCCGGAGCAACAAGCACGGCCCCAAGAGATACGTGGCTGGCCCGGTGCCCGCGCCCCGTGGGGGCCGGTCCTCACTGCCCCCTCAGCTGGCCGTGGACAGGCGGGCAGCCCCCGGCGCGGGGTCCCCTGAAGAGTCAGGGGCCAGGCGGACTCCTCCCTGCATGCCGTGTTCTCTAGGAGTCCAGGTGCCGTTAGCGCAGAGGGTCCGAAACTGTGGGCCCCGAGTAAGCCGGCGGGGCCTCCTGTTCCCCTAATAACAGTGTTTTTACTTTATAGATTTATTCCAAAGAACACAGCTGTGTTCCCAGGTGGCTGTGGCGAGAGAGCCTCTGTGCTCCTGAGCGGACGGGTCACGTGGGCAGAGACTCCACGTGCACGTGGCGGGGCTCAGCGTTTGAGCCCATCTCTCCTCTCCTCCCCCCTCCCCCCGTTTTGTTTTTCTTTTCCAGTTTCATTTGTTTCGTTTTTATTTATTTTGCTCATTCAAAGGAGTGGGCCTAAAAACCAACTTTCTGCTGCTGATAGAAATACGTAGTGCCGGGTGGCGGTGGTGAGGTTGTCCAAAGCACCCGTGTAGTGGCAGCTGCGAGCTTTATTTGCAATTGGCTTGAACAAACGTGCACTCCCGTGAGGTCCTTGAGGCAGTGCACGTGCACACTGACGGGGTGACCTCGCTCAGCCGTGACGTGTGTGTCCTCCCCGCTCCAGGGTGACGCGGGTGCTCCGGCCGGTGCTTCCAGGTCGGTATGTGGACTCACGGTCACTGTTCTTCAGTTTCAGACGTGTTCAAGTTCTGAGGTTATTGGGTTAATGTTTTGACTAAAAACTATGTGTGCTAAAAAGCTGGAGTTGTTTTTATCTGAGAAGCTAACCGTCAGTGAGTACCTCGCAGCTCACGCCCATCCCACACTCCCCTTCGCGGCGGCTAAGCTCTCGCCACTTGTGTTGCTTTCTTTAAAGCCTTATGGTTTCCGGCTCCCCGACCGCCTCCTGACAGCACTCCGCAAGGCAGAACACTGCCGGCCTTGTTTTGCTGCTCAGTGCCCACCCGTGCCTGCACATTAGAATCTGATGAAAAACCACGTGTTTGATTGGAGATCCCAAAACCGGCAGGGGAAAGGCTCGGTGTGTTGACGCTGCACACTGATGACTAAAACGGCCTTCGAACGAGAACTCACGAAGCGCTTCACGTTTCTTGGGGATGTTTTTGTAACAGCTCTGAAGTGTTAAGTTATATAAAATATTTGACATCACCAAACTCTACCCCGGGCAGCCGCCATGCACACGTTCGCACGGTGATTTTTCTGGGTTGAACGAGCTATGCCGGCGGCGCATTCGAATGCTGTAGTTTATTTCCGTGCCGAACTTTGGTGATGCCCACTCCTGCCTCACGGTGTGGCCCTTCCCTTCACCTGGGCGGCAACATCACATTGCTTTTCATGACCCTGCCATCTCATGCTTCAAGCAGCTTTGGCGTTGAGGACTCTCAGGGCAGTGAACCAATGTGCTCTGAAGGGCCCCCCCAGCTGGCCCGCGGGAGTCATGGAGCAGAGCTCGGCCACCCGCCTGTGCCGTGCCCGAGTTCCCCCCGGGACGTTCTGGAGGGCCTGTGCCGGTCGGTCACGACTGGGGCTCCTATTTGCACGTGCCCTGGCCCGGTCCCCCTGCTGCGGTGCTGGGGGTGTGGTCATTGGTTCATTCTCTGTGATGTTCATGCATGACCAGGTGTGAGACTCGGTGGACAGGTTGGATGCTGTGGTGTCACGGACCGTTGTCCCCATGCTGACTTTGCAACTGTTTTTGATGTTTGCAGTGGACTAAAGAGGATGGACATAGAACCTCCACCTCTGCTGTCCCTAACCTGTTTGTTCCATTGAACACTAACCCAAAAGAGGTCCAGGAGATGAGGAACAAGGTGCGTACCAGGGCCGTCAGCCCTCGGGGGAAGCAGTGGCGGGCGGAGGTGACGGCGGGTGGGCCGGGGTGCGGGGTGCACTTGGCCGGCAGAGGGCTTCTGCCACTCCCGCTCTGGTAGCCGAGGCCACGCCTTTCCGCTGCTTCTGCTGTCGCGCTAACAGGTGCGCTGTGTGCGCCCCAGATGGTCCGGGCCCCTCTGGAGCCGACACTTGCTCAGAGAGCT
>CM053604.1:1162578-1175876 GCA_028646535.1 Procyon lotor
CCCCCCCCCCCCCCCCCCCCCCCCCCCCCCCCCCCCCCCCCCCCCCCCCCCCCCCCCCCCCCCCCCCCCCCCCCCCCCCCCCCCCCCCCCCCCGTGTTCGCAGTGTCACTGTGTAACGGGCACATGGGGGATATTCCCCCGAGACTTCACGAGTACGGTGAGAGATCTGTGCTTACCGCGGCCGTCTAGAGGTGCAGAAAGTCAGGAGTGGCTCAGTCCATCTTCTTAGACCCGCGAGCGGCTGAGCGAGCAGGACCGGCCCCGTCAGGCAGCCGCCATGGCCACGCGGCGCCCTGAGGGGCGGGGCTCTGGGCCCCCCATGCACAGAGTGACTGCAGGTCACCGTCGGGCTTCTCTGTACTGCTGATGAGTGTTTCTCCTTCTTGCGTCCTCAGATCCGGGAGCAGAACTTACAGGACATTAAGACGGCTGGCCCCCAGTCCCAGGTTTTGTGTGGTGTGGTGATGGACAGGAGCCTCGTCCAGGTGAGAGCTCAGAATGTCTGACATCAGTGGGTGGTGACTCTAATGACTGTGCGCTCCAAAATTAGTCTTGAGTTGAGAGAGAATGACTCAATGAGGTAAGTGTCCTAGGCAACCAGTTCTCTCCGTGGAGAAGCCTTACGATAAGAAATACCCCCGCCACTTTTCCTGAAGTCGTAGATTTAGCACAAGCATGCCCGAGGGCCGCGTCCCCCAGCCCTGCTCCACGCCATGCATGCCAGCGTGATGGCGGCACACACGCCGCCTGCTTGGGGACTGGGGTGCGCGCCCTGGTTTAGCGGTTTACTGGGGAAAGTGCTAGAGGAGGGCGGGTTTACTGGACTTTGTGTTCCCGTGTGTATTGCTGTCTGCGATAAAGTGCTGCTTGGGCAAGGTGCTTACAGAGGGTACCTGTAAATGTGGTCTCCACATTTACACCCTTTTGGGAAGAGGACTGTAGTATGTGGCACATGGAGGATAATTGTGTAAGTAATTATTTCTGAAAATGAAATGGCCACCTAACGCTTTACACACGATGGCAGGGTAGGTGACTGTTTCCCGAATTGAGCCAGCCGCGGCCCTGCTTGTGTGGTCTGCGCTTGCACGTGGCCCTGCCCTCCCTGCCGCTGTCGCCGTGGCCGCTGTCTCTGCTGCATGCCCTCGGCTGGCTCCGTCCCGTGCTCGCCATTGATGTTCCAAAGCTGGGCCCGGTGGGCCCTGATGACTCAGTTTACTGTTGCAGGACGCGCCCCTCTCTGACTGTACGGAAACAATCGAAGGGCTCGAGCTTACAGAGCAGACCTTTAGTCCTGCTAGATCTCTCTCTTTTAGAAAGGTACTCACCGCCCTGTCCTCGGCTCCCTGTCAGCACGCGCGGCTCTTCACCTGCCCCATCCCTCACTGTCTGCTCTCGCTCGGCACCGTCTTACTCACTGGAGGAGCCCTGACTCTGTCTCCGAGTTGTCCGTGGGACTGTGCAGAGTTCTGGGCTGCCTCTTCTTCCCTGCAGACGTTTGGTCTGAGGCTCCTTTCGCAGCTGTCATTACCCCACGAGGCTGCGGGGAGTGGGCTCGCCTTAACGACGTGGCGCGTTTCCCAGGTTCTGCACGTGACTTTGGTTAGTGCATGCTTTTGGTTTTTAGTTTGCCTTTGTGCGAGAGGCTGATTGCAAAAGGCTCAGTGTGGGCGGACCGTGGGCAGCGGCGGCTCTCCTGTGCCCCTTCTGCCTTTGCTTGTCAGCACGTGCCGTGAATGTGGTAACTGGAGGCTGTATGATTGAAAGACATCATTTCAGAGGAAGGGGAAATTGGTCAGACAGTTGTTATTGTCGGTGAAATAGATTTGTTTTTCCCTGAAAAAGTCCTGGATAACTTTTTAGAAGTGTTTCACGGGTGGGAAAGGCATGAACATTTGAAGCCCACATTGTCGTCCGTGAGCATTCAGGCTGCACTGCTTGGGCCGGGGGTGGACCGTGGCTTCCTGCACGTTTCGAGTCATAGTCACGTTCACCCTGCGTTCAGAGGAGATTTGAGGGTGTGTCTCTCTCAATCTGTACACCTCCATTGAGATGCAGGTATCACATGAGTGATGTTCCAGTTGCCAGAAAGAAGCAGATCTGTACCAAAGATTACATATTCCTGTGTGGAATCCTCACCAATAGCACTACTTGGCACACTTAGTATCCACGGGTCCTGTTCCTTATTGTTAGAATGTACTCCAGCTGCCGTTCTGGGAGGGACTCCTCAGAGCAAAGGACAAAGAGTACGTATCGTGCATCTCAGTACTTGGGCTGGAAGGTGTTGTGATCTTGTGAGTTCCTCATTTGTTTCCTCAGAGGTGTGTACATGTGCAGAGGCCACGAGCCCCAGGGCCTCCTGTACGGAGTCTGCCCGTGGCTGCCACCCCGTGGCTCCGTGGGCAGAGCCAGTTGGAACAGCCCTTGCTCGAGGTCCCTCGGGCGCAGCTCTGCACATGGTGGTCTCTGCTGGCACCTGTCAGGGCTCAGTGGAAGGCAGGCGGTATCGAAAGGGGGCCCTTTGGCCGGTTCCTCACCCAGACCCCGTTCTGGGTTCGCCCTGGCAGTGTCAGACCTGAGTGTGTGCCCCATCACCTTCACGTTTTATGAAGTAGGGGTACGGATCCCCCTGGGCCAGGAGGTCAGAGTCAGTGGGAACAGGGTTCCTGACGATGTCAGTGTCTTCCCCACCGTCTGAGCACCGCACGGTGTGAGCCGTGTGCTGGGCAGAGTTAGCCCAGGAAAGTGCGCCCCGCCTAGCTGAGACGCTGGTGTCCCCACACTGGGATTCTTGATCCAGCATTTTCTGCACCACCCTCCTTCTGGTGCTCACACTTGCACCCTTGGTCTTACTCCCCCCAACTAAGCATATTTCTTTCTGTGTTGGCCGAGGCCGTCCCCGTGGCTTTTGTGTGGGGCTCAAAACGCAGACTGTCTTGCCCCCTTCTACAGGATGGGTGCTGCTGGCTGGCAGCGTGAGTTCCTCTTCAAACCACTGAAAAGGACTTTGTTGAACATCCTAAAATGTCCTCTCTTCAGTGAGGCGGGTGTGTAGACGCTGGTTTTCCATTAGAGAATCTGAGAAACGTGTGTTTGGGACTTAGGAAGGTTAGAGCTTTTGAGAAGGACTTCCCTTTGCTCCTCTCTCTCCCTCCCACTGAGAGCATGTTGTAGAAGGAGCTGTCAGCCACACCCCAATGCTCTGGTTCCAGAAGGAATCCTGAGTGTAGCCGAAGGCTCTCTTGGCTCCCGCACTGCTCCTGCCCGTGTAGCCTGGGGCTTTCTGGCACCTTCTGGACTCCATTACTAGTGAATCGAGCTGTTAGACATCAGGGTGGACAAATTTCTGCTGAAGGCTGCCCAGCGTGGCCAAGAACTATGCTGCTGGGTCTGGGCACCGTGAGCTGTTCTTTGCCACCTTGTGCGCGTGGGCTGTGGTCCTCCCACACTTTGTGCTGCATGATAGAAACGCGAGGGGCTTGGGCCCACCTTGCAGACTTAAGTGGTGCGTTTGGTGTTGAGCACCCAGAAGTGTGTGGACCGGCACCCAGAACGTGAATTCAAACCTGAGTGGGTTTTATGGATGAAAGCCTGATGCCCAGAGAGATCGGGTCACTAGCCGTGTTCGCGTTGCTCGCTGCCTCAGCCAGGTGCAGAAGCAGTGCCTGGGCCTCTGGTTTGCTGGGAGCCCCTGATCTGTGGCTGGAGGGGAGGGGGCTGCAGGAGCCTCCCCGTGGCCTGCTGGCCAGAGCGGCCGCCTCACACCCTGCGTCCCCAGCTCCAGCTGCTGCACAGGGACCTGTCTCCCTCTGCATCCCAAGCCTTGCTCCGTTTCCTTCCCCCACATAACAGGCACCCTCTGTCCCCCAGTCTGTTCAGAGCCTGGGTCTTGGCAGCCGCGTGGCTGCTGGCTGAGGAATCTGGAGGAGGGAGAGGTGGGAGCCAGCCATGCTGCCCCTCAAGGGTCAGGGGTCTCAGGGCAGGAAGGGCCTTGCTGGTCCACAGGTGCCTTGGTGGCCGGTGACTCTTGATACTTTATTCATCCCTCGATTTGAACTTTTATTGTAGTCAGTTGAAACGTTTCTCTTAAACCTAATGTCACTTTCTCGGCCATGATACGAGGGCGCAAGCAGAAGGTGTGCGTAGATTTAGGGAATTGTGCAGTCGGGCCTCGGCTGTTGTCAGACCCGCAGGCTCATCTCAAGGAGGGAAAACCGGGGCCCGTGCACAGGAACAAGCGTCCACGAGTAGTGAGTGGCAGGCAGGGATTCAGTCCCCTGTCCAGGGGAGACAGGGCTGCTTCTGAAAGGCCACTTGAACTTGGGTCAGCGTTGGTCAGAAGGAGGCCTCCCCTTGGCCATCGAGGTCATCTCAAATCTTTTTTTTTTTTTTTTTTTTATTTTTTATTTTTTATTTTATTTTTTTTAAAGATTTTTTTTTATTTATTTAGACAGAGAGAAACACTGCGAGAGGGGGAAACAGAGGAAATGGTAGCGGGAGAGGCAGGCCCCCTGCAGAGCAGAGAGCCCGATGCGGGGCTCGATCCCAGGACCCTGGGATCTGACCTGGGCCGAAGGCAGACGCTTAACGACTGAGCCACCCAGGCGTCCCGAGGTCATCTCAAATCTTGAGGCTCCCTGAGCAAAGGTGGCCAATTCCAGCAGGTCCTTTGCTTCTCATCCCCGGCTCTGCATCCCCCGATCGATCGTGGAGAGCTCTGGACTCTCTGTGCCCAGCTTGCTGGGCGGCAGCCCCTCCACCCGGCACTCCAGCCTGTCAGGGCAGCAGCTGGCCCAGGGGAGCTGCCTTCCCCAGCACTCAGTCTGGCTCGGGCACGGTCTCTCTGGTGTTCACGCCTTACTGAGGAGAGTATGGACAGATCAGGCCTAGCATAAAATTTTGGATTCTCCTGTGGTGGGTTGTTTTTTGGAAGGTCCCATTAAGTAACGGGCATGCGTATTCTGGTTAGCTTTCTCAGAAAAATGAATGCAGGCCATTTGGGGGCCAACCAGGCTGGGCGGTGGGTGTCGGCTGGACATCACTTCCCATGCCCCAGAGCTGCCTGCCCCGCCGACTTCCCCCTCCAGGCCTGCCTCCCCCCCACAAGTGAGGCCCAGCACGGGGCTGCCTCCCTTCGCAGACTGGGCGCTGACCGCCAGCCACCCCTGTGCTCTGCTTGCTTGCTTTTCTTTTTGTTTCTACACATTCTCGCTTTTCCGAATTCCTCAGATGAATACTTGTATTTTGGGGCTTCTTAAAAAATGTCTCAGTGTTTGGGGATGAGTTCCAGGAGCTAGTTATAAACTAAACACATACTTGAAAGAACAGAGCTTAGTCTGTGAACTTAAAAAGGAAGCGAATTTCTGAGCATACCTTCCCTGACTTGGAATCCTGGACGTTTTCTGATGTTGTGAGGGGGGCAGTTGACCTAAAGTCGGCTCTTCCGTCTGTGCCGGGAAGGAGACGACGTTCTCCCTGAGGTGCTCTGTGTCCTCCGTGCACTGGAACCTAAAGGACTTGCCGAGGATTTTTTTCTTCTATGTTTGTTGTGTAGCTGTAGCTTCAAAGTTGTGTTTCTTGGTCTCTGACCCTGGGAGGCTGCAGCTCGGCCCCCGCCTCAGGCCCAAGGTGAGGCCTAGGCCAAGTCTCAGGGTGGTCTGTGCGCCCTGGGAACCCACCCCCCCCCCCCAGCCTTGCCCCAGAGCGGGGAGAGCCCCCGTGGGTGGGGCTCCCGCAGATTGGGCCTCTCTTTTTGTCTGCAGGGGGAGCTGGTGACAGCCTCCAAGGCCATCATCGAGAAGGAGTACCAGCCCCACGTCATCGTGAGCACGACGGGCCCCAACCCCTTCAACACGCTCACCGACAGAGAGCTGGAGGAGTACCGCCGGGAGGTGGAGCGGAAGCAGAAGGGCCCCGAAGGTGAGCGTGCGCGGTCCTGGGCACGGTCCGCTCCTTCGTGCCCCGGCCTCGACGGGTTGGTGAGGAGCGTTGCACGGAAGGTCAGCCCTTCCGTGGGCTGAGACCGGGGCGTTACTCCGCGCACATTGCCTAGTTCTGGAGGACGAGCGGGGGAAACGCACTGGGGAACGGCGTGCTCAGGAGGGAGCGGCTGCAGGCTGGCTCTGGGGGAGACTGTGTCTGAGAGCTGGGCTGCTCTCTTTCTGCACAAATCCAGAGGGCCTCCCTGGGCAGGATGCGGTCGCAGGCCCCGAGCTAGTGTGTTGGTGCTCTGGCCTCACCCACACTGAGTGAGGAGTGCGGTCATTGTTTCTGTTGGTAACTAAAACACCATGGGACTGTTTTGCAGCAATGCGAATCCATGAATAAGAGCTAGAGCCTCGCGGACAGGTGGTTTCAAGCTCTAGATTTTGAAAAGCAGGTCCAAGAATTTGGGGAACTAACGTGAGAAGCCAGCCACCTTCCCTGCCTCTGCCGCAAAGGCGCCCTTTCCCTGAGCAGCCTTGGTTGGTTACCAGGAACGTCCTGGGCACAGACACCCTGCATCCAGGGGGCTCGAGCTGCGTCCCTAGGGCCGTAAGTTCCAACCCTGGTTTTTGTACAGAAGCCCCTGATCGCGAGCAGGACCACTTTTTCCAGCTTATCTCTGGGAATCGGCCCATGGGATGGAAGTCCCACGGGTTCTGTGGCCCTGGGTCCACAGGGGATCGTCCAGGGGATTATGTATTGCTCGTCAGCTAACCTCTGGTTTGCCCCAGTTTAGGTTTTTTGGGTCTTGTTGTAGACCACCTGCCGCGTTCTCTAGATGCTGTTGGGGTCAGGTCGCACACAGGGGAGCTGCCGAGCTAAGAGCTTTGTTGGCGCTGTCGCCGTCAGTCCCTGCCTCAGGGTGCCGTGCGGGCCGAGCTGGTCCTGTGGGCGAATCCCGACTTCAGAGCACACACGTGTGTCGGCCCTTTGGGCCCTTCCAGTGTCTGGATTACTAGAAAATGACTTTTGAGTCAAACCACGAGACACACGGGGGTTTCCCTGCCCGCGAGGCTCCGTGGAGGGATGTTACAGCCATTGAGTGGGTGGGCAGCTGTGAGTGCTCTGTGACCACTGAGCTGTCCGCAGCGGCCATGCCGCCGGGGGTGGGGGTGGGGGCGCTGCCTGGAGACCCCGCCCAGTGCTGCAGGGGGAGGGGGAGGGAAGCAAGCCTGGGTCTTCAGGCACCTTTCCTGGTTGAGGGAGCTCCTGGGAGAGGAAAAGACTTTGGTTCACAGACATCTGGCTTCAGGAAAGTAGGTTGGCATCTCCATGAGGTCAGAGGCCCTGCTGATTGTAGCCACTTGTGTAAAATACGAGACCTAGTGATGCCAAGCTGTTACTGTAAGAAGCTCAAATGAGAGAAAAAGATTTAAGGAATCAGGATAACATTGATGTGTATTTTTCCCTAACTGAGAAGTAGACTTGCAATTTTCTGGACCCTGGATCCTTGTACCTGCAGTTTTTCCTCTGGTCATCACCAGCAGATTTTACTTCCGAAAATAAAAATACAATCGCCAGGTTTACATTATTGGAATGCTCTGCATAAAAAAATGAAAACCAATGCAGTGCTCACGTGACGTCCACTGAGGTGGCGGGTGGGGAGCAGGTGCCCGGGGCCCCGGGCTCTTGGCTCAGTGTGGGGAGGGGCCCCTCACTGGAGCACAGGTGGGGACACACCGGGGGTCACCAGTCACTGCGTGTCACAGTGTCGGCACTGGCAGACTCTCTCTGGAGTAAGAGCGGAAATCGGTTTTGTATCCAGAGTTAGTTGAATCTTTGAGATTCAGATCCACAGCCCAGTCACAGTTGGCCTTCTTTGTGCCCTTGGAGAGATGAAGACAGCGTAGCCGTGAGCCCTCCTAGTCTCTTGGATGCCCCTGAGAAGGAGCAGCTTCAGCCGCTCCCCTCGAGGCAGCTGGGTGGACGGGGCAGGAGGGCCTGCCTGCCTTCGAGGAGGCTGAAAGCTCATGACGTCTGACGCTCTTCACCGTGTGCTTCTCATTTTCTGTCCGTCTGCAGAGAATCCGGACGAGACCAGAGAACAGAAAGAGAAGAGTCCTCCAGAGGCCCCCGCTGCCCCCCACACCCCTCCTAGCACCCCCGTCAAGCTCGAGGAAGGTGAGCTCCGGGGTGGATGCGAGCGTGTGGCTGCCCCGCCGTGGGAGGGTGCGTGGCCTTCTTCCGCCACGAGAGGCGGGTTTCGTGTCCTGGCCAGTGGAGAGAGAGGGTCCGGGTGTCTGGTGCAACGGACGGTGCTGAAGAAGCGAGCGTTTGCGTGGAAACCAGCACGACACGTGGTGGTTCTGAACTGGGCCCGCCTCCCTTGCTGCTCCTGGTTTGGTTCTGTCCTGGGTCCCGTGAGGCAACAGATGTGGTAGTGAGATGTCAGGACGAGCTGGGAGCCAGACTTGGGGGATCGGATCCCACCTGTGTGTATGGTGTCCATCTTGCCCACTGCTTACGCATTTCTCAACCCTTACCGTGTCCAGATCACCCCTCTGGAAGTGTCTTCCATCGTGTCTGGGCCGCAGGGCCGCGTGGGGCCTGCCGTCATAGTCAGTCCCTGCAGAGTGCTGGCCTCCACTGGCCTCTCAGACCCCTACTGTGTGTCTGTGGCGTGTGGCCTGCGTGTCTGTCCTCCGTCTTCCGTGTCGTGCTTCCCGTGCCTGTGGGGAGCCTGTGGCTCGCCTCCCTCCCCCTCGTTGTCCACAAGGATGGCGCGGCCGTTCTCCTCCTGTAACCCAGTGGCTGTGACTGAATGCCTAGACTCTCTCCCTGTGCTTTTCTCTTCCTGTGGCTGCGTTACAAGCAGGAGGTGGATGCGCTAAAGAGTACCTGTTACCGTAGTAAGTACCGCCCGCGTCCGCCCGCGTCCGCCCGCTCCCTGTGCTTCGCCTCGCTCTCCTGCTGCTCTGTGCCTTAGCGACTTCTGTTTCCTGTTCATTCAGAATAGAACTAGAGCCCCCCTTTTGTCCCCGGTTCCTCCCTTCCGGGCAGTGGCATCTCAGCAGGGCTCGGTCGCCGGAGGGCGGGGTGGTGGTGGCCTGCTCCGGGCCCTGTGGTCTCGGGGGTTCTGGGCGGTCACGTGGCCCTGCCCAGCCTGTGCCTGCCCGGCAGGACCGGACACATCCACACTAGGTCCAGGCGGGGGGTTCACCTCATGCTGCACGTGGGTCGCTTCTGTCGGGATCTGGGCTTAAGCCGAGTGCTTAAGCGTCGTTGGGGGTGGAGCAGGAGAGCTCTGTCTGGTGCTCCGTTTTTCATGTGGCATTTGGTCACCTGGTCAAGTCCCCCGAGGCACCCACAGGCCACCTCTGTGTGCCAACTTCCTCCTGTCCCCCTAAGTAAGGACACTGAACTGTCCTGAGACAGGGTGGCTCAGGGGTGGGCTGGGGTGGCCCCAGCCTCCCAGAGCCAAGGCACCAGGTGTTTGGGGCCCGGAGCCTCCTGGGGCCGCACCTCACCCGCGCTCACCGGCCCCCCCCCCCCCCCCCCCCCCCCCCCCCCCCCCCCCCCCCCCCCCCGCCTCCGCGCCCCCCTATGACGCGCGGCTTGGTCTCTCCGTACTAAATGGTTTAGTGTTGCCTCAGCAGTTAGTCACTTGTAACTCTGTGCGGTGTTAAAAAAATCTACAAAACTGGTTTCCCCCTGGTCAGAGTCCGGATAGGGATCGGGTGATGGGACCTTCCCCGGAAACCTGCCCTCGGGCCGTTTCTTTACTGCGATTTACCGTTCACCCTTCATGTTCCCGCGTTCCCGTGTTGGAATGCTACGGCTGGCTGGGCTTGTCCCTGTGCCTCCCCTTACAAGTCCTCTTTGTTCTTTCGTTCTCTAGCCTCCAATGGCTTTCTCTTGTTTGATGTTGACAGCACACACAGGTTCTGGGAGGCAACCATGGTTTCGGTGGTTTTCTTCTTGGGGGAGACCAGGTGTTGTGGACCCAAGTTTAGGCCTGATTTCGGGACTACTAATACTTGCCCTTAGGGTTCTAGAACAGACTCCTGTCTGAGTGTTAAACGCAGAACATTGTCCTAGTGCAGTGCTGCCCGCTGTCCAGCTCTCTGGGGCCCGAGGTCCCAGGACTGGGTCTGTCCCCACACTGTCCACGAGGAGGAGCTGAGAATGCCTCCCCCCGCCCCCCTCCCCGCCCTGAGGTTACGTCTCCGTAACTGCCAACCACTCCAGTAGAGCAGACCTGATTTAGAGTTTCTTGCTCTCATGTCGGTAAAAGCCCTAGAGCCCAGCCCCGCGGCCGTCTCAGTGCGGGGCGCTGCCTCCCTCGGGGCTCCCCGCTCAGCTCCTGCAGCTGCCCTTCAGCCCTGTCTCTCGCCCCCCGTCCGCCAGACCTGCCGCAGGAGCCCACCTCCGGGGAGGACAGTGACGCTGCCACCTTCAAGCCGACTCTCCCCGACCTGTCCCCTGATGAGCCTTCAGAAGCGCCTGGCTTCCCCACACTGGAGGAGGAGGAGGAGGAGGAAGAGGGGCTCCGTGACGCCCACGAGCCTCCCAGCCCTGCCAGGTCCCCCGTGGCCGCCAGCCCCGAGCCAGCCTCTGCCCAGGTGGCAGAAGAGGCCACCTCCCCAGCTGCTGAGGAGGGGGCTGCCGTGGACCCTGGCAGCGATGGGTCTCCGGGCAAGTCCCCTTCCAAGAAGAAGAAGAAATTCCGCACCCCCTCCTTTCTGAAGAAGAGCAAGAAGAGGAGTGACTCCTGAAGGCCCGTCCCGCACACACCGATGCCACCAGACAGCCCCCGATTGCGTCTCGTGTCCTGTCTTCTTGTGTCATGGAATGCAAAAAGCCCATCCCTCCATGTAGCTAGAGCTCCCCTCATAGCGTGACCGAATCCCCACGTAGACCGGTGCTAACCTCGTGTGCGCGTGCAGCGGGCCTCCGCCTCGGGGTGGGGGAGACACGTCTCCGCGGCCCCTCTGCTTCGCCGGCCCTGTCTGGGCCAGCCCCCCGCGGGCGCGTGCTCCCCCGGGCCATAACGTCCTGGTTTGGGCGGGACAGTTGGAGGCCCTGGCAGCTCCGGCCTCGCCTCCCTGTCCTCCTGTGGTGCAGTCCCTGCGTGGTGTCTGCTGGGCTCCTTCACCCCACGTCTCAGGTGACTGGGTCGGACTTGGAGCTTCCTGCTGTCGTTTCCTGCTCCGTGATCTCACGTGGGTCGTAGCTCAGAGCCTCAGTCCTGTAAAAGCAGTCCTGGGCCCGCCAGTGGCCCGGGGCATCCTGGTGGCCTCTGCGGGCCGGGACCCAGCAGCAAAGCACCCTGCCTACACCCCTCGTGCCCTGTGCGTGGTCCAATGGCCCGGAGGCCAGAAACGGGGTGCAGGGGCCCCCACTTTCTTACTGGGGTCTCCAGGTTCCTATCCTAGAGAAGAGACCTGAAGAGGGGAAGAGTCTGTTCTAGAATTTTCTTTCAGCAGGTTTGCAACTCACCCATCATTTTTGACTATGAACATGAACAGGCTGCTTTTTGCTTAGTTTTCTCCCTCCGGCCTGCAGCAGAGTGCGGCAGGGTGCAACTCACTACTGCACGCGAGGTTCGGGATCTGGGAAGGGATCACTTCTTACTTTAACTCAGCCTGAAAGATCCCCTGGTTTTGGTAAGAGGTCGCTAAAGGTAGAAGGGGACCCAGTGGTCCCTCCTAGCTTCTCACACTAGTTGTTTTTGGAACCGGGCCTGCCTCTCCTCGTGGGATGTCGTAAATTTTCACTGAGATTCCCAAAACAGCTCGTGCAGCTGCTCAGCGGGCACTAGTGGGGGCCAATTCCGGGGGCTGCCCGGCCCGGCCAGGCGCCGGCTTGCCTCCTCCCTGGAAGTGGGCTGGGACCCCCTCCCGACCCCACGCAGGGCCCAAAGCTGGCTGCATGGCACCGCCCGCTGCTTCGAGCTTTCTGGAGACCTGCTTCTCTGGTGTGTGGTTTTGCTGCCCCCGTGGTGTTCAGGCCTCCGCCCTGTCCGTCAGCCACGGGCGCTGGCTCCTCCTCTTGTCCCACGTACGCAATGACTTTCATTTCACTTTTGTAGTTTACTTTAAGTCTTTGTATCACATGAAGTTTAGTCGCGTATACGGACACAGGCTTGGGAGGGTGCGTCCTGCGTCCTTCACTGTGACGTGTTTTACTCCCAATAAAATTCTTTAAGCAGTTTCCTTGTCTAAGCTTGGGAAGCACTTTTGCATTTTAATTCCTTTGCTCCTTTAAGATAGGACTTCCAGAAGTTTGTCTCCAGTCCCCAAAAGACTTTTTTTTTTCAACGTTTATTTATTTGAGAGTGTGGGTGCCTGGGGAGGAGGGCCAGAGGGAGAGGGGATCTCCAGCAGATCCCGCGACCCTGAGATGATGACCTGACCTGAAACCAGGAGTGGGATGCTCAACCGACGGGAGTCCCCCAGGCGCCCCCCGCCCCCCGTGTTTATCTCCTGATCAAACACTGTTGCTTTGCACCAGGGAGGACCTGCAGCCACAGGTTGGGGCAGGACATGTGATGGGGAAAGCTCGGCACAGGGGCCCCCTCCTCCCTGGTCTGCCAGGGTGCGGGCACAGCCCGGTATCGCCCAGCGAGTGCTGAGGCCGGGCTTGGAGGGCCCTGCATCCCACGTCCTGTCCTCGGCCTCGTGCAAAATGGCAGCCGACGCGGGAAGAGTCTGGGACAATTCTGCTCGGTGCAGCTCTAAGAACCATCAGCTAAGTTGCCACTTCAGGCACCTGGGGTCTTGGGGGTGGCGGGCTGCGAGGCACCGCGGTGTACTGGAGAGGCACTGGACGCGAGACAGCTGCTTTATTGTGACATTCAGAGGCCTGGCTGACATGCTGCTTCGCTGAGAGGCCAGCAGAGAGCCTGGAGGGTTTTGGAGCTGCGCTCCCAGGGAGACAGGCTGGGCCGGCCACACCGAGGGGGGGGGGGGCCAGGAGTGTCTCGGGCCGCTGGGGGCTGCAGGCCCAGGGTGAGGGGGGTCCCCGGCCAGGCCTCCCCTGCCCCAGCCCAGCTACTCGGCCTTGAGCACGTGGGCCGGAGGCCTCAGATTCCACAGGAGCAGGAAGGGGAGCAGGAAGAGGCCGGAGCACACGGTGAAGCAGACCTGGGCCCCCGCCAGCCAGTATGCTGTGGAGAGAGGGCCTGAGTGGGGGCCCGCACCCCCCGGCCCCACCGCCCCGAGGCCCTGACCCTGTGCGCTCACCTGAGGCAGCCACCAGGGGTCCCACGGCCCTGGCCAGGGCGCCCAGGCTCCGCAGGGTGCCCATAATCGTACCCTTCTGCCCCGGGGAGCCTGCGGGGGAGACGGGGAGGAGACCGTCAGGGGCCCACAGGC
>CM053604.1:1176376-1209839 GCA_028646535.1 Procyon lotor
CGGGACTCGAGGCCTTCCCCTGACGCTGGGCAGCACTTTGAGCGGCCCGAAGCCGGTGTGCGTCACAGTGTAGCCGGTCCGGGTGACTGGCAGCCCGTTCGCAGGGGCTCCGGCTGAAACCCTGGGAACCCGCTGATGCCTCGCACGCCTCATCACAATGAGGGAAGAGCTACAGGGCAGGGTTGACCTCTATGACGAACCTCTCCTAGGCCACGGGAGGGCACCGCATCACGCAGCTGGACAAAACACGTGTTTCCTCGTGATTCACTTGTAAAGTTACCGTAAATACACACATGTTCAAAAGTAAGAGCTTTTCCAAGTTACTTGGGTTTTGATGAGCTCATGACCAGAATCAAAGGATGCCAGGAATCTCCGGGGAACAGCTGAGCCCCCAAGACCCGATGCCAGGAACACGCGGAACCGACTTTTCCCCCAATCACCCGAACATCCCAGCCTCTGGTGCCGATGAGCCCGAGGCCAGTCGCCTGCAAAGACCACCTTGTCAACCTGAAGGGACCAAGCGCCTGCCTTCATCACAGCGGGTTTGGACCGCCCAAGTGGCCACATTTAACAGGTAAGCACGCACAAGAACTCCCAAAAGACGAGCCCCGCAGAGAGAAGGGCACGGAGGACGGCACGAGCCGATGGTCCCCTCGCCCCCGCCCGTACCAGACAGTGTCCCGCGCTCCTCCGCGTCGCTGTCACTGTCGACAATGTCATTGTGCTTCTCGATGTCCGCCAAAGACTGGCCGTAATGAGTTAACTCTTCATCTTCGTTTAAGTTGTAGATGCTTTTTTTCTCGTGTTGCCGCTGACACAAGGAAAAGAAAAAAAAATCAGCTTCCTAAAATTTCCACATCCATTTAACGGCAAAACTCCGTTATTTTTCCACTGTTTGTATAACACGACAATGCAGCCCAAACACTTCAGATTTTCTGGGTCATTTGAACAATGATCCAGAGATAAACAGAGCCCACAGGAGGTAAACCAATCGGGGGCCAGCCCGAGCCATGGCTGAGTCCCACTGGTGTTGCACAGTCGACTGGCCTTCTGCCCGATTGAGCCGTGGGCCTCGGTCTAGAGCTCAGGACACAACCCCCGCCGCGTCCTCGAGGGACGACATTTCCCCACCGGCTGGTGGCCCCACAGGAAGCAGCACAGGCCACTGTAGCCTGTGGGGGCGCGCCCACGCGAGTGTAAGTGAGCGATGGGGCCACCGCCCGCTTGTGCGCTACCCCCGTGTAACACTGGCAGCAGACCCTCCTCCCGCTGCCCCCCATACCTGCTGCTCCAGGGCAAACCTCTTCACCATCTTCTCCTCCGGACTCATGGTGCTACTGTACTCCCCGAAACGCTTGTCCGTGAACACGTTGGACTTATCCCTTTCCTTGTACTCCTTCAGCAGTGTCTGCGTGCGCTGGAAGAGGGGTCACAGAAAAGTCTCGCGCGGGTCCTGGCAACTCTGAGCTCCGATGGCTCGGCGATCTTGGTCCCTCAAGAGGAACTGCTCCCACGGGGGACACACGTGGCTCCAGTGAATTGTATGATGCCACAGACACCAACGGTCAAAAAAAGGGCCAATCTACTGGCTGGAAAGATGGACCTCCGTTACTGAGGAAGCGGGGTTGCCCCCATACAAGGAAAGCAGAGAGGGCTATGTCTGGAGCTTGGGGGGCTCTCTAGGGTGCACCTGGGACTTCCATGCCCAGAACTAGAGGTTAAAGAAAAACAGCAAACACAAGAGAGCAGAACGATGAACACTCAGAAGTTACTCGGTCGGGCAGAGAGGCCAGAGGGGCTGAGGTTGTAGCTGAGAGGAAGGGAAACGGACAAGGAGGCGGAAAGAATGCTGTGCGTCAACCATAACGTCACGACCAGTTACAGACACAGAGATACTAGGATCGCCCATTTTCTCTTCCACACCGAGGCCTTTCTTTGTACAGCCGGTCCTTGCTCCTCTGGGGTTCCAGATCTGTCTACTTGCTAAAGGTTACCGTGACCCCAAACCACTACCCACAGCACTTTCGTGGTCATTCATTCGTTTGAGGCCTAGGAGCTGCGGTCACGAGTGTGACAGCTCAGACTGTGGGGATGGGGGGGACCCAGCCTCTCTGTCCCCAGAGGCCTCACCTTCCTGCTAGCGGTTGCTGCGGGATCACAAGAATTTACACAAGACGGCCCAGCACAGAGCCGGGCACAGCTGCGGCTGTGTGTTACACACTCAAGTCTGGGTTTGGATCTTGGCTCTCCCACTCCCAACCTGAAGACACTTCTGGAGTGACTCCCCGTCTCCGTTTTCTCTCGTGTAAATGGGGATAATACCAGACCTCCCCTCATAAGCCGACCGTGAGGATCCACTCTGCGTTCCCTGGTACAACGGGTGCCACCGGGAGGGCTGACAGACCCATCAGCTTGGCTCATCTCCCCGCTGGTGTGAGACCCGGGGAGGTGAGGCCCAGCCACCCCCGCACGGCTCTGGGACCCACACCCGCAGTCTTGCCGTGCACACGGCTGCCGCCCAGCGCCGCCGCCGACTGGATCAGAAGACATGTGGGGCATTTGCTTCAGAGGGACAGTCACCGTCGAGAAGACCAGGTCCAGCTTGCTGCCCCGTGTGCCCCGACGCACACCGTGTGCCCCAACTGCCTAGATGACCCAAGTCCCCTCCGCACACCTCTGGACTCTCCCGCCCCGTGCTGTGCCACACGCTCCGTGATGGGGACAATGTGCCTTTGTCCCCACCTCCAGCATTTTGCTCACCCTTCCGATCTCAAGTGTGACTCCCTCTATGAAGGAGTTTCTGGTCAGCCTTTCCTACCTTCTGACTTGAGCCCCCAAAGCACCGGGGATCAGAGGAGGCACCGGACACCTGCCTCCAGGCCGTTCCCTGCTGGCCTTCGCACAGGCACCGAGGTGACTCCGCCCGGTACCACGGGGCTTGGGGCATGAGCGAGCCGCCCTGTTCGGGCTGCAGGGCTTGGGAAAGTATCAGAAGTGGTGACTGGCGTGGCCCTGGGGGATCTGAGGGGCTAACACAGGGCTTTTTGAACAAACTGAGCTGCAAGAGGCAAAGCAAGGACAGTAGGTTGCGGCCAGATTGTGAAGGGATCTGAGAATGACAAGCTGAGGAACTTATGAATAATAACTAGTGTTTAGACAACACTTAATATGGGCTCGACGGGCCATTTAGTGACCATTAGGAAAAGGATGGATATTATTATCCCAGCTCTGAACTGAGAAAACCCGCTTAGCTGGTGGAAACAAACGGGGCTCCCCCGGGGCTCGTGCAGCCAGGACCCCGGCGGCTGGCGTGGGGTGTGCCCGCCAGGCCTCATCAGCCCCCAATAAGTTCGTCTTGTCAGCTCCTGGCAGTAAGGACGGCACCTCATTCAGTTCAAAGAAGGACCGGAGCGCGCCCTGATAGCAGAGCGCGGACAGCAGGCCCAGGAAGGCTGGCGTGAGGTCTTCACCGACCTCCATCTCCCAGCAGCTAGGAGGGAGGGGGCCCCAGGCTTCACATTCAAACCGAGGGCAAGCCCAGCCCTTGGCCGAGAGCCCTGGAAAACGCGCAGGTCCTGTCCGTGCCCTAACTTTCCCAAGCACCTTCAGGTTTCGAAGGGGATACGGTGTGCCTTTCTCACAGTAACAACAGATACTGTCACGCCGAAGACCGCGTCTCCGTGCCGCACACGGAGTGCCCTCTGAACGGAGCCCGAAGGGCCAGGAGACCCGGGGACGGAACGTGACGTTTCGGTGTCCCCGCGAGGGACACGCTGCTGCGCTCGGAGCGAGAGACGCGCTCGTTCCCCGCACATCGCGACCCCCCTGCCCTGCGAAGATGCAGGGAGGTCACGGCCGCTGGACCCGAGGCTCCACGTCCCCGCGGGGCGGGCTGCAGAGGCGCGCACGGGCCGGGAACAGACGCGCGCCGCGTGCCCCCCTGAGCGTCCGCATCCCAGGCCGGCTCCCTGCAGCGCGCGGGACCAGCGCTCTCGCGCTCCGGCCGCCCGCCCCCGCCCCACCCCCGGGGGCCCCGCTCCTCACCTTCTGCACGGCCCGCGCGCGCGACACCCCGGGCTGCCCCACGGCGTGGCGCGCCTTCCTGCCCAGCACCGGGAACTTCTGCCGGTTCACCTTCACCTCGAACGGGTTGGGGTTGGGCCTCGCTCGGCCGCCCGGCGCGCCCGCCGGGGTCCTCGTGCGCGCCGCCGCCGGCCTGGCCTTCCCCATGGCGCCGCCGCCCGCCCGCAGCCACGCTGTGCCGGCCGCTCTGCGCGCGGCCTCCGGAAACGCCCGCGGGCCCCGGGCCGCCTCCCCGCCCTCGTCGCGCGAGAACCCAGCCGGCGTGAGCACTCGGGACCCGCCCGCCGGCCTACGCGCCTACCGGCGGGCGACTACAACTCCCAGCAGGCCACGCGCGTCCGACGCGCCGCCTCCTCCCCGCGCGCGGCCTTCTGGGAGCGGATGTGGCCCGCGCCGCGCCGCGCTGCGCCGCACCCGCCTCAGGGCGCGGCGGCGAGGGGAGCGCTCGGCTCCCTCTCCGGGGAGGCGGTTGGAGGGAGCCGGCCGCGGTGCGAGTAGGCGGCGGCGGCGGCGGCACTAGCAGCCGCCGCCGCCGGGGCGGGGGGCAGCCCCGGGCGGGGAGCCCTCCCTGACGTGGGGCTCGGCGGAGACTCCGGGCGGCCCGGGAGCCGGGCTCCGAGGAGAGAGTTGCCCGTGCGCGGCGCGAGCGATGCGGACGAGAGCCCGGGCCCCGGCGCGGCGGCGGTGAGCGCAGAGTCCCCCGGCGACCGCGCTGCCGGCGTCCCTCGCCTGAGCGTCGCCCCCGCCGGAGGCCCGGGCCCCGAGGACTGGGGCCTCCCCGCCCGGCGTCGGCAGCGGCCGAGGCGGCGGCGGCGGCGGCGGCGCAGACGGGCCCGGAGGCGGCGCGGCGGGTGGTGGTCGTGGCTGTGGCCGTGGGCGTCGCGGCGGCGGGGGCGGCGGCGGCGGCGGCGGCGGCGGCAGGAGCCGCAGTTAGAGGGGCGGCGGCGGCGGCGGCGGCGGGGCAGCTCCCCCGGACCCCGTGCGGGGTCGCCGGGGCAGGTGGCGTCCTGCGAGGAATGCGCGGAGGTGGCGGCGCCCTTGCCGCCGCCGCCACCACCGCCGCCACCGCCACCGCCACCTCGCGCCCGCGGATCCCGGCGGCGGCGGCGCCTGCGGGCCCTGGAGCTTGAGAACCTCGTGGCGAACGCACTGCTGCTGAAAGCGCGCCAAGGTGGGTGCACGGCGGGACCCTCCGAGGAGCCCCCGACCCTGGCCGGGAGCCGCGATCCCGCAGAGCCCCGGCCCATGGTCAGCGAGGCGTCCGCTGCCCTGCACCCCTGTCAGCACCGCGGGACCCCAAGTAAAGGTGGCGTGCGTCCTGCGCTTGTTAGTCCGGACCTGCCGCGTGGACCTGCCGCGTCCCCGCACCGTCCAGAGAGTCAGCGCCGGGCGAGCAGGGTCCTAACCCGAGGACGGGGAGGCCGGAGCGCCGAGCGAAGCCGGCAAGAAACGACCCTGCGTAGCTTTGTGGTCTCCGCTGCCCTGGGCAAGAACCGCCCCGTAGTGTTTGTGGACTGGTGTTTTGGCGCAGCGTCCTGATCTTGAGGTTTGGTCTGAGGCTTTACGGTGTGAGAGTGGAAACAAGTCAGGAAGAACTGGGCCTTGTGTCCGCGGAAGGGCAGCCGTTACCCAGCCCGTCCGCTCGGAGGTCGCTGGTAAGAGTCCTGTGTCTCCCACGGAGCTGCCCGCCTGTGGTTCTTCAGCCCTGGGCCCTCCAGAGCCCGTGGTGGAGCAGGTGCTGCGTCCTGGTGCTGCGATCGCCGTCAGTGCCCGCCCGAGGTGCGCGGCGACCAGAACTCGGAATTGGAGACCACGCGGGAGGGGGTTTTGTGCACGACGTCCCAGGGCTGGGATTGCTGGGCGCACGGGGCCGGGAAGGGGTGCTCCTGGTCACTGGGGAGGCTGTCGGGAAGCGTCAGCCAGTCCTCTTGTGATTGGGATAGCGAATGATGTGCTGTGGGAGAAGTTAACCTGGAAGACCGCTCTTTTCAGATCTTTTGGGATTTGTTTCCGTTTGAATCCACGCTCCTTTCCCATCTGTGTCCTGGTGTCCTTCATAAGGAGAGGTGGGATCACAAAGTGCCTGGTTCCTCAACTCACTGGAGACCTTGGGTCAGAAACATTCGTCGGGAATTCTTGAAGCAACAGTGACTGGTGCGGAGAATTAGATACCCAAGCGAGAAC
Source organism: Procyon lotor (assembly GCA_028646535.1). Lineage (NCBI taxonomy): Eukaryota > Metazoa > Chordata > Mammalia > Carnivora > Procyonidae > Procyon > Procyon lotor. The sequence continues at coordinate 1,182,644 of CM053604.1, forward strand.
TTAAATGGAAGGATCCAGATTTAAGAAGTAGTGAACCTGTATTTTCTAAAGTGGCTCTTATATTAAGAGTTGAGAATAGAGACCTCATCTCCAATTATTTTGGACAGAAGACTGAAGATGGGTCAGAAGAGAACAGGGTCTTACATTTCTGTTAAGGCAGTGGGGTGATCTCAGCAGTAGGTTTCAGTGGAACATTTGATTGTGTCTGGTGTTTCTCACTTTGAACTCCAGGTTGGTCACAGAGGTGAACCGTCCTCTGGAAATTGAGTCTGAATCAACCTCAGCCTGTTTTCTCTCCATGTTACGTACCATCATCTCTGGATGTAATGGACGAAACACACCATCCTAACAGGCAGATTTCTGTATGGTGCTCTAGAGATTAGACGAAGAGGTAAATTTTGGTGCTAAGTGCTAAATAAAACCAAGGGCGCCTGACTGGCTCAGGAGTGTGATACTCTTGGTTCGGGGTGGTGAGTTCAAACCCCATGTGAAGTGTAGACATTACTTAAAAAATGCAATCCTAAAAAGATAAATACATAAAATTGGTATTTTCTGTCATAAAGCCTAAGACTGCAGTGATTCTTTTCTTTTTTATAAAATTTTATTTATCCATTTGACACAGAGAGAGAGACTGCACTAATGGGCAGGGGGAGAGGGAAAAGCAGGCTCCCCGCTAAGCAGGGAGCCAGACATGCCACTGGATCCTAGGACTCTGGGATCGTGACCTGAGCCAAAGGCTGACGCCCAACCAACTGAGCCACCCAGGGGTCCCAGCAGTGATACTCTCTAAAGAGTTAACTTTTGTTCCCTAAAGTATTAACTTTTAGTGGTATAATTGTTATGAGGTCTGCCCCTCTTCAGCAGGGAGTGTTTACTCCTGTGTTCAGAAAGAGTCGTTATATCTGTGTGGTTAATGCTTAGAGAAATTAAATATGAAATATCAGAGAGATGAATATATGCTGAGCGTTGGTTATAACTTAGGGCTGTTCTCCCAAGTTGAGACACTTTATTTGCTTCAGCAGCTCATGCAGTATCCCCTAGGAACTGTCTTCTTGGACCTCTCTGTTCATGGCTGGTTCCTCATTCAGTTTCTCTGGCTCACGCGTTGGAAGATTAACGTTTGAAGGAGCGTACAAAGCACAGCAGTTACATGTTGGCCCTGGGAATACCACTGTTGATTTAATATTATCCGTTGAGTCCAGTCATTTTGTAGATCTATTTCAAATAAAATCGATCTCTCTGTTTTTGCTCTCAGACAGAAGGTATTTAACTGTTCCTTGTTTTCAGGAATGTTGGCAGATAATGCTGCATCGAAAAAGTTTGTCACTTTGCCACGCACACTTTCAGGAAGCAGAAAAGGATCATACTGTTCATAAAACACAAAATCACTTTTTTTTTTTAACATTTAGAATATTTTTCCCGTGTTATACATTTGTTAAGCAATTTGTGACCTTTCATGACTTTAAATGATAACCTTAAATTGTTTCACATCATACTTTTGAGGAGACTTTCACCCCATTTTGTCTCTCGGAGAAATTGACAGCATAAACACAGAGAACAGAGTAAGGATATGTCCTTTTAGTGTGGATTTGGCCTTATATGTAGTATTCCTTTTGGATTTCAGACGATAGTGTTTTTAGCAGTTGTATAGCACCTGACCCATAGTTAATACCCCTGGTATCATTCATGCCGTCTCTTGCTGAGGCTTCCTCCCCAGGATTTTGGTTGTAAGGGGTTTCCAGAAGTAGCTTACAAATCCTTTGATTCCAGAAGTATAGTAGCTAATATTTTTGTTTCCTTTATTGTACTTCATTTGTTCCCACACCTGAGAGCTACTTAATGCATTTCTGTTATTTAAAAAAAAAAATGAACAATTTTGTGTTCATTTGCACATGTTCTTGTTTGATTGCTTTTCCAACCTTCTGTGCGGTGGGCCCTCCTTGCTTTCTTCTTGTTCGATTCTTTCCATCCTTCTAGAATCCAGTTTACCTTCACCTTCGTAGCTTGCTCTGATTCTCCCAGCTTGGAGAGTGCACAGTCTCTGCCCTCGGAGAATTTGGAACTTGGGGTTCAGAACATGGCATAGTCAGTGATTCTTCAGCTAAATTGTAATCAGTGCGTGGGCAGGGCATAGGTTTAGCTTGATTTTTTTTATTCCTTTCAGTGCTGGCTAGCCATATGATCTGTACTTGGTAGACCATTGGAGACGAAGGGGGTGATTTGTTATTTTGTTCTAAATTCAAGAAAGAGAAGGTAAAATTCATTTTAAGAAACGAAAGGGGGTTGTCTAGGTGGCTCAGTGGGTTAAAGCCTCTGCCTTCAGCTCAGGTCATGATCTCAGGGTCCTGGGATCGAGCCCCACATCGGGCTCTCTGTTCAGCGGGGAGCCTGCTTCCCTCTCTCTCTCTGCCTGCTTGTGATCTCTCTGTCAAATAAATAAATAAAACCTTAAAAAAAAAAAAAAAAAGAAACGAAAGGATTGGCTGCATCTGGAGGGAATGTGTGTTCCAAGTTTGCCTTAGAGCTCAGTGGTTGATAAGGAGAGCTAAATCCGTGCCCGTTGTCTCTGTGCAGGCAGCACAATAATTCTTTATGGGCAGTGTTCCAGCCAGTCCTGTCCCTCCTCTCCTGACCTGTAAATCCAGACTGACAACACTTAACGACTTTGCGGTGTTAAGAGGATTGCGTGGGATAACGTGGCACAGTGCCTGGCGCTCAGAAGGTGCTCAGTAAAGGGCAGTAGTTGGGGCTCTAGATTTTGTTGTTCTGTCCAGTGTCATGACGAAGAGCTGGCACCTGAACATGCAGTTGTGTTAATTGACCTTGAACTTCATTCTTTGTCTCAGTCCATGCTCATTCTTAGATTTCCCAAAAACATAGCTTTCCTTTTCCTGAATTCTCACTCGTGGGAGGGCTTTGAACCTCATTTAGCCTTAAACTTTATTATTTCTCACATCCATTCTTGTGTGTCCTCATCCGGTGCGCGTGCGCATGCACACACACACACACACACACACACACACACGCACCCCTCCCCTCAATGCCGTGGCCCTCTATAGCTCTTAAGTTGACTGAGGGCAAGAATTTCCTTGCTGGTCTGTTTCCAGACTTCTTCTCCTTTATCATCTCCAGTACCGTTGAACACTCTTCCTAAAACACAGATTTATTCCCTTAATCTTCTGTTTAAAATGTGGCCCTACACCTCCATTCCAGGATCCCCACAGGGTCCTACCTGACCTCAGTGACCTGCTCTGCTCTCCTTGGCCATCTGTGGCTCAGTGTATTACATGCCTTCCCATCCAGCCACTTCTTGTTCCTCCCCCATGCTCCAGCTCCAGTGTCTTTTCCAGAACTTCGACACTCCTGCGAGAGGCTTGCTCCTTCCATCTTCTGTGCCCCTGCCATGCCCAGGAGGAACTGTTAATACACTGGACTGACCTGGGGCAGCTCGGGGTCTCCCTTCTGTGTCACCAGCATCTGGCACTGTGCGAGCACCCAGTGCATCCTGTACAAGTGCCAACCGTGACTGAGCACAAAAGAGCACGTCTCAGGAATTCTTTAATACCGATGATGACCAGAAATTAAGATCTCAAACTAAACTGTCTCTTTAGACAAGTGGTCTGGAAATAGGGAACAAAAACTCAGATTTAATTCAATTTTGGAATATCAATAGTGAGTGCTTTTTATTTCATTTTGAACTTAATATTTCTGTTTTTATTAAATCAGTATTAAAATGTACTTATAGCTACAATGAAACCTCTAGTTCTCCTCTCAGTGTTTACATGCTCATCACTAACAAAGACAGCAGGGTCAACCCGGAACTACTTATGATGTTAGCAAAAGGCCAGGCACAGGGTTTTTTTTCTTTTTTAGAATGGAAACTCTTTGTTTTTACCAAATTGAAAGAGAATTCCTAGATCAAAGAACACACGGCAATACTATCCTTGTGGCCCCCTTTATCCTGTGCTGCTTTGTCTCACTTCCTGGAAGAGACATTGTGCTTGAACGTTTGCAGGGTAATCCTGGATCTTGTTTTGTGAGCATTTGTGTGTACTAGATTTGCCACTTGGACAGGGCTGCTGAACTGGTGGCACCCCACACCCCCGCCCCCTCCGACCTCTAGGGGCAGGTGGTGTTGTCTATCCCCTTTCACAGATGAGGGCAACGGAAGTGACTTGCTCAAGGTCACATCACGTGTAAATGGAAGCATCAGGGTTCAGCCCGGGTCTGTCTGGCCCCAAACACATGCTCTAACCAATCGTGTAATGCTGTCTGTTGAAATACTTCCTCAGTTTGCTGCTTTTAATGAAAATGGGTTGATCTTTTGTCTTTAGCTTCTGCCATGAAATTAACCTTCTGGATGTAGGAGTGTCGCTCTGTGGCCGGTTGGCCCGTGTGAAAGCACGGTTCAGTGAGGTTGGGACGTGGGGGGGAAGGTGGGGCCGCTGGGTTCTCATCTGACGAGGAGACCTCCGGAGACACTGTGTTTGAGCCCCGAGAACTACAGAGCAGCAGCGTTGTGCAGAGTTACGTCGGGAGTCCATACCAGCGCTGAAAGTGATGGTGAAGTGCGTGGCCAGGGGGCAGGGCCTTCCTGATGTCACTCTGGTTCTAGAAGGAAAGGACTCGGAGCCTCTCTGCTCCCTGTGTTTATTACATTTGCCGACCAGGCCCGTGCTCGTTCCTTCACGTGCCACATTGGGTTAAAGGCAGCACGATCTCGCAAGGACAGCCTCCTCATGGCCCTTCATCGGGCCAGGAACAGAATCCCTGACTGGTTCTGTGCTGCTAATTTAAAAAAAATTTTCCAAAGAATCCATAATTTTAGAAACCAGAATAAAAGGACTTCTGACAGAAAGCTCTAGCCTTCCTCATACTTCCTTCTTCCTCTAGACTGAATGTTCGTCCCTCCCGCCGCCCCACCAATTTACGTGTTGAAACCTAATCTCCAACGTGATGGTGTTCGGAGGTGCTTAGTTCATGAAGGTAGAGCCCTCATACAAGGGATTAGTGCCCTCATAGAAGACACCCCCAAGGGGCTCCCTGGCCCTCTGCGCCCTATGAGGACACATTGAGAAGACGGCCATCTGTGAATTGGGAAGCCGACTTTCACCAGACGCTGAGTTTCTGCACCTTGATCATGGACTTCAGTCTCTAGAACTGTGAGAAAGAAGTGGTGCTTGTTGTTACAGCAGCAGGAGCGGACGAAGACGCCACTCCCCTCGGGTGCATCCACAGTGATTCTTTTCATGACTTCCCTCTTAGTTATTCTGGTGGTTGCTGTTGAATTTCTAAAGAACAGTGCTTGTCAATTTAGACGTCTTAGTAGCTTCTTGCTGTTGGATGCGGACATCGCGTCCTTAAAGCAGCTCCTCCATCTTCTTTTTCCCTCATTCATGTAGTTACATCACTATTTTAAATTCCTGTATTGGTTATCTTTGTAACCTGAAAAATTATGGGAACTCTCAGACTCTAAGTTGTTTGCTCCCAAAGGGCATGAAGTGTTATTTTGCTGTTTATATTAGTCTGATGGGCTGCCGTAACAAAATAACACAGATTGGGTGGTTTAAACAATAGAAATGGTTGGGTTTTTTGTGTGTTTTTTTGGTATTTGTTTTGTTTTGTTTTTACAGTTCTGAAGGCTAGGAATCCAAGGTCGAGGTACCAGCATGGTTGACTTCTGGTGAGGAATTTCTTCCTGGCTCGTATAAGGCTTCCTTCTCCCTCCGTCCTTCCATAGCCTTTCCTCTGTGTTTATGCTGAGAAACAGGGATTTTCTGGTGACTCTTCCTCTTATGAATACACCCATCAGATTTGAGCCCTAGCTGGCTGACCTCATTTGACCTTAGCTACCTCCCCGAAGGCTGTATCTCCGATTATAGTTACGTTATGGGTTAGGGCTTTAGCATGCGAATTTGGAGGTGAGGGGGTCTGGTGATGGGTTACAAATCAGTCTCTAACACTGTCTTACTTTGCATTTTCCTAATTACCAGGGAGAGTGAACATCTTTTCATAATGAGGGTGATTCAGCTTTCCTCTTTGTAAATTGCTCGTCATATCTTCTGCCTAATGAGGGTAGAGTGTCTTACAGAATTATAGCAGTTTTTGTATATATAATTTGGATACTAAGTTTACATTGCACAAATCTCCCATTCTCCCACTTGCTATATTAGTTTTTTTACTACTGTAACAAGTTACCACAAACTAAATGGCTTGAAACGACACAGATTGTTTCGTTACCGGACGTCAGAAGTCTGAAATGGGCCTCGCTAAGCTAAAATCAAGATGTCAGAAGGGCTGCGTTCCTTTCTGGAGCTTCTAGGGAGAATGTTACCGGACAGAGACCGGGTTCTGAGCTCAGGTTTGTGTGCTTGCTGCTGAGAAATCAACACTTGAGACTCACGTGTCCGTGAGAAGGGAGAGTCAGGAAGCCGGCAGCCTGGAAGGCAGGTGGACAGACATCTCAAAACCCGTCTTCCCTGTCCAGGCCACGCTGGAGGGTTTTAGAGGGGAAGGCGTGGGGGAAGGGAAGGGGCTACGTGCAAGAGAAGCAGGTACTGGTCTGGTGTCGGTGGGACCCCGAGTAGACTCATTGGCCTCAGCGGCAGCTGTTTTCAAATGTGGTCAGGCCTCGTCTTCTGGGAAAGTTTGGTGCTTCACTCCCGAAGGCCAGTGGTCTGCAAGTCTTAAGAGGCTGGATCTGCTACAGACCGAGGGAGTTAGGTCAGCGAGCCAAGAGTGAGTAAGCTTGGAGCGAGACCGGTTGGAGCGCTACCACAAATTCCTTTTGGAGGTTCTATGGGGGAATCCGCTTTCTCGCCCTTTCCAGCTCCTGGAGGCCTCCTGCACTCCTTGACAGTATCACGTGTTAGCAAAGACGTGGGGCTGCAGCTGGAACTCTCAGCTAGAACTCTCCGACGATGCTCGTTTGCAGCGCAAAACTGGAGAGCCTGACAGTTTCTGATAAACACACACCTGCCCTGTGGTCGGTGATTCTCCTTCCGGATATCGCCAGTTTAATGGGCACACGTCCACGGTTGAGAATGTTTATTTATAGCGGCTTTATTCGTAATAGTCTCAGACTGGAAACAACCCAAACGTTCCTCCCTGAGAGGAAGGATAAAGCACTACTGGTGCGTGTGGTGCCATGCAGCCGTGAAAGGAAACAGCTCCTGATCCACACAAGAGCGTGGACGCGTCTTGGGAGCATTAGGTTAAGGAAAAAATCAGAAGAGAGCTATCTTCAGCGATTCCAGAGATATGAAGTGAAATTAATCCATGATAATACAAATTGGAATGGTAATTGCCTTGAAGAAGGGAGAGATTGACACCAAAGAGGCAGGAAGGAACTTTCTGGGAGTGATGAAAATACGTACTGGGGCACCTGGTTGGCTCAGTTGGTTAAGTGTCGGCTCAGCTCAGGTCATGATCTCAGGGTCCTGGGATGGAGCCCCAGTTGGGCCCCCTGCTCAGCAGAGTCTGCTGCTCCCTCTCACTCTCCCTCTGTGCTGGCTCGCTCTCAAATCGGTAAATAAAATCTTTTTTAAAAATTAAAAAAAAAGAATGAGTATTGATTGATCCAGCTGGTAATCGTGCGGGTGTATATACATTTGCAACATTTCATTGAGTGATACTATTAAGATTGGTGCATATTATTGGAAAGATTGTGTCTGTTGAAAGTATTTTTTTAAGGAGAAGAAAAATTTATAAGACAGGGCCTCTCTGTTCCTGAAAGATTTGGTAAACCTTGCCCACGAAACTGCCTGAGCTTGAAGTCTCCCCCTGTCCCCTCCCTGACTCTTCTGACTTGGAAGCAGGGATAGGGATGGTTCTTTTTATTATCAATTTAGTTTCTTTAATACTTATTGTGATATTCAGGACTGTTTATTCTCGAGTTAGGTTTGGTAATTTGTTTTCTGAAAAACTTATTTTCCATCTAAACTTTCAAATTTATGTAGCATAAATGTTATTTGTAACACTTTCTATTTTTACAACTGCAACTGTGATCTTTTTAATTTAGAATGTCATTTGCGTGGGTCTTTTATTTTCATTAGGCTTGCCAAAGATTTTTGTTAATCTTTTCAATGAGCCGGCCTTTGGTTTCATATGTTCTTCTCTATTATGTTTGCCTTCTCTTTTATTAATTTCTTCTTATATTGTATTTCTTTATTTTGATTTGCCTCTTGCTACTCAAGTTGAATGTTTAACCTATTACTTTTTAAACTTTCTTGTTTTAAAGTAAATTTAAGACTCTAACTTTTAAGTACAGTGTTAACATCAACCCACAAGTTTCTTCATGTGTTTTTTTCATCTCAGTTATATTTAATGATTCTGATTGTGATTTCTTTGTTAAGCCTTGATTATTTGAGTGTAATTTTTAAGAAATTATAACTTTCTGGCACCTTTTGAAGTCTTTTTTATTGTTGGTGATTTAATGATGTATGATCAGAGGACATGGTCTTCATGATATCAGTATTTGGTATTGAAATACACTTTGTAAGCTGGTACATGGTCAGTTTTTATAAATGTTTATAAATGTTTAACTGTCCTTAGGAAGAATATGTGGTTTTTATTTGCTGGGTAAGACCCTGTACGATCATCTATTAGCTTAAGCTTACTACTGTTACTATATAAATAGACTCTATTTTTATTGATTTTTGTCTGCTTGATTAGTCAGTTTATGATAAAGTCTTGATGAAATCTCCCACTAAAGCCATGGATTTTTCAAATTCGTTTTCCCTGACTTGGTTGATTTTTATTTCCAAGACACTGTTAAGTATTTACTAGTTAATGATTTCTGTATCTTCTTGATGGGTTATTATGAAGATGATGATGATGTAAGGTGCATCTCTGTCCCCACCAGTGCATTTGCATTTTCCTTAAGTTGTATTTTCATCAGACATGTCTATTATTTTACCTGCCCCCTTTTTTTTTTTTCCCTAATTTTTGCTGTTTTCCCCACCCTGCCTTTTGGTGTGTTTTTTGAATGCTTCAGGTGTCTCTTATAAATAACATATAGCTGGGTTTTGATAGTTTGTCCAGTCTAATAATCTCATCCTTTTATTTTATTATTATTTTTTAAGATCTTACTTATTTGACAATGTGATAACACAAGTAGTCAGAGCAGCAGGGAGAGGGAGAGGGAGAAGCAGGCTCTCTGCTGAGCTGAGAGCCCGAGGTGGGGTTCGATGCCAGGACCACCAGCCAGCTTATTAGCAACCAGTATTTCCTGTTTTGTGTACCTAGGTTATGATGGTTCTAATCTTTTCTTTTTTTTCTTGCTCAGTGAACCAAAAATTGGTTTTGGTGACTTTAGGCTAATTTGTAGGATATGTAGCATACATAATTTGTATGCTAATTTGTGCAATCAATACTTTTGTATTTAGTATTTTTGTGTCACATTTTATGTAATGACTGAAATTAGGTAATAGTTACCTTTGAAGGAAAATGTTGGCAGTGAACATAATTTGGGCTTTCTTCTTCTTCTTCTTCTTCTTTTTTTTTTTTAAGATTTAGAGAGAGCGTGCATGAGTGGGGGAGGGGGCAGGGAGGGAAGCCGACTGTCCCCTGAGCAGGGTGCCCAATGCTATGTGGGACTTAAAGGGTGGGTTGATCTCAGGACCTTGAGATCTTGATGTGAGCCGAAGCCAAGAGTCAGACACTTACCTGAGGTGCCTCAATTTTGGCTTTATTCTGAGACACACAGAAACAGTGGAATTAGTTTTTTTCTTAAGTTTTGTATATATGTTTGCAAAGTCATTAACCTGTCATGGTTATAAGGACTAATTTGATAATAGTATTCACTATCCAATAAGTAATCAATTGCTATGCAAAATACTAATTAGTAGTCTCATTACAGCTTACGCTTTGGTACATTTCATCTCAAAACAGAATGATTTGCGTGGTTCCTCAAACTAGTTTCAGCACAGGTTGCCCGGCTCGGCTGGCCTCATTTGCCGAAGGCGGTCAGTGCCTCACTGAGCCCTGTAAGACTCTCTGAGGGCATGTGTATGATATTGTGGCCTCTAGTAGGTGCTCAGGGACTGTTGGATGAGTTAGTGAGCGAGTAAACATGGAGATGGGCCCTCTGGTTGTGTCCGGCTCCGAAGCAGAACTGCCCAAAATGCAAGGAAAAGGTGCTTGGAAGGAAGAGCCGAGAGGAGGACGGACATGGGACTGGATTAGTTTGCGGGGCTGTGGTGTCGGTACCACGGACTCGGGGTCGCAAGCACTGAACTCGTATTCTCTGACGGTGTTGGAGACCGGAAGTCTGAGAAAAGTGTCGGCAGGGCTAATTCCTTCTGAGGCTGGGAGGGAGGATCTGTTCCAGGCCTGCCCCCCAGCTTCTGGGGGTTCACTGGCCTCGTTGCTGCTCCTGGGCTTGTAGGTGCACCACTCTGATCTCTGCCTCTGTCTTCACATGACGTTGTCTCTGTGAGCCTGTGTTCAGATACCCCCCACTTTTTTTTAAGGAAAAGATTTTATCTATGTATTTGAAAGAGAGTGAGTGGGGGCCGGGGGAGGAGGAGAGGGAGAGGGACAAGCAGACTCCGCACTGAGCACAGGGCCTGATGCAGGGCTTGGTCCCATAACCCTGAGATCATGACCTGAGCCGAAATCAAGTCACTTAACCAACTGAGCCACCCGGCTGCTCCCAGATGTCCCCCTTTTTAAGGACACTAGTCATACTGGATTAGGACCTACCCAAATGATCACATTTTAACTTGATTAACTCCGCAAAGACACTGTCTCCAAATAAGATCATAGTCTGAAGGGTGGGGATTAGGTGAGGGTTAGGACTCTAAAATATCTTTTTTGAGGAGGTACAGATTCAACCCATAATTTAACCCATACCTTTAAAATAGATAAAGGCAGCCTACAGAGGGGGACATTCAACCTTTGGGCCTTTAAATGCTGTGTGCCCCACATCACCGTCTACTTTTTGGGACACAGTACACTACCCTCATGGACTGTGCCTCTTATTTTTGCCCCACTCAGGTTTTAGGATCTGTGGAGGGTCTTCTATGTAAATACCCTGGGCCGTGCCAGCTGTAGTTGATATAGGCTATGGTCGCATGACTAAATGTGGGTGTTCTTCCTTTTCTCGCCTGATTTCTTCCCTGCTGGTCTTCCTGTCTTGACAAGGTATGGTGAGCGCCACCCAGCTCATCTCTTTTTTTTTTTTTTTTTTTTTTAAAGATTTTATTTATTCATGTGACAGAGATCACCAGAAGGCAGAGAGGCAGTGGTGGGGGGAGGCAGGCTCCCCAGCTGAGCAGAGAGCCCGATGCGGGGCTCGATCCCAGGACCCTGAGATCATGACCTGAGCCGAAGGCAGAGGCTTTAACCCACTGAGCCACCAGGCGCCCCCACACGGCTCATCTTAAGGCTGACTGCACCTGGATGGGACAGCTCAGAAAATGGGAGCTGGACTTGGCTGTGATGTGTCAGTGGGGAATTTTGGAATCAAGGACAGCTTACCGAGGGTCAGGGTGGCTTCTCGGGCTCACTAGCATGTGTGCCCCAAGCCTGCTGCTATGAAGTGAATGTTTGTATCCTCTCCTAATTTAATTATTGAAGCTCTAATCACCAGTGTGATGGTATTTGGAGGTAGGGCCTTTGAAAGGTAATTATGCCTACATTAGATCATAAGGGTGGACCCTTATGATGGAATTAATGTCCTTATAAAAGAAGGAGAGGCACCCGATCTCTCTGTTCAAGTGCAGGTCGCCAAGAAAGGCCCATGAGGACATAATGGGAAGGTAGCCATCTACAAACCAGGAAGGGCCCTCACCAGTCACTGAATCTGCCGACACCCTGATCTGGGAAGTTCTAGCCTCTGTAACTCTGACAAGTGTTTGTTGTTAGGTCACCCAGACTATGGTATTTTGTTAGAGCCACCCAAGGTGACAGAGACACTGGTGGAGAGGTTCCCATTCTCCTGTCTCTCCTTCACTTTGTGACGTTCACCTTCAGACCAAGCCAGGGAGCCTTGTCGAGGGAGAAGGGGGTCTTCTGGAGTAATAGCTTACGGAGGTGGTTCATGGGATGTGTGTGTGCACTGTTGCGTTTGGTGAAATGTGGGCGAGGCCCTGTGTTTGGAGGTACACTGTGTGTGTGTCTTTTACTCTTTAAACAAGTAGGTTTTGACTGAATTATGTGCTGGGTTCTCAGCTCTCCCCTCTACCACTTCACTAGAACCACCCTTGTCAAGATGACCTGGGTCAGTTCTTAGCCCTAAGGCTACTACACCTGTGGGTGTAGACTGAGGGGTCACCTCAGTCAGTGTGTCCTTCTAGACCAGCACCGTGCATTGGTTTGCTGCTGTTTCAGTGCTTGTCCTTCTTAGACTGCTTGACTGCTTGCCTCTCGTTTGCTGGACCTCTTCGTATCAAAATGCTCCCAAGGCTCGGTCCGTGGAGTCTCAGTCCCTTGTGATCTTACCCAATAACATGGTTTGAAGCAAGCTGCTGCCTCTCGAATTGAGATTTGCAGACTGGACCTTTCCACTGAACTGCAGCTCATTCTCCACTTGCCTGCTTGACATGGCTGCTTGGAAACCTCACCCACGTGCTCACGTGCACACACACAGACACACACAAGAGTCAAAACTGACTCTTAACACACACCCTGCTGCAATTTTTTCCTTCTGCATCTCAGTTAATACTGAGGCCAAAAATCTTACAGTTGACTTTTAATTCCTTATATCCCACATCCAGCCCTTGGGCAAACATTTTTAAATCTCTCTTCAAGATGGAAAGAATCTGACGTCTCCCCACCTTCAGCATAGCTCAGACCGTCAGCCTCTCTCGCCTGGAAGACCACAGTTGGCTGATGCTTGGTCTCAGCCTCGGCCTTTCTGACCGTACGGTTGGTTCTCAGCACACCAGCCAGAGCGATCCTGTTAAAATGTACGTGGAGGTGTCAGCCTTCTCCAAAGCCTCACAATGGCCTCTCAGACCAAGCAGAGTGAAAGGAGGAATGTTGGGATTTTCAGACCAGGAATTTTTTTAAAACCGTGATTAGTATCCTAAGGGCTTTAATGGAAAAAGTTAGACAACATGCAAGAAACAGAAGGATGATGTAAGCGGAGAGATGGTAATTCTAAAGAAAAATCAGAAGAAATGCTAGAGGTGAGAAGAAACAGAAACATAACAAATGAATCCCTTTGATGGCTTCATTAACGGACTGGACGGGGCTAGTCTGAAAGAATGTCTGAGCTTGAGGCCATGACTGAGAGTGTCTAAAACTGAAGAGCCAGGAGAAAAAAAAGACTGAAAACCATCACAGCAGAATATCCCCAAACCGGCACAACCGTAAGAGACGTGACACACGTGTAATGGGGACGCCGAGAGGGGGAGAGGAAGGAACGGGCAAGATACTGGAAGTAGTAATGACCGCGACTTGCCCCCAATTAATGTCAGACGTCAAGCCACAGATGCAGCTCAGAAAACATGAAACAGGATAAATGTCCGAAAAATGGCACCCAGGAGGAACATCTGGGTGGCTTAGGCAGTTAAGCATCTGCCTTCAGCACAGGTCATGGTCCTGGGGTCCTGGGGTCAAGCCCTGCATCGGGCTCCCTGCTTGGTGGGGAGCCTGCTTCTCCCTCTCCCTCTGCCCCTCTTCCCCCACTCGTGCATGCACGCTCTCTCTCTCACGAATAAATAAAATCTTAAAAAAAAAAAAAAAGAATGACTCAGGAATATCGTCTTCAAACTTGCGGAAGTCAGAGATAACGAAAAAGTCTTGAAAGAAGCCACAGATAAAACACTTTACCTCCACAGGACCAAAGGTAAGAATTATACCTGACTTCTTCTCAGAATCCATGCGAGGAAGAAGAGAGGGGAGTGAGACATTTAAAGTATTGGGAAAACCCACCAACCTAGAATTCTGCACCCTGTGATTCATCCTCCAAAAGTAAGAAGAAATGAAGACTTTCTCAGACACACCAAAACTGCGGGAATTTGTTGCCAGTAGATCTGCCTCGCAAGAAACGTTAAAAGAAGTTGTTCACGGAGAAAGAAAGTTGTATATTCAGAAACTCGCATCTACATAAAGAAAGGAAGACCGTCGGAGCGTGAATACGTGAAGGTAAAATGCAGACTTGTTTTTCTTAATCTATTAGCTGTCAGATAGCAGGTGACGCGCATATACATAGAGACGCACATAAAAAGGATACGCTATGTATAAATGAATGTCAGCAACGGTGCGAGGGACAGGAGGGGGAGTTAGGAACATTTTGTTATTTATAAGGTACGCGTACTACCTGTGAAGTGGTGTAATATTCTTTGAAAGAGAACTTGGATTAGTTGTAATTGTATGTTGCCACTAAAAGCAGTTTAGGGGAGCCTGGGTGGCTCAGTCGGTTGGGCGTATGTCTGCCTTTGTCTGGGTCGTGATCCCTGAGCCCTAGGATCGAGCCCCGCATCGGGCTCCTCGCTCAGTGGAGAGTCTGCTTCTCCTCACACTCCCCCTGCTCATGCTTTCTCTCTCCCTCTCACTCTCTCAAATAAATAAATAAAATCATTTAAAAAATAAAAACAGCTTAAAAAGCCTGGTGGCGGGTTTTGAGGAGGGACTGTATTGCATGGAGCACTGGGTGTGGTGCATGAACAATTAATCTTGTAACTCTGAAAAAATAAAAGTATTTGGGGAAAAAATATGATTGATATGCTAAGAAAAATCTGAAAATAGAATCCTATAAAATGATTTAAACCACAAATGGCAAGGGAAAAAAAAGGCATGGAAGACAACAGTAAGAACATGACAAGGGCAATAAATAGTTGTAAAAATATGGTAGATATTAATCCAACTACAGACATATCTTGTTTTATTGTGCTTTACAGATACTGCACTTTTTACACATTGAAAGTTTATGGCAACCCTGTGTCAAGTCTTCTGGTGCCATTTTTCCAATAGCATTTTTTCTCTTTATGTCTCTGTCACATTTTGGTAATTCTTATAATATTTCAAACTTTTAAATTATTGTTACGGTAATGTGGGTTGAGTGATTATGACTTACTGAAAGCTCAGATGGTGGTTAGCCTTTTTTGCAATGAAATATTAAATTTAAGGTATGTACATTGTTTTTTAGGCATAATACTATTCCACGGTTAACAGAGTACAGCATAGTGTAAACATAACTTTTTTTTTTTTAAAGATTTTATTTATTTGACGTAGAGAGAGAGATCACAAGTAGGCAGAGAGGTGGGGAAGCAGGCTCCCCGCTGAGCAGAGAGCCCGATGAGGGGCTCAATCCCAGGTCCCTGAGATCAAGACCTGAGCCAAAGGCAGAGGCTTTAACCCACTGAGCCACCCAGGCGCCCCAAAAGGCTAACATTTATATGAGTGAAGGAATTGAATTGCAAATCCAGGCAAACTGATTTTTCTACAGAGGGAAGAGAAGTCCATGGAAACTACCAGACAAAACAGCTTGCATGTGTCCTGGTCACCCACAGTTTACAGAAAGTTGCACAATAGGTCAGAGAAAAGGAAGGCTAGATCTGATAACCTGGAAGGTTGTGCTGGATGGATACAATGCAGTGTTTTCCTGAAACACTGTTTTTCTTTTGAAGACTTTGAGACAAATCAAGTACACTAAAATTTCGTTACCTTGAGCTCATTATGAATTGGTGAGCCACCATGACTCAGTAGAAGTCTGAATTAGGGAACTTCCCCAAGAAAATGTCATAGGAGATGCTAGCTCTGTTTCTGTTTACAGCTTTGCTCTGATCAGTCACGGGATAGACACCCTGTGGTCAGCCTTCCTCCTGCACACCGGGAGCACCTCGCCCGGCAGGGTATGCTGCTTCCCCGCCAGTCTGTGGATCTGGGAAGTGACTATCATTGCCCTGTACTCCGGCTTGGGGGCCAGAGGCCAAACCAAGCTCGGCAGCGCCTGCCGCCCTGGCCCGTGACCTTCCTTGGGGAGGCCCGTCCACCTTCTTCTGCCTCAGGAGCGCGGAGGCTGTGTCTTTGCTAATCCCTGTCTTCCTCTTCCCAGGCATTTTAGAGAAATGCCTGGAAACAGATTACTTTGGGAGCTATGAGGGAAATGGGCTGTCGGTGAGCAAGAGAAGATGAGGAGGCCTGAATGTGAGTAAAGCCACATAGAGACTGCGCAGTTAAGAGTATGCAAAGCAGGGCGTCAAGGAGCAGAGTATCTGTTGGAGCTCGTGGACAGAAGTTACCAGGGCAGAGTTTTCTTTGACATAGTAAAACAGGAGTAGTTAAAGCAATGTCCTGGATTTTAAGTAAGAGCAAATCTGTGTAGTTAGCAGATCATCTTTAAGTTTGTACACCCTACTTTTGCATTACAATAGCCTTTCTCAGGAAGTATTAATGAAAATAGATAAGGTACTTACAGGGAGATCCGATATCTTCTCCTCTCCCACCCTCCTTTTTCATTTTTCTGTTTGGTGAAAAACAAACAAGCAAACCAACCCTGTGATTTTATCCTGGGATGAGAAAGAACCGGGAGGCCCACTAGCAGTTTTTCCCCCTTTGCTCTGATCGTATCAGGTCACTGCTGACACGAGCTGTGGGGAGGAAGAAACAGAGCCCTGGAGTCTGCTACAGGGGCAGCCTGGTAGCTCCATACGCTGCTCCGGCGTAATGCTTCCGGATAAATGCTGCCCTGTGCACTGAGAACGTTCTACAGGCTTGGTGGTTACATTGACTGACACCCTTATCAGGATTGTTGTTTGCCGGGCACCTGGGTGGCTCAGTCAGTTGGGCTCGAGGTCATGGGACAGAGCCCCACATCGGGCTCTGCGCTTAGCAGGGAGTCTGTTTGAGATTCTCTCCCCCCCCCCCCCACCCCGCTCCTGCCCCCCTTCCCCCGCAATCACGCTTCCTAAATAAGTAAATAAATATCTCTAAAAAAAGATTTGTGTTTGCATATCTGTTTTCACTTCTGGATGAATATGAAGTGGACCATTTGGGTGATATCTTTTTAGCACTTAAACAACAAAATGACTTTATGTTGTTTGAGGAGCTATTTTTTTTTTCCTGAAAAGTTTTTGTTGTTGTAAATGTATTTAACCATTTTTTTTTTGTATTTAACCATTTTTAAGTGCACAGTAGTATTAAGTAAATTTTACTATTGTGCAAACATCACCACTATTCACCTCCCAAACTCTTCATCTTCCCCAACTGAAACTCTGTCCCAATTAATAATAACTCCCCAGTCTCCCCTCTCTCTAGTCCCTGGCAACCACCACTCTGCTTCTGTCTCATGTGACTTGACTCCTAATACATCATATAAGTGGAATTTAACAGTATATGACTTTTCGATGACTGGCTTATTTCGCTTAGCATAATGCCCTGACTTTAAGAGGTAGGCGAACTCAGTTTATTTGGCTTAGTCTCAGCCTCTGCTCTTCGTGGAAGTCTTCTCACTAAATAAAGTGGTTCTAAACTGAAGGAGGAGAAGGTGTCCCCTTTTTGATTCTACAAACTTATGTTACATGTGAAAAGTAACTCTGAGTGGCTCTTATCAAGGGTATCACACCCAGTATGTATGCTGTATTTTACATAATCATAAATTACAACCATTTTGGAGAACAATTGAACAGTATCCATTGATGTTGAAAACAATCTCACAGCCAGGTCAAGAACTCTTCTAGGCATATACTCTGCAGAAATGGGGGTAAAGGGGGCGCCTGGGTGGCTCAGTCGTTGGGCGTCTGCCTTCGGCTCAGGTCATGATCCCAGGGGCCTGGGATCGAGCCCCACATCGGGCTCCCTGCTCAGCAAGGAAGCCTGCTTCTCCCGCTACCATTCCCTCTGCTTGTGTTCCCTCTCTCGCTGTGTTTCTCGCTGTCAAATAAATAAAATCTTAAAAAAAAAAAAAAAGAATTTAAAATCTTCCCACAAGAAAGGCCCAGACCCATTTGGCTTCACTGGTGAATTCTACCACTTAAAGAAAAAGAAAACCGGGGCGCCTGGGTGGCTCAGTCGTTAAGCGTCTGCCTTCGGCTCAGGTCGTGATCCCGGGGTCCTGGGATGGAGCCCCGCATCGGGCTCTCTGCTCAGCAAGGAAGCCTGCTTCTCCCGCTACCATTCCCTCTGCTTGTGTTCCCTCTCTCACTGTGTTTCTCGCTGTCAAATAAAATCTTAAAAAAAAAAAAAAAAAAAAAGAAATGGGGGTAAAGGACACATTTGTAAGAATGTTTGCTGTAACATTATTTGTAATATTGGAAACCAAAAACATTAAATGACCATCAATAGGAAGTAGTTAAATAGGATATTTATATGGTAGATTCCTATGTAGTGATTAAAACAAATTCATTCATTCACTCATTCACCAAATAGTTATCGAGTGTCTATTTTACACCAGCTGCTCATCTAGCTATCGGGTTTATGGCTGTGAATAACACAGGTGAACCCCTCTCTTCAAGGAGTTTCTAATCTCATAAGGAGACAGGTCCTCGACAGGATACGTGAACTAGATTGTGTGGTAAGCGATAAGGGCCAAGAAGAGATAATAAAGCAGGGAAGGAGGGTGCTAAGGGTTAGGCATGGGGGTAGGACATGAAAGCTCGTGTTGGGTGGCCGGCCAGGAGCAAAGACCTGCGGACACGAGGGATCTAGCTTTGCTGAGGATGAGTGTTTTGGGCCTTGAAACAGGAGGCTGAGGGTAGGGGCGAGAGAGGGGCCGGAGAGGGCCTGGCTGGGATTGTGAACAGTGCGTCAAATGGACTGAGCCGCATGGAAAAAAATCCGATTGTAGAGTGATGTATGCAGTAGCACGCCATCCTTTTTTTTTTTTTTTTTTTTTAAGATTTAATTTATGTGAGAGAATGCGAGCATGGGTGGGGTGAAGGGCAGAGGGAGAAGCAGACTCCCCTCTGAGCAGGGAGCCTGACGTGGTGCTCAGGATCCAGGGCTCCGGGACCATGACCTGAGCAAAGGCAGACGCTTAACCGACTGAGCCCCCCAGGCGCCCCAGTAGGGCACCATTCTTATTAACAACCTCTAGGGTGGGGGTTCTTAATGTAAACAAAATAAAAATACATATGCTTGTAAAAGAAGTCAACTATGTTGAAATAATTGTGAATTTTTTTTAACAGATTTGTGTTACAAAAGTGCTTGGTTATCAGAGCATTAAGTAGCAAGGTAATCAATACATAGGCAGGTTAAAGTCTCATCCTTTAAAGATCCATCAGTGTGGAGGCCATCATGGCTGGTCTGAGTGGGGCTTTTAACCTGTGGGCAGGCCTTTGACTCACCTGCTTCTCTGTGTCCATCAACACAGTTGTAGGGGGTCACGGAGAGTAAAACACACGGCTGGACCATCGATGTGAGAACACAGGGCCTGGCCGTTCGGAGTCTGAACAGTTAGCTACAGGCCCAGAGCTGCCGGGGTTGCTTGGCTTCATCACCTCAGCGCTTCTAGACGGGCCGGCAGCTGGCCTGGCACCTCGGTGATAATTTCAAAGTAGTGTGAGCGTAAATATTTTGAGTTATCGCTAGCAACGGTAATGTGGTAGGAAACTCTGAATGCTCTTGGTGATGAAGTCACAGATACTAACAATATAATGCCCTTGCCTACATTTATGGCTGAAAGAAATGACGAATCTTGGTCAGAAGTTAGTAAAGCTAAAGGTGATTTTTTTTTGTCCAAATTCCTGGATACCCTGATATCTACCTGTGAATGCTCTAAAGCAATTTATTGTTCAAGGCTACACACTCACACGCATTTACAAATGCACTACGTTTATGATTGTGATTATTTCTGGTGGGTCTAGGACTAGGGATGGTGTATAATGTATGTTATAGAAATACAGAGTATGTTATAAAGAAGATGTTATAAAAAATAATTATGCTATTCATAGGAGAAGACCAGCCCCCAAGCCCCCTAATATCTGGCAGAATTTGTAGACCAGAATCCAGTTCTTTCTCGCGTTATGCATTTACCTTGGTGGTCGTGTTTATTGATAGAAAAACAGCTGTTATGACAAAGGTAGTGTCCCCGTTTGGCCAGTGTGATTATGTGGGCTTAAATCCCAGCTTCATTTCTAAATGTGTTGATGGCAAACAAATTATTTTAAATGTTTGTGTGCTTTTTAAAAAGGCTTTGGTTTCACCATTTTGCTTCTTCCCAGCAGTAATGGTTCAGCAGGATTCCACGTCTCACTGGTTGTATGATGTTGGACAAGTGATCTGGCCTCTTTGCTTTGGTTCCTTATCTGGGAAAAGGGAATAGTGGTAGTATTTTCATCCTGGGGGGAAGGATGATTCAATGAATCAATATATATGAAGCTCCTAGAAAGGCGTCTGGCACATAATCAAGACTCAGCAAATCTAACTCTTCTTCCTCGTCCTCCTCGTCGTCCTCTTTCCCCTCCTGGACCTTGGCGATGTCACCCTCGCTGACTCATGCTCTGTAGTCAGCACCTGCAAGTGTTCAGGTCTCCTCAAAGTTAGCAAACACACCTTCGGTGTCTGCTGTGTGCAGTGTGCCTGGAGCCCCCTTGCCCCTCTTCAGTCATGTTTCGGATGCCGGAGATACACTGGTATAAGACCGTGAACCCAGAACCTGCCCTTGCTGAGGTTTAATGAAGAGGTTTTCAAGATGCAAAGTGCATGAAAAGGAAAGAGTGCCTGCATCTCCCCAGGAAAGGTGGGGTAGGCTTGGTGTGGGTGTGGGTGTGGGGGCTTCTGCTTGAGCTGAGTAGAGATTCGCCGACACTACGAAGGCCAGCGTGATAGTCCAGGCCCTTGTGGTTCCTGGACAGAACACACTCTTGCTTCTTAGGGGCCTTCGTAGACGGTGTGGCTTGGGCGTGGTCCGCCTGTGCAGTGTTGCTGTGCTTTATTTTCCCTTCAGCCTAGACTCAGAAGTGAGCTGATGCTTGGCATTTTTAGGAAGGTAACAGTGGAAGGCAGTGTGGAAGAGGGTCTGGAAGGGAAGACTGGAGGTAGGAAGGCCTGCTGGAAGAAGAGGACTTCTCTTCTTAGAGAAGTGGTAGTGTGGGCTAGGAGAGCAGGCGACTGGAGCCCCTTTGCAGGCAGGGCCGGCCACCTGACTCTCTACTGTAGGCCTGCTGCCCGGACAGAGCCCCGCACACGGGACTTGGGCGGCAAATGCTTTCCGAATAAATGGGTAAGGCACTTCAGAGACAGAATTAGATAGTGCCCCAGTTTCCAGCTCCATTTGCCTAGTAGATGGTGGGTAGTTAACTGGAGGCGTAGTGTGGAAAGAGGGTTGAATTTGAGGCTAAGACAACTGAGTCTGATTCGAACATGTTGATTTTGCGGTGCTCTGGGAGCTCTGCATGGTGGCTGTAAGTCTAGAGTCGTGATCCCAGCTGAAATGGAGGGGGTGGGTAGAGGAGCAAAAAGAAGGTCACGGAAGAAGCCCTTGCATCTCTGACCATTACCGACTTGGGAGGCTACTCTCAAATCTGCACCTCTAGCCAGGCCTTCTCTCCTGAGCAGCTCCGGATGCCTTTCCCTCATAGTGCTTCACTCACCATGCGTGAGGTAGAGCTCATCGCTTCCCAGAACATGGCTTTCCTCCTGATTACTCTATTCTTTCCCGGAGTCCTGAAGCCTTTTAGTTACTGGCCAAAACTGTGTTTTCTCTTGGATAAAATTTAATAAAATTTCAGCTCCCCAGAATGCTTAAAACAGAAAGTTCTAATTACTCTTGAGTTTTGTTTGAAGGGGCTTATTTAAAAAGATCTTTCTAAGATACTGTCTTTTAAAAATTATATTTTACTTTATTAAAAATTTTCTTTTATCTGAGTCAGACACAATATTGCATTAGTTTCGGGTGTACAATATAGTGATTCAGTATTGCCATGCTTTATGCCATGCTCACCGAAGTGTGGCCTCCGTCTGCTAAAATGTCGTCTCACAGCTTTTCCCACCATTCTTGTCTCGCTTCCCGATCTTCCTGAGGCTCATTCCCTCACCCCCATCAGGTCTCTGTCTCAGTGTGACCCTCTAGAGAGGCCCTCTCTAGTCTCAGCCCTAATAGCACCCTTCATCTTTGTCTTGCTTGATTTTGTTGCATACCATTTAGTACTGTATGATTGGCTAATTTTTTTTTTTTTATCACTTATCATTACCTGTCTTTTTTAAAAACAATCCCTCTCCCAGAATGGAGAGGGGAGATATTGTCTTTTTTACCATTTTATTTCTGGTCCTTTGCAAGCATTTGCTCCATAGTAGGGGTGCAGCCATGTATGATATGTTGTGTTAGGTCCCATTCACAAATTTGGAAGCTTAGGCTCAGCAGAGTTAGTTACAGAAGCTCAGGGTCACATGGTTTGTAAACGATAAAGCCAGTGACTGATTGCTTCCCTGGGGATTTTTATACTTGTCAAGCTGCCTTCTAGATAAGACAAATTACTATAGGCTTGTGTTTTCACTCACCATAGGTACCAAACTACTCAAAAGGAATACATTAGTGGAAATAGTTGTTATAGTTGGATATTTCTGATCATTAAAAAAAATACTTTTTTTCCCCAAATTTAGGAGGATATGGCAAAAAAAGTGGTCGTAGTAAAAAATGGAGGGAAATGCTGAAGCTGCCCCCTGTCAGCCAGTGCAGCGAGCTTAGACATTCCATTGGTGAGTAAGCGGTGCCAGCCTGGAGATCATGCCTGGCACCGCACCGCTTGTTAGATGTTATTCTTTTAAGAAGTAATATGTACTCGTTGTTCTGTATAGAACGAAAGAGTAATGTAGTAAAAGTTCCTCTCCCCTTGGCCCAACTAATCACCTCTCTGGAAGTAAACACAGTATTTTCTAGGTTCATCCATGCTGTAGCATGAATCAGTATTTAATTCCTTTTTTGTTGGCAAATAACATTTCGTCATATGGTATATCACTTCTTATTTATGCATTCATCAGTAGATCGATGAGTTGTTTAAATTTTTTTGTCTATAATGAATAATGCTGCTAGAAGTGTTCCTGTACAAATGTTTTCTTTGTGGTAGCGTATACGTAAAAAATGACCATTTCAACCATTTTTGAAAGATTTTATTTATTTGAGAGAGAGAGTGTGTGAGTGTGCACACGCGGCGGGGAGGGTAAAGGAAGAGGGAGACAAGCAGACCCCCCGCAGAGCACGGAGCTTGATCTCATGACCCTGAGGTCATGGCCTGAGCTGAAACCAACACTCAGATGCTCGACCAACTATGCCACCCAGGCCGCCCCTCATTTTAACCATTTTTAAATATAAAGTTCGGTGGCATTGATTTGGATATGAATCCATTCATCTGTTGAATGGGTTGTTTCTACCATTTGGCTATTGTGAATAATGCTGCTAGGAACGTTGGTATACAAATGTTTGAGTCCTGCTTTCAGTTCTTTTGTGTATTGCTGGATAATATGGTAATTCTATATTTAACCTTGTAAGGCTCTGCTAAACTGTTTCCAATGTGGCTACACCATTTTATGTTCCCACCAACACCATATGAGGATTCCAATTTCTTCATGTCCTCTCTGACACTTTTTATTTTCCATTTTGTTTTTATTATAGCAATCTGAGTGGGTGTGAAGTGGTATCTCATTGTGGGGTTTTTTTTTTTCCTTTTCTTTCTTTTTTTTTTTTAATTAATATGGCTTTTTTTTTTTAAGTTTTATTTATTTAAGTAATCTCTACACCCTGCATGGGGCTTGAACTCACAGCCCCAAGATCAAGAGTCATATGATCCTCTGAGCCAGCCAGGCACTCGAATCTCATCGTGTTTTGATCTGTGTTTCCCAATGACTAATAATGTTGAGTATCTTCTCATGTACTTATTGGCCATTTGTGTATCTTCTTTGGAGAAATATCTGTTCAAATCCTTGCCCATTTTTTTAAGTAGGCTCTTATCCCAGCATGGAGCCCAATGTGGGGCTTGAATTCGTGACCCTGAGATCCAGAGTCAGATGCTAGCTCAACTGACCGAGACACCCAGGCACCCTCCTTGCCCATTTTTTAATTGGATTGTTTTTTCATTGTTGAAATGGAAGTGTTCTTTATATAGTCCAGTTACTGGACTCTTACCAGATATTTGCTTTCCAAATATTTACTCCCATTATGTGTTTTCCTTTACTTTCTTGATGATTTCTTTGAGGAACACAAGTCTTTATTTTGATAAAGTCCAACTGATCTATTTTTTTTTCTTTTGTTGCTGTGCTTTTGGTGTCATATCTGAGAAACCACTACTTCATCCAAAATCACAAAGATTTACACCTGTACTTTCTGCTAAGAGTTTTATGGTTTCAGCTCTGACATGTAGATGTTTGATCCCGTTGGAGTTAATTTTTGTATATGGCGTGAGGTAGGGATTCAGTTCCATTCTCTTACATTGGATATCCAGTTCTGGAACCATTCATCGAAATGACTGTTTTTTCAGCATTGAATTGTCTTAGTACCTTTATAAAAAATCACCTGACTGTAAAGGTGAGGGTTTATCTCTAGACACTTGTGAGGATACACGTGTTTGTATTTAGGGCCCACCCAGATAATACAGGAGAGTCTTTTATCTCAAGCTTCTTGACTTAATCATATTTGTAAAGGCTCTTTTTTAAAAATGAGGTCATATTTGTAGGGATTGGGACCTGATACATTGGGAGGGCCATTATTCAGCCTGCTACAGATGGTAACTCTAGGCTTCACTTTTTGAGGAACTGGCAGGTTGTTTTCCAAAGCAGCTGCATATTTTACATTTCCACCAGGAATATATGGGAGTCCCAGGTTCTCCACATCCTTGCTTATTTTCATTATAGCTTATTTTCATTATAGCCATCCTAGTGTGGTTTGCATTTCACCAACGAGTAAGGATGTCAGACATCTTTTTTACTGTTCATCGGCCATCCTTCTTTGGAACATTAACATCCACCGTGTTAATCGTATTTTCTGCATATAGCAGCACCGAGTGATTAGTATGGAGGTTGATTCCATTATTTGACATTTGCATTGTAGTTAAGATATTATAAAATTTATGCTATTGAACATATTCATAGGGTTATAGAGACATTTTCATGTCTATGTGCATATTAATTACCTCAGTATATTTCTGATTATTTGGGGGTAGGTTTTAGTGCATAGAATGAAGTCAGTTACATTAAATGTCCCATCAGTTAACTTTCTTCCCCAGCTCATGCTGTTTTTAAAATTAGTTTATTTTCATCGAGATGTGTAGTTTACATATACCATTGTGTTCAGTGTGAGGTGTACAACACCACCATTAGCTTTTACGTGTCATCGTTTATTTGCGACCATGGACCCGGCACTGGGTATGGCCCTGCCAATCAATACGGGGCTAAGAAACAGATGTGACCTTTGCCCTCTTGGCAGAGATGGTTACAAAATTCAGAGTTGCAGAAATAAACTTAATTACCACCTGCAGGAAGCCCTCTGAAGGAGAAGGGACAGACTGCTGGGTCAGTACAGGACCCCAGAGCGGGGCACGAAACAGGCCAGTCTCCCTGGAGTGGGGACACAGCAGGACAGTGGCCCCCAGGGAGGAAGGGCGGGAGGTGGGGCTCGTGGGCCTGGGAGGGGCGTTCGTCCCAGTCCAAGTCAGCGCTGTCAGGTCTTCTGCAGGGGAGGACCTAAGCGGGTGCGCGGAGGACTGACCGAGAGTGCGGAGGGGGTGGGGTGGGGAGCGGAAGGCCGGGGGGACCCCGCAGCCGCTGTGCCGGCCTGGGCAGTGGAAGCTCGGCGGGGGCTGGAGGGGGTCTCTGAGAGGTGGAATCCCGTTGGTTTCTGTGTGGAGGCAGGAAGGTGGGGGTGTGAGGGCTGACCCCCGGGCTGACCCAGCCCCGAGATGGGCTTCACCGGGCGGGAGCCGTGCGGGCGGGACCTGTGCCCTCCCGTTTGCTGGTCGGAGCCGTCTGTGCTCGGGAGCGTCTGTGTCTCCGGGGGGCTAGGGGTCACAGGACCGAGACACAGGGGACCGGCCAAGGGCCCTCGCGGACAGAGGAGCAGCTGGCGGGTCTGCGGCAGTCTGGGGACCCGGGGACGCGACGGACGCCGACCAGGCGGCTCGGGCAGGTCCGCCGGTGGCGGAGAGGTTGCGCAGCCGCTGCACCTGCCCCCAAGGTCGGGGGCCCTGCTTCCGCCTCTGCGGCCGCGCTCGAATGAAGGGGGATGAGTAACCGGGTGACCTGAGCTGGGCTGCTTCAGGGCAGGTGTACAGCCGACTTCCTCCCAAGAGAAGATGTGTCCGCCCAGACACCCGGTGCTTTGTAAGCAGCCCTTTGTGAGCTGACATGTGCGTCTGGTCTAGTGTGGCGGTAGCCGTATCTGCGGGTTTTCTGGTTCTCATCCTCTGTTCTCAATGTGTGGACGCTGCAGAACCCACGAGCTATAAAACTTTGAGTTAGTGTCCTTTCGAAAGGAGAGTCACTTTGAAAAGAAGAGAGTGCACATCTGGTAAATGACTCGTCCTTGTCTCAGGATTTGGTGCGTTCGGAAACAGCCGTCTCTTGCTGCGCTGGTTCCCCGCGGCCCATCGGAGAGGAGAGGGCTGGGCGGGGTGGGGGGGGGGTGAGGGGGTGGAGGGGACGCTGCACTCGGGCCCCCACTCTGGCCCCCGAGCTGCAGCCCCGGCTGCCGTGCCCCTTGTCCCTGCGCACTGTGGCCCCGAGCTCCCTGCAGCCCGAATGCCCCGTGGGGAGAGGCCTCTCTCTCCCCCCATTTCTGCTCCTCCACTGGGTGGTCCGCTGGGGAGTCTCTGAGGGGTCAAAAGAAGAAACTGGGTGTTCTGGTAACTGCAGGACCAGGGCTCTGGTGGGAAGATGGAAGGGGGCTGCCTGCTGCTTCTGAGACATACTTTGTGACACATTTCTCTGGGTTACGGTATTTGCTTTTAGTAATGTATGAAATTGAATGCATGGAAAAGTGAAATCAGTAATAGAATTGTGAGCCAGATAAGGTAAAAAGTAATAGATTTAAAGTTTTTGTGATTATTTAAATGTCAGGTCTTTAAAGATTGATTTAGAGAAACGTTTTTTTTTTAAGATTTAATTTATTTATTTGACAGAGAGAGAGAGAGACAGCGAGAGAGGGAACAGAAGCAGAGTGAGTGGGAGAAGCAGGCTTCCCACCGAGCAGGGAGCCCCATGGAGGGCTCCGTCCCAGGACCCTGGGGTCGTGACCTGAGCCGAAGGCAGATGCTTAATGACTGAGCCACCCAGGTGCCTCTAGAGAAACATTTTTTTAAATTCCCTGATTATATTACTT
>CM053604.1:1210339-1227022 GCA_028646535.1 Procyon lotor
GCGGGACCCCACAAATCTATTCTGGGGGACTTGATGCCTACGGGAAAGCACTGTGGTCCACAAAGTAAGACCAAAATGTTTGTCCTTGCAAACCCGCGGGAAGAGGTGTTAGCACTTGGAAAAAGTAACTCCACCCCTGGAATCTGGACTTAAAAGGCATTGATGCGGGGCGCCTGGGTGGCTCAGTCGTTAAGTGTCTGCCTTCAGCTCAGATCATGATCCCAGGGTCCTGGGATCGAGCCCCGCATCGGGCTCTCTGCTCGGCAGGAAGCCTGCTTCTCCTGCTACCATTCCCTCTGCTTGTGTTCCCTCTCTCGCTGTGTTTCTCTCTGTCAAATAAATAAAATCTTTAAAAAAAAAAAAAGGCACTGACGCGTCCGCATCAGGTCATGGGGCCCCGACAGGGACGCACCACGGGAACGGGCGGGCTCTTTGCTCCCCCACAGATGCGATGTAACAAACAGCACAGCCAGAACGGGTCTGTGGAAACTGGGAACAGTGTACCCCTTCTGCACAGTCTTTTGGGTGGAAACACAAGTTAAAAAAATAATCTATACATGTAGATATACCAAGTTAAATTAGGTTAGTTCCACAACAGTTAAAACTTGCTAACACCTTACTACTGAGTCCGTGGCTAAAACCTCCATGTGGCCGTCACTAGAACCCCCTCCTCTGTAAACACGAGAGCTCGGAACAGCCTCCGCTCTTGGACGGAATCTGAGTCTCACACTTGGACATCGTGCAAGCAGAGTGGCACGACTTAAGGAGCGCGAGTGAACCGCCTGCTTGCGGACGTGTGCGACAGAGGGGGGTTTCTGACAGAGATCTCTGCCCAGGGACGGGTACAAGAAGCGTGCGGATGGCCCGCGGGAAACACGCCGGCAGCTCTCCACAACCGCTCCGGGCACCACTGCCGCTCCCCCTGCGGTAACGGCGACGAGGGCCGGTGCCTCACCGCGCGAGCCCAGACCGACTGGGCTGAGGCCCCTCAGGCCTGCTTCCTCACGCACGCTGAGGGAACTCTGGAGGCCTTGGTTTAGGCTGTCCGCGGGGACTTGGGGGCAGGGGTGGGTGCCATCACGTGCGGGCAGCTGAACTTGCTTCTGACCACACCTGCAGCCTCGGTGCCCCAGCCTGGCGCTGGGGAGCTACCACTGCTGGAACTGACCGACTGCATGACCGCTCCAGACCACGAATGGGGCGATTAACACCTCCTGAGATGACCTAACCCGAAATGCATGGGATGCTTTGTCCACCCCGCACGATGGTCTCTATCCAGGAGAGCCATCGCATTGAAAGACCATCTCTCATCAAGGTGTGTGTAGTTTCCTTAGGGTTTTCCTAAATTTACACATTTTCTAGTATCTTTCATCTAACACATACATGTCCACATGGAGTTGAGACAAATAAGCACATTTAATAACATACTCTGTACCACTTGAGCTTTTAGGCTAGTTTTAAGTTATGGAAATAAAGTAATAGAAATTTGACAATATGGAAAGGACCATCTTTTCCAACAGGACAAACTGAGCTTGAGTGTGGAATAATCGAATGCAGGAAACAACTTTTGAAGAAACATAAAACGAAAAGAAAAAATTCACAAAGATCGTGATTTCTTTCTTTCCAGATCTCTGAATCTTTTAAAAGCAGGGAGCGAAGTACCTTTTGTTTGAAGTTTCGATTTTAATTCTCATGACTGGCTAAACCATTCTCAAAATACGCAGCAAGGAGATAAAGGTAAAACTGACACATCATGTCTCTCAAGGACCTTGCTGTCTTACTTTTCTAGAAGTATTGCTTAGAGCTAATCATGTATTACTTACCTCGCCAAATCCGCCTTTTCCTAGAACTCTGTAATGTCTAAATGTGTTCTTTGTTACTGGTTGCCTAATTAATTAAAAAAAAAAAGCTTCAGGTGTCACATCACATCGTTATTTTAAAGCCAAAAAGTCTACTGAGCTCCTGTCCTGGCCCTACTAATGACACTGCGCTGCTCAAAGGGAGTGCCCCGGGCAAGGGTGCCGGTGCTCAGGGACCATGGCTCCCTCTAGGGGGACGCCTTCCGTTACACTATGAGACATAGCAGAATGGTCCAATTATCTGTACTAAGTGAAGGAAGATCAGTCGCTCGTCCACACCATGACGTACCTAAGTATCGGGCCCACTGGAGAGCCTCGAGGAAAATGACAAAGCTACGGTGCAGCACCCCGTGGGAAGAACCTCAATGGAGGTGTTTCTACTCAACGTCTCAAAAGAAACGTGAATGAAGCAGAACTGGAAACCTAATCCATCAATAACCATTGTAACAACCACACTTACTGAGCACTTACTTTGTACACTGAACTGTACCAAACCCTCAGGTGGGAACAGTGGACCCTAGAATCACCTGTTTTCAGGGACCTGATGCTCAGGAAGGTCCAGGCCCTTGACTGAGCCCACGTGGCTAGGACCACAAGATCGAGCCAGTGCACATCGGGTTATATTTCTGTGAATCTGGGATATGCTTTACTTTCTAACTACTGTGTCCACAGGGCTGACTGCCATTTTGAAAGGAGAGAGCAGAGTCAACTACACCAAAAGAAACTACATAACACATATTAATAATTTCTGTACAATACCATATCCAGCCCAAGATTTCCAATATTATTTTGAGAGATGGAAAACTATACATCAATCGGTATATATTCTGAGAAGTTACTACTTGTTTTTGTTGAATTTTACATTAGAACATACCTTTCCAGCCACTTCCACTGTAGAAATCGAGAAAAATACGGGCTTTCTTGGTATTCTTCAAATGGTTCTCCACTTAAATAGTTATGGACAATTCTAGAAAAAGATTTTACGTAATTATATGCATTTATTGCATTACAATATGAAAACAACTGTGTTTCAGCACATTCATTAACACTGGGTATGGGAAGTCAATCATTTTACACAATATATTAAATCTTGCAATTATAGAATTCCACACTCATTTCTGATTTGTCAGTAAAAATATGAAGGCAAGAATTCAAAAGAAATGAAACTATTTACCCCACAAAGTCCAAGTTTCTTTTTATGTATATGTATTCAAGGGGTCTGTGTGTGTGTGTGTGTGTGTGTGTGTGTGTGTGTGTGGGTGTGCGCACGCACGCACCCGAGCATGTGTGTTTCCGTAGTGATTGTAAACATTTGGTATGTAAGATTAGAATGAGTATCTAAATGATAATAGTCATATTGTAGAAAATGTTAATATGTGACACAACCTTTTTTTAACATTGAAACTAAAGCACCCAATGAACTATTTTATGCTATATACTTCTGGAAGAAAGTTTATACAACTAGTCAGGCTTCTAAAGTTTTAGTTAGAATTTTATATAATTTATACAATTCATATTATTACAAAATTTATACAATTTTATATTATTAATATATTATAGAGAAATATTTTAAATTTTAATTGCATATAATTTATGCAATTATATATATTGCATAAGTAATAGAATTCTTATTTATAGTGTAGATAAGGGATAGAATATAGTCTATTATTTAAAATAGCTCATTTGGGGCGCCTGGGTGGCTCAGTGGGTTGGAGCCTCTTTCTTCGGCTCAGGTCATGATCTCAGGGTCCTGGGATCGAGCCCCGCATCAGGCTCTCTGCTCAGTGGGGAGCCTGCTTCCCCTTCTCCCTCTGCCTGCCTCTCTGCCTGCTTGTGATCTCTTTCTGTCAAATAAATAAAATCTTTAAAAAACATTCCATTAAAAAAATTAAAAAGCTCATTAGTCAATACGCATCTAACAAGTAGATTGTAAGCACCGTGCTAGATGCTGGAGGGAAAATGTCCATTGAGGCCTACTTTGTAGACCCTGCCAGCTCCGTCAGGGAGATGGGGAGGTTAGTGCACCAGTTAAGAAGACAGCGGCCTGCCCGGTGTGCCCAGAAAACCTCCCCCGGGAAAGGATGTATTCGGGACACTTTGGTGAAGATGGTGTCTGAGTTGAAGTTTTCTGAGTTGAAGAGGTCGCCCAGATGAAGGAAGAAGGAAAGGGTCTCCCGATCATGGACAAAAACCCCAATGGGAAAAGATCATAGTTTTCATTGGGAACGGCTAGTGGACCAATAAGACAAGAGGCTTTGGGAACAATTCTAGCATTTCCACTGATTGTTAGAATTCTGAACAAGCCACTTGATTTTACTTTATTTTGCAAAAGGAGGTTACTCACCCGGTCTTGGACTAACTAGTATTATAGTTAAGCAGGGTGCTTAACAATGAAACTATATTTGTAATAATGTCCCTTGTAATTAATCATGTCCCTTTTAAAAACTAAAACCCTCATTTTCATAGAGGGGTTTTCCAGAAGCATAAGACATGTGACATCATTGCTCTGATGGCTAATGGAGTGTTAGTGTCTTCTTCATAAAAATGTAAGCCACAGGGGCACCTGGGTGGCTCATGGTTAAGCCTCTGCCTTCAGCTCAGGTCATGATCTCCAGATCCAGGGATCAAGCCCCACATCTGGCCCCTGGCCCCTGGCTCCTGGCTCAGCAGGGAGTCTGTTTCTGCCTCTGCCTCCCCCCTGCTCATGATCTCTCTGTCTCCCAAATGAATAAATAAAATTTAAAAAAAAAATGTAAGCCACATACACAAAAGCTCTTTGGGTCCTCAATCATTTTTAAGAGTGGACATGAGAAGATGTCCCGACATCAGAAGGTCTGGCACAGCCGCTACGTACACTCAGAGACCTGAGCACTGTCCTCGAGGCTCCCTCGACCACCTGCTCCCGTCCCCGTGGAGCGAGGGGGGCTGCTCCCTGCCTTTAGGAACCAAGCACGTGAGCAGCCCAACTCCAAGCCTTCCTGGGCCAGGGCAGGGATTCTGATCCTATTGGCTTGGTTAAATCATCTTTGCAGAAGTGTCTGCATGTTTCCATGGGAACAACCACACGATATCGACTTATTCTAATATAATTGTCTACTTCAGTCTCTACAAATTAATAAGCTGATGACTACAGATCAACTTACCAGTGCTTCTCAGTTTCACTTCCTAATACTCACCTCAAAACAACAGACTCTGCCCACTGCTCCAGTCTAAGAAATAAACCTACTGCTCACACCTTTCTAAAAAGCTTTTATTTATTTATCTGTTGGTGTATTTATTTGTTTGAGAGACAGGGACAAGCAGACGGCGCTGAGCATGGAGCCAGATGCGGAGCTCGATCCCACGACCCTGAGACCCTGACCTGAGCAGAACCCGAGAGTCTGATACTTAACCGACTGAGTCACAGGTGCCCCCCTCACCCCACTGCACGTAAGTTATGACATTTAAAACGGTATCCGTTCAACATTGGTTTTTAATACACCCATCCTGGGGCTCCCCACTAAGGCAGCTGTGCGGCCTCTGGCTACAGCTTCCTCTAGTAAACAGCGGGGAGTCTAAGGAAACATTCATGTTCGTTATGTGGCATCAGTACTCCGGAATCCGGAATGAGGAAGGTTTAGTAACACAGAAATGGGCCAGAACAGAGGGAACTCTGCAAGTGCTCATTCCCCCCGCGGACTGTGCCGAGCCCCCTCCCCCACCCCACCCCCACCCCCCCTCCGTAAGCCAGTGCCTGGCGCAGCAGCCGGCCAGTGATGGGCACTGCGTACGAATGTAAGGAATAAACCACCATCAGTCAACTGAACTGACCAGAACAGACCGAGGACTGAGTACGTTTGAAACCCACTGAAGCCCGAGTGACTTCTAAGTCCGTACGGTGAAGCGGAGGCAGAGGCGGCGGCGGACCCGCGGCCGGCCTGACTCGGTCGTGTATACACCATCCTGCTCTTGAACAACGGGATGGAACCGGAGAAGGGCCTAACCAGAGGGTTAAAAACAGCAACAGATTTGGAGAATAGGTGTATCAGTGAAGAAGTCCAAGGCTAGAGGCAAAAAGAGAAATCGGGAAACCAGCTGGCAGGTGCCAGGGAAGTGCAATGCCAGCCACGCTAGAAAGCTGGATCCCAGTGACAAAGCCCAGGGAGCCGTGCGCAGCGCAGACCTACGGGCACGAAGGGACCCTTCTCCCCCGCGGCCCGGCCAGCCCTCTAAGCAGCGGGACTTTCCCCACACGACCTCAAGGGCACGCGGAGACCCGTCTTTATTACGCACAGTGTGTACATCCCACAGCTGAAAATGGAGACGCGTGTGTTCCTGGCTCGGGGGTGCTTGGTGCTTGGTTTTCGGGATGGGGAGTCATGATGATGTGTGCCGCGGACTGCATATGTGACCCCCAAAGTCCTATGTTGAAGCCTAACCCCCAAGGAGATGGTGTTTGGAAGGGGGAGCCTCCCTGAAGGGATCTGGTTTCGGGCTGTTACGAAAGAGACCCCAGAGAGCTTCCCGGCCCCTCCTGCCACGGGAGGCCACGGGAGGCCACAGGATGCCGAGGAGGGGCCCGGCCAGAGCTGGCACCCTGCCCACGGGCTCCCAGCCTGCAGAGCTGTGGGACACGGCTGCCTCCCGCTCTGTGGTACCTGGTACAGCGGCCAGACAGAGACAAGGTGCTCCGAGAGTGACCTTGAAAAGGCCACGGACAGACGGCCTGCCTTGCCTCGGAGAAGCTGCTCCCGGAGGAGGCCCTCCTCTGCTGCCTGTGAGAATGTCAGCCTGCGGCTGAGCCCTCCTTTATGCCTGTGCCTGGCCCGGCCAGGCTGTGCAGTGGGGCGTTCCATCCTGCTTCTGCTCTAGGGTGTCTTCCACGGGCCGGGCCGGACCCTCAGCCCAGGGTGGCAGCACCGGGCTCTGCCCCACCCCCGCCATCCTCAGGAAACACCGACCGGGTGGTGTTGCGCACACTGCCTATGGAAGGGGAAAGAGGCAGCCCTCTGGCTGGAGCCACGGCCATGCGGAAGCGACCGAGCCCACCCCGCGATGTGGCACAGGGCCGGCCGGCTGCTGGCACCCGTCTCAGACGCGGGGGACACGCCCTGCACAGCTGCCGGTCTGCATACCTGTGAGCTACACGCCTCTGAAACAGACGTCGCCCTCCGGTAACTCTGAGTCACAGAGGAAGTCTAAGTCACAGCCTCGCTCCTCCGACGCCCACCGTGGGGAGCGAGAGGGCGGAGCCAAGGCGCTGGCGTCCCGCACAGGTGCCACCCCTGGGAGACGCCACCACCAGTGCCCTGAGGGAGCTGGCGCTCTTCCCTGTGTCTACAAGTACCACACACATCCGAGAAAGGGAGAACATGGCATCTGAAGTCACCACGAGGGGCGCCTGGGTGGCTCAGTCGTTAAGCGGCTGCCTTCGGCCCAGGTCAGATCCCAGGGTCCTGGGATCGAGCCCCGCATCGG
Organism: Procyon lotor; assembly: GCA_028646535.1. Lineage (NCBI taxonomy): Eukaryota > Metazoa > Chordata > Mammalia > Carnivora > Procyonidae > Procyon > Procyon lotor. The sequence continues at coordinate 1,217,656 of CM053604.1, forward strand.
GCTCCCTGCTCTGCGGGAAGCCTGCTTCTCCCGCTACCATTCCCTCTGCTTGTGTTCCCTCTCTGGCTGTGTTTCTCGCTGTCAAATAAATAAAATAAAATCTTGAAGTCACCACGAAGGAATTCTCAGAATTTTTTTTTCTAGTAGCTTCTGCAAAATGAAAATGGAACCCAAAAGTGGGACCTTCGCAAAAGTGGCACGCAAGCCAGGTTGGTGACTGCCCTTCTCGGGGAATGCACCCGGGGGCGGGTGCCGGCTGCTACGTCCTCAAGCAACCCACATCCCACTGGCCGAGGGGCCTGGGACAGGTTACCGACCCTCCCCGGGCTCCGTCCCCCAAGCTCTGACACAAGGATGACAGCCACGCCCGCTTCGTGGGCTACTAGGAGTCGTGCGTCCACGGACGAGGAGGGGCTCGGGACGTGCGCGCCCAGGAGGGGACTCCGAAGAGCAAAGAGCGGGCTGAAAGGTTGGCCCCTTCCAGTTTCTCAAATGCCTCAGGTGAAGCCGAGAACTTTAATTCTTTTATTTTTTTATCATCGTTTTTTAAACTGTAGGTCCAGGATAGTTCATATGTTTACTTCTCCTGCAATATCCCAGGGCCTGAGTCCCCAGGCCACGCCGGTCTGCTGTACCTGAGGAGCAGGCAAACAGAAGCAACGCCTTCTCACAAAGGGGGCCCGCGGCACAAACCCTAACATTCTGCTCGTGGGAATATCCAACCAGAACAAGTAAAAGAAGGCTGGAGCTTACCAGCCCATTTTCCGAGGAGGAGGCTGCCGGCCGGCCGGAGAGGGGGCTCCAGTCCGACACCTGCGTACGCCTGCCCAGTGGAAGGACAGGTGCACAGCCTTCATCCAGGGCGCGTGGAGCCGGTCATTTGAATTTCTCCCCGAGGGCATGAGCATCTCGGCCCTGCAGCCCCCACGTGTGCAGAGCGCCTCCCCTTCCAGAAGCAGCCGTGGGTAGATAGAGATCTTTGAGAAAAACACACAGCCACATTCCGACACCAGAGCTGGCCCTGGGCGCTCCAGCTGCGCGGCCCGGTGGGCCTTCCCTGTCGCACGGGGCTGCACGGACACAGGAATCCCGTCGGGCGCGTTTGCCCAGTCATCCCAAGGTTAGGACAGTGCTTAGCACACAACAGGCCCTCAGGCGTCTTGGCTGAACGAATTCAAATCTCTGTGACCTAGTGTCCCGAAAGCATCAAGATCAGACTATGGCTCTTAAAACCTCGTTGGGCATTAAATACACACAGGAAAGAGCTTTACGGTGCTAGCGCATGAGTCAAAATGCAGCTCCTGCTCCCGTTCCCTGATGGGCCTCTCTCCCTGCGCATAGCATAGCGGCTACTACAAACACCTCCGTTCTCCCGGAGCCCCCCACCCCATCCCCATCCCCGCTGGCCTCTGCCCTCGGCCTCTTCAGAACTGGGATGTGACCTCTTGTGCCACTCTGTAACTCGGTCTGGCATCCGTCCCCTCCCTCCCCGGTGCAGTTCCAGCTTGGGGCCCTGTGCTGGAGGGAGGGGACAGAAGCCGGCAGCAGGAGCGGAGTGATGCAGAGAGGGAGGGGGAGGGGGCTGTGGCCATCTGCGCTCGAGGCCGGCCCTGCCTCCACCCCCACGGCCTCAGTCACGTCTGCACGGAGGCCGCGACCCCAGATCCTGCTTCCTGTGCCCCTCCAGGAACACCTCGGATGCAGCGTTGACCTCTCAGCTCTGCTCGATGTCCGGAAAGCAACCCAAATTCAAACATGTCCCCAAAGAGACTGTGTTGTCCTCCCTTGCCCAGCAGCCTCACGGATTTCTCCGAAATCCATTCATCTGTTTCCATGATGACTGTCACTAGGCCGGCCAGACCGCCATCACCTGGACAACTGCCACCGTGTCACTCTAACTGCTCTCCCTGGCTCCCTGGGACTCCGTTCCTCTTCTGTGAAGTGAGGGGTCAGTGACCTCCAGAAGGTCATCTGAGGACTCCTGTGTGCACGCTTGTGAAATGACAGCTTGCTGGCACCTGGGAACAAGGGCCAGGGAGTAGGGAGCCGTGAGGACCCTCTGCCTGCCCTCCTGGGTGAAGCAGCAGGAATCCGCGACCAGCCCCTCCCCCTGCGGGTCTTTGTGCTCCCGGCCCCCCCTCAGCCTGCTGAAGGCTCTTCTCACAGCCCCAGGCTATGAGACGTGCCCTCAGCGCTCGCTTACAGTAGCCTGAATTATCAATGACCCAAACACATCCAGGTCCCGATCCCTGGAGCTGTGACTGTCACGCGCCATGGCAACAGGGATTTAGCAGATGACTGAGTTAAGGGGCCTGAGATGGGAAAATGACCCTGGATTACCTGGGTGGGCCCTAAATGCCGTCACACGAGTCACTGTAAGAGGGAGACTGAGGGAGATGTGGACTACGGAGTTAAGAAAGGTCTTCCTAACGACAGAAGCAGAGAGAAACTTGAGGAGGCCGTACGGCTGGTTTGGAAGGTGGGGAGTGAGAGGCCACGAGCCAAGTAACATGCTCCTAGAACCTGGGGGGAAAAAAAACCCACCAAGAAAATGGATTCTCCCCTAGATCCTCAATGGAGCAAGGCCCTACGGACACCTTGATTTCTGCCCAGCGATACTGATTTCAGACTTCTGACCCCCAGAGCTGAAAGAACATAGATGTGTGTTGTTTCAGGCCATCAAGTCTGTGCCGATTTGTTATGGCCACAACAGGAAACTGACACAGAGTTCTCTGTCATCCCACTTGGTTATAAGCTCCCGTGATGTAAAGAACCAACTCATTCTTGCTTATCATTTTACTCCTGTTAACTAGATCCATGACAGCACATAGTAGGTGCTTAATATTTTCCCAAAAACTAACAATAAGCCGAGGCTCTACAATTCGTATTTTAAGGCACGCAGGAATGAAAGCTCGAGTCAGCAGTGTCCTATTTTGTTCTCTAGCATAACCTCCACCCAAAGAAGCAAACTATTATGACTTGAAATGCTTCTCCCAAACAGAAATGCTGAGTCCTAACCCTGGTGTCTGAGTACGGGCCGTACTTGGAATAAGGGTCTTTGCAGATATAACTAGTGAAGACGAGGTCATACCAGCGTAGGGTGGGCCCTGATCCAGTGGGACTGGTGCCCTTCTACAAAGAGGACAGAACACAAGGACAAAGACAGCAGAGACCGAAATGCTGCAGTTGCAAGCCCAGAAACGCCAGGGAGACCAGCAGGGACGGGGAAGGGTCCTGTCCTCGAGAGACCTTGACTTCAGACTCCCAGCTTCCAGGACTCTGAGAACAAATTTATATTGTTGTTTTGAGAGCAAGACAGAGAGAGAACGAGTGGTAGGGAGGAGAGGGGCAGAGGCAGGGGGGAAGCAGGCTCCCAGCTGAGCAAGAAGCCCGATGCAAGACTCCATCCCACGACCCTGGGGTCTCGGCCTGAGCTGACTGAGTTCCCCAGGCACCCAGAGAATCCGTTTCTGCTGTTTTATGCCACCTATGTTTGTGGAACTTTGTGAAGGCCGCCCCTGGAGACGGACGCGGCATCGGACGGAGAGGCGGCATCCACCAGCCTCTGCCGAATGGATCTTAGGAGCAATGACCCCCGGATGCCGCATGACTGGGCAGAGGATTCCGTGTTCTGGGCCAGACCAGCCCAGAAACCATGCTGTCTCCCTGTGAAAATCAGAGCCGGGTTTAGTCAACGTGCTTTCACTTAGGATTTTCCTGTCTGCATTGCAAACATCTGAAGAAAAGACACAAGTGCCTAGGGCTTTAAAAAACAACATTTTATGGGACCCTTTTCATCCCAAACACACGGATTTCAGAAGGCTGAGCGGAGGGGCCCGCAAAGCTCCGCGCATACACTGGCTCTCCACCATGTGACCCACTTCGGTGCGTCCCTTACGTCTGTGTAATTATCGCCCCTCGTGCACCTCTCTCCAGGGAAAGGGACCGCGTTAATGTGGACAGGCCTGCAGTGAGGGCTGGTGCCGCAGAGAGAGGCCCCCGCAGGCCCCAGCTGGCGTCAGCCGCGCGGCTGTGGGGCGTGCGGGCCGCTTACCTGGTGCATTCCTCCAAGACGTCCCTGCTGGGGCTCTGCTCCAGTTTCAGCCGACATTCTCTCAAAACGTGGGCAGGTATTTCTGGTAGGGAGGCTGCCGCCTTTTTGATACAGCACAAACCAAATGCATGACAATTAGTGATTTCATAATTTGCCAGCTATAAACAGAACCTAATGCTTACTGTAAACAAAAGTACAGCACCGAGAGTACGAAATGACCAGTCCAAGGGCCACCTCCGCCTGCCGCCCTGGTGTCATTTTCCAGGGCCCACTGTGTTGTCCACCTTTTCTGATCTTTCCCTAGCAAATCAAATCAGAGCGAAGAGCAAGGTGTCCGGGAGGTATGTGTACACCCGTATCCACAGCAGCGTGTTCACAACATCCAAAGGGTGGGAGCCAGCCAGGGGCGCACTGACGGACGGACGGAGGAACTCCGCGGCCCCTCCGTGCAGGGGGTGTCACTCAGCTTCAAGGAGGAAGGGTGTTCTGACACCTGCTCCAACACGGATGAACTTGAGGACATTCTGCCCAGTGGAATGAGCCAGTCACAAAAGGACAAATACTGCCTGATCCCACTTGTATGAGGTCCCTCACATGGTTGGAATACTAGAGACAGAATGTGGAACGCTGTCTGCCAAGGGCCCGGGGGAGGGGGAGCCGTGCTTACTGGGGGCAGAGTTTCAGATCTGCAGGAGAAAGGAAGTTCGGGAGACGGATGGTGGTGAAGGCCGCCCACGTCAGTACGTGTAACGCTACCCAACTGTGCACTTAGAAATGGTCCTGCTGACCAAGCTGATGTCTTTTTTGCCACAACTAAAAACGTAAACATGTACATATGCACACAAACCCTCGGAAACACACAATTTTTTCTCCCACACATGGGATAAAAATATATATGTAGTTTTGTAAACATGTGCTGCTACCTAGAGAGCTACTGTATTTTTCTAAAGACTACATGGTTTTCCAGAGTATGTGTTTATCTGTCCTTCTGGCACATTCTAGCTGCCCATTTTCTCCCCTGCAGACACCACTGCCATGAACATCTTTGTACAATAGTGTTTTTGTAAGACAGATTCCTGGAAGTAGAATGACTAGCTCAAAGGATACCCATCTCTTAAACTCACTGTAAAGCTGGCCTCCAAGAGGGCCCTACCACTTTACAGGCTCACTAATTACATCCCTACCCACCAGCTTCCCCTTCTCTTAATCCTCAACTAGAGAATCCTGGAGAAAGAAAACACATAAGAAAACTGTTGTCCAGATTTATTGAAAAAGATACCGAGTATGTTCAATTATACATTTAGTTTGTCACTGATACCGAGTATGTTCAATTACACATTCAGTTTGCCGTCGGACGTGAGAGACGCACTCTAGACTGATTTCTGGCAGTGCTGTGGCTGAGTTAGCCCTGCAAAACTATGTTTTCTACAAAGAAATATTTTCATCAAAGTTGAACTGGTGATATATATAATACAGAAAACTCACTTTTAAAAAAATGAACAATGTTGTTAAAATTAATAACAATAGGTGTCATTTAAATGATCTAACAGAAGCGAGGCATTTTCCCATCTATCCTATCTCTGCCTTTGACCAGGGTCATGACCTCAGGGTCCCTGCTCAGCGGGGAGTCTGCTTCTCCCTCTGCCCTTCCCTACCCCATCCCTCGCTTGTGCACTCGTGCGCGCTCTCTCTCAAATAAATAAATGAAATACTTATTAAAAAATAAAAAAGGAGATGGGGCGCCTGGGTGGCTCAGTCGTTGGGCGTCTGCCTTCAGCTCGGGTCATGATCCCAGGGTCCTGGGATCGAGCCCCGCATCGGGCTCCCTGCTCGGCAGGAGACTTGCTTCTCCCGCTACCATTCCCTCTGCTTGTGTTCCCTCTCTCGCTGTGTTTCTCTCTGTCAAATAAATAAAATCTAAAAAAAAAAAAAAAAAAAAGGAAGAAATTTTGAAAAAATAAACTATAGGAGCTCATCATCACTAACCCAGCCCTGCAAGAAATATTAAACGCGACTCCTTGGGTGGAAAGGAAAAACCAAAAATGATGGCATGAAGGGAGGAAATATGAAAGCAGTAAAAGTGAATACTCCTGTAAAACACAGTCAAGGAACTCACAAAATAAAAGGATGTAAATATTACACATATACCTAAACTGTGGGGAGGAAAGGAGTCTAGAATGGGCTCAAACTTAAACGACCACCAACTTAATATAGACTGTTAGGTGACGATGTTATGTATTGACCTTATGGTGACCTCAAATCACCACCAAAAAACCACTAGCAAATATGCAAAGAATAAAGAGAAATAAACTCAAATATATCACTAAGGAAAACCAGCCAACTATGAAAGAGAGAAAGACAAGAAAGGATGAGAGAGAATCTTCAGAAACAACCACAAAACAAGCAATAAAATGGCAATAAATACATATCTATCAATAATTACTTTGAATGTAAATGAACTAAATGCTTCAGTCGAAAAACATAGGGTGACAGAATGGATGAGAAAGGAAGACCCACCTATATGCTGCCTACAGTGGACTCATTTTAGACCTAAAGACACCAGCCATTGAAAGTGAGGGGATGGAGAAATACCTATCGTGCAAATGCTTGTCAAAAGGAAGCCAGAGCAGCAAGACTTACATCAGACAAAATAGACTTTAAAACAAAAACTATAATAAGCTACAAAGAAGGACATTGTATAATAGATAATAAAGGGAGATATAAGAATTGTAAATATTTATGCATCCAACCTGTAAGCACCCAAATACATAAAACAGTTAGTTAATAAAAAACATAAAGGATCTAATCAGTAATAACAAATAATATTAGGGAACTTTAACCCCCCACTCGCATCAATGGACAGATCATCTAAATGGAAAATCAATAAGGAAACAATGGCGTTGAATGACACATTGGACCAGAAGGATTTAATAGATATATTCAGAACATTCCATCCTCAAATAGCAGAATACGCATTCTTTTCAAGTGCACATGGAACATTCTCCAGAACAGATCACATAAGGCCACAAAACAAACCTTAACAAATTTTAAAAAGATCAAAGTCATACTGTATGTGTATCTTTTCTTGATACAACACTATGAAACTAAAAGTCAACTACCAAAAAAAAAAAAAATCTGGAAAGACCACAAATACAAGGAAGTTAAACACCATGCTACTGAACAATGAATGGGTCAACCAGGAAATACAAGATGAAATTAAAAAGTACATGGAAACAAATGCAAATGAAAATACAATGGTTCAAAACCTTTGTGATGCAGCAAAAGTAGCTGTGAGGGAATTTTATAGCAGGCCTACCTCAAAAAGCAAGAAAAATCTCAAATAACTTAACCTTACATCTAAAGGAGTTGGAAAAAGAATAACAAACAAAACCTAAAACCAACAGAAAGAAGGAAACGATAAATATTAGAGCAGAAATAAATGATACAGAAACTAAAAAACCAATAGAACAGATCAATGAAACCATGAGCTGGTTCTTTGGAAAAAATCAATAAAATTGATTAGCCTCTAGCCAGACTCATCAGGAAAAACAGATAAAGGATCCGAATAAATAAAATCACAAATGAGAGAGGAAAAATACCAACAAACACCACCAAAGTACAGACAAATCTAAGAGAATGTTATGAAAAACTATATGTCAACAAATTGGACGATGTAGAAGAAATGGATAAATTCCTAGAAACATATAAACTACCAAAACTGAAAGAAGAAGAAATAGAAAATCTGAACAGACCAATTATCCACAAAGAAACTGAATCAGTTAAAAAAAACAGAAACAAAAACACCTCCCAACAAACTAAAGTCCAGGACCAGATGGTTTCACAGGTGAATTCTACCAAATATTTAAAGAATTAATGCTTATTCCTTTCAAAAGATGGATAAGGAAGGAAAACTTCCAAAATCATTCTGTGAGGCCTGTATTACCCTGATACCAAAATCAGATAAAGACACCACCAAAAAAAGAAAACTACAGGCCAACATCTCTGATGAACACAGATGTAAAAATCGTCAACAACACACCAGCAAACCAAATGCAACAATACATTGAAAAATAAAATCATTCACAGTTAAGTGAAGTTTATTCCTGGGTTGCGAGGATGGTTCAATATTCACAAATCAATCAACATGATACATCACATCAGCAAAAGAAAGGATAAAAACCATATGATCATTTTGACAGACATAGAAAAAGCCTCTGACAAAGTACAAACTCTCCACAAAGTAGGTTTTGAGAGAACACACGCCAACACAATAAAGGCCATATATGAAAACCTCACAGCTAACATCATCCCCGATGGGAAAAACAGACAGAGCTTTTTCTCAACAGTCAGGAACAAGACAGGGATGCCCACTCTCACCACTTTTATTCAACAAAGTACTCGAAGTCCTAGCCACAGCAATCAGAAAAGAAAAAGGAATAAAGGGCATCCAGATTGGTCAAGAAGAAGTAAAACTTCCACTATTTGCAGATGACATGATGCTACATTTAGAAAACCCTAAGGACTCCACCAAAAAACTATTAGAACTGATATATGGGGGCGCCTGGGTGGCTCAGTTGGTTGGGCAACTGCCTTCGGCCCAGGTCATGATCCTGGAGTCCCGGGATCGAGTCCCACATCGGGCTCCCAGCTCCTCGGGGAATCTGCTTCTCCCTCTGACCTTCGCTCCTCTCATGCTCTCACTTCCTCTCTCTCTAATAAGTAAATAAAAATCTTAAAAAAAAAATAGAACTGATAAATGAACTCAGTAAGGTTGCAGTACACAAAATCAATGTATAGAAATCCACTGCATTTCTATACACCAATAATGAAGCAGCAGAAAGAGAAATTAAGAAAACAATCTCATTGATAATTATACCAAAAATAATAAAATACCTAGGAATAGGCTCAACCAGGGAAGTGAAAGTTCTATACTCTGAAAATTTTAAAACACTCATGAAAGAAATTGAAGACAATCCCAACGGATGTAAAGATATTACATGCTACCCGAATGTTTATAGCAGCAATGTCCACAATAGCCAAACTATGGAAAGACCCTAGATGCCCATCAACAGATGAATGGATAAAGAAGATGTGGTGTATATATACAATGGAATACGATGGAGTCATCAAAGGAAACGAAATCTGGCCATTTGCAACGACGTGGATGGAACTGGAGGGTATTATGCTAAGCGAAATAAGTCAGTCAGAGAAAGACAAGTATCACATGATCTCTCTGATATGAAGAACTTGAGAGGCAAGGCAGGAGTTTGGGGGGGTGGGGGAGAGAAATGAAACAGGAAGGGATAGGGAGGG
>CM053604.1:1227522-1260149 GCA_028646535.1 Procyon lotor
AGTCTTGCCATTTAAGAGACACGATTCACAAGGCTGTAGGTGCCCTTGATGGTGATTCCTCTGCTCCATCTGGGGGGGTAGATTGAGAATCTTCTGGAAAGGATTCACCGTGCCGGGCGCCGTTAGAAAATGTTCCCACGGTTCAGTGTCAGTCCTCACAGGAGTTTGGAAGAAGTGGGTTCCAGCCCCGGTGGAGGACATTGAGGGGCTCAAGACTCCGGGGAGGACGTCCCTGCGGACATGGTGGGAACAGCCAGAGAACCAGATGGCCAGCGAACCGCTGCCTCTTGGGGTAAAACGTTTAGTGAGAAAAAGTAAGTGAAAGAAATCAAGTATGCATATCGAGAGTCTTGAGAGACAGAAGGTAGTTTTCAGTGTTCAACTGTATCTTTAAGACGTCAGCCGTTTGATTCAAACAAGACAATACGTGCAGACATTGGTGTGTGCGTACAGTTCTAGTTCAGCCGAGCACTTTCCCTAAGCGTCTTTTCATGACGTATTGCCTGTGCATTATACAGAAGTCTGTATAATGGGGTTTTAAGTGTCCTTTAAAAATTAACTGAGGAAGGGGGCGCCTGGGTGGCTCAGTCGTTAACCATCTGCCTTCGGCTGGGGTCATGATTCTGGGGTCCTGGGAGCGAGCCCTGCATCGAGCTCCCTGCTCAGCAGGGAGCCTGCTTCTCCCTCTCCCACTCCCCCTGCTTGTGTCCCCTCTCTTGCTCTCTCTCTCCATGTCAAATAAATCAAGAAAATCTTTTAAAAAATTAACTGAGGAACATAGTTTCTGTAAAATGAGATGAACTAAAATGCTTTTAGCTAGAGACAGACCCCGTGAGTGCCCTAACACCATTTGAATATTAACATGTGGCAGTGACCAATTCCTCATTAAACAGCGCTCGAGTCTCCGGGCAGTGTGCTTGGTCCTTGAACAGGTGGAGGTTGGGGCATCAACCCAGTCAAAAACCCACATGTAACTTTGACTCCCCCAAAACCTACCAATACTCTGCTGTTGACTGGCAACCTCACCGATGACACGCACAGTTGATCACCCCATATTTTGTATGTTCTATGGATTCTGCATTATATTCCTACAGTAAAGCAAGCTAGTGAGAAGGAAATGTTAGTAAGAAAATCGTAAGGACGAGAACATACACCTCAGCACTGGGTCTGTAAGAAAACCCACGTGGAAGGGCCCCAAGCCATTCAAACCCACGTTGGTCGAGGGCCAGCTACGCTTTTTTTCACATAAAAGCTTTTCCCAAGACTGGCCTGAAGCCTCAGGGAAATCTGCCTCGCAGCAGTGGGCTGTGGAGAGCAGCTTTCTCCCTGTTCTTCAGCCGCGCTGGGGATGGCGTATTCTGCTCTCCGTTGTTTGGGTAGTGCAGTGTCTTTTAGAGTACAAGAACTATTTTACCTAGTAACGTATAGTCTGTATGCACGGGAATATGGCAAAAGGCTATGGAAATTTTAAAGACTTTTCAAAATGGTTTCACTTGCCCCTGTGGAAAACAGTAAGGAGGTTCCCCCCAAAATTAAAAATAAAGCTGCCATATTATCTAGCAATCCTGCTTCTGGGTGTATTCTAAAGGATGTATCCACAGTATGTCAAAGAGATGTCTGCATTTCCATGTTCACTGCAGCATTATTCAGAATAGTGAACATATAGAAACAACCTACAAGTCCCTCAGTGGGTGGATGGATGAAGAAAATGTGCTCTATGCATCCACAATGGAATTATTATTATTTTTTTAAGATTTTATTTATTTGACAGAGAGAGAGACAGAGAGATCACAAGTAGGCAGAGGCAGGCAGAGAGAGGGGGAAGCAGGCTCCCCGCTGAGCAGAGAGCCCGACGCGGGGCTCGATCCCAGGACCCCGAGACCATGACCTGAGTTGAAGGCAGACGCTTTAACCCACTGAGTCACCCAGGCGCCCCTGATATGTGGAGTCTTAAAAGAAAAAAGTCACGTTCATGGAAACAGAAGAGTCACTAAGGGCTTTGGGGTGGGATGTAGGAAGAGGTTGGCACAAACTTTCAGCTGTGGATGAATAGCCTGAGGATATAATGTAAAATATGAATAGAGTTGGTAACATTATATTGTAGGATTGAAATTTGCTAAGGGACTGAGTCTTAAAGGTTCTCACACCCAAAAATACGAGGTGGTGGGTGTGTTCATTAACTGGTGTGGGGGAATCCTTTCACAATTTTAAGGGGAAAAAAGTTTTCAATTTCATTGCATTTTCTAGCAATTACAGAAAGAATACAGAAACATTTAAAATATAAGAAATGAGTGAGGGGTCGAAGATGCCCGTGTTGGCTGTTTCTCAGTGCCCTCGGCTGTCATGTTCCAGAAGGGTCAGCCTCCAGGCTCCTCCTAACCTTGGCCATGTGGTCTTGGGCACGTTCACCTTTGAAGAGCTCACACTGGGGAAGGGGAGCATCCTTTCTCTGTCTCTGTAGATTGACCTTTCTGCACATCACATACAAATAGCATGTGGGCTTTTTTTTTTTTTTTTAAAGATTTTATTTATTTGGGGCGCCTGGGTGGCTCAGTGGGTTAAAGCCTCTGCCTTCGGCTCAGGTCATGGTCTTAGGGTACCGGGATCGAGCTCCACATCCGGCTCTCTGCTCAGCAGGGAGCCTGCTTCCCACCCCCCCCCACCCGCCCCTGCCTGCCTCTCTGCCTACTTGTGATCTCTCTCTCTGTGTCAAATAAATAAATAAAATCTTAAAAAAAAAAAGATTTTATTTATTTATTTGACAGAGAGACAGCGACAGAGGAAACACAAGCAGGGGGAGCAGCAGGCAGAGGGAGGAGCAGGCTTCCTGCTGAGCAGGGAGCCCTATGTGGGGCTAGATCCCAGGACCCTGAGATCATGACCTGAGCTGAAGGCAGAGGCTTAACAACGGAGCCATCCAGGCGCCCCAGCATGTGGCCTTTTGCTTCTGGCTTCTGTCCACTAGCGGAATGTTCCTGAGGTTCATGCATGTGTTCGCATTTATCAGTACCTGATTCTTTCTTATGGCGGAATAATCCTGTTGTCCTTTTGCCAGTTGATGGGTGTTTCAGATTTGTTCCACTTTTTGGCTGCTATGGAGAATGCTGCTATGAACATTCGTGTCCAAACAGTTTCTATTTTATTTTATTTTTATTATTATTTTTTGTCAGAGCAAAGGAGCTAGCACAAGCAGGGAGAACAGCAAGCAGAGGCAGAAGTGGGCTCCCCGCTGAGCAAGGAGCCCGATGCGGGACTCAATCCCAGGGCCCCGGCATCACGACCCCAGCCAAAGGCAGACGCCCAACCAACTGAGCCACCCAGGTGTCCCAATGTCCAAATAGTTGTGTTTGGACATATGTTTTCAGTTCTCTTAGGTAGATACTGACTAGTGGAATTTCTCAAGAGCATGGAAAATTTATGTTTACCTTTTTAAGACCGTTTCAAGCTCTCTTCCAAAGAGGCTACACCATTTTGCATTCCTTCCAGGCCTCCAACCCCTCACATCGTCTCCAACACTTGTTAGTGTGTCCCTGTTTGATGCTAGCCCACCCCTGTGGCTGTGAAGTGGTATCTCATGGGGGGTTTTGTGTTTTTTGTTTTGTTTTTTCTCTTGATAGTTTGGATTTGCATTTCCCTCATGGCTGTTGATATAGAGCATTTTTTCATATGCTTATTGACCATCTTTACATGTTCCTTGGTTAAATGTCTATTCAAATACTGTATCCACCTTCAGTTTGGGTTATTTGTCTTATCAGTATTAAATGGCAAACATTCTTTATATATTCGGGATACATGTCCTTTACCAGATGTAGAATTTGCAAGTGCTTTCTTCCAGTCTGTGGCTTGTCTTTTCACGTTCTTAATGTGTCTTTTGAATTGCAAAAGTTTTTCATTTTAGCGAAGTCCAATTTATAGGGTTTTGTTGTTGTTGATTACACTTTTGGTGTTTCTCTAAGAAATCCTTGTGTAACCAGCAACATGAGGATTTTGTCCCAGGTTTTCTTCTAAGGATTTAATGGTTTAAAGTCTTATCTTTAAGTTTGTGGCCCATGTTAAGTCTTTAGCACAGTCTGGGTAAGAGTCTGTGGTGAGAAGTCTCCGTCCCAGCACCATTTATGGAAAATACTATCAGTGTCCCCATGGAACTCCTTGGCACTTTTGTCTGACACTGATTGAGTGCAAGAGGGCGGGTCTATTTCTGGACTCTCAGTTCTATCCCACTGGTCTGTATGTCTGTCCTTCTGGAGGTCCTGTCCTGCCTTGATTACTGTAACTTTGTGGTAAGTTTTGAAATTGGGAAGTATGAGGCTTCTAACCTTGTTGTTCTTTGTTGTTTTGGCTATTCTGTGTCTTTTGCATTTCCAGATGAACGTTAGGATTAACTTGTCGGTTTCTGGGACAAAAATTGCTGCTGCGGATTACACTGAATCCAGAGTTCAATTTGGGGATAATGGACATCTGAACATACTAACTCTTCTGACCTATGGACACAGGAGGTCTTTCCAGTTATTTAGATGTTCTTTAATTTCTCCCAGGAATATTTTGTACTTTTCAGTATATACATCTTGTACTTACTTTTTTTTTTTGCCCTTAAGTTTATTTCCGAATTTATTGTTTTTGACACCATTTCAAGTACATTTCAAGTCGTTTCCTTTATATATATATTTTTTAATTTTTTTTTTTTTAGAAAGAGAGCACGAGTGGGTTGGGACAGAGGGAGAAGGAGAGAGAGAGTCTTTTTTTTTTTTTTAAGATTATTTATTTATTTATTTGACAGAAGGGAGAGATTACAAGTAGGCAGGCAGAGAGAGGGGGGAAGCAGGCTCCCCGCTGAGCAGAGAGCTCGATGGGGGCTCGGTCCCACGACCCTGAGATCATGACCGGAGCCAAAATCAGTAGTCAGATGCTTAACCGACTGAGCCACTCAGGCGCCCCTACAGTTGTTTCCTTAATTTCATTTTTGGACTATTCCATGTTAGTGTGTAGAAATACATCTGATTTCTATACATTGATCTTGTGTCCTCTCTCAAGTCTTTTATTAGCTTTAGAAGTTTTGTCGTGAATTCCTTAAAATTTTCTACATATAGAATCATGTGATCCATGAATAAAGACAATAGACTCATGTTTGTTTATTTTTCTTTCCCAACTAGAATCCTGCTGCCTCTGTGGGTACTTCATGAGAGGGAAGCTTGGGATAGACACACAAAAGCTTGAATCAGTGCACCCTCCCAAGTCTTCTGAAGCAGACTAGAAAAATCAGTAATTAAAAGCCAGCCTAAAACAAAACAAAACAAGCAAACAACCCCCCCCCAAAATAGCCTGATGAATGCTGTGTACATTTATATACTATGAATGCAGAGAAGAGACAATTTGAGAATGATGTCACTGAGGTCAGATCTGTCCCTTCCCTCCCATCGAGTGCCCTCCATGTCACTGTCAGTCAGAATCTCGAGTCTGCAGACTAGAGGGTCAGGCCTAATACTGTAATTCTTTTATTTTTAAGAATGTGGAGGTTGTAATTTTTAGCTGATACCAAGTTCAGCTATTTAGGGCATAATAAGGTCTTCGGTTATTTTTCTCTCACTTGGGTTTGATTTTGTTTTACATTTTCCTTTTGTGTAGATTCTTTAGGTTACAAGGCTGGTTCTCAGACTGGGAGTTGAATTTTGGTACTTACCATAATCATTAAATCAGTTTTGCTTTGTCTTGATTTGTGATCCAGAATCTTCTCAAGTCACTTCTCTGCAGCGACAGCTTTCCTGTGTCTTCTTACCATTCAGTCCCATGTTCTGCGCTGGTCTCAGCCCATCAATGACCAGTCCTGTGGCTGGCCCAGCCCTTGGGATTCTCATTATGTGACTGGAAGATGCAGCATTGGCTATCGAGAAACTTTGAAAGAGAAAAAGGTTGTTATGTCCAAATTCTGGCAATCGCGTGCAGTGCCTGGGACCACACAGAGAGTCTGGATGCGCAGGGATGGGGCAGAGGGATGCAGGAGCATGTGGGCCTGGGGTTTTGCAGTTATTGGGGCCGAGCATGGGGGCCTAGAGTCTCATAGTCTCACTCTTTATTGGTGAATTTAAAACATAAGAATGGGAACTTAAAGCACTGGGGAAAAAAAGAAAAGAAAAGAAAAGAAAAAACAACGAAAAATCAAGCCACCCAAACGGTCAGTTATTTAAATAAACCAAGATCTCTAAATCAGAGGAGCCTGGGCTGGGGGTTGGCGGGGTCTTTCTCCAGCCAGGCAGCTGGCGGCGTGTTTACTGAGAGGGGTGTCCTTGAACTGGATACCTCGGCCACAAGAGCTGGAGGCAAACACTGGCATTACAAAAAAAGGAAAGCCATCAGGGCTCACACCACAGCGACTGTGGAATCCAGGCTGGCTGTGTGTGTGTGTTTAATACTGAAAGATAACGTTCTTGCCCCGAAAGTGGCGCTCCATGCTCCCTCAGTGTCCAGGCTGGGAGTTAGCTGACATTGGACTTGACAATCGTGGCCTCTTTAAGCAGCTCCCAGTGGATCTGGACACCCCACACTATACTCGTGTGGGTCAGGAGTGAGCCAACAGGATCAAGAAACAACTCTTTGTTAGGAACAAACACGCTATGCAGGGAGCTGGATATGTGTGCTTCAAGGTTAGGCCACCTTCTGGGAAGAGCTTTCCTTTTCTTAAGACAGAAAACTACTTAGAACAGAAGCTCCCTGCCTCTTGCTCACTTGGGGGAGAAAGGATGCAGTCTTTGCTTCGGGACAGCACGGGTTCGGGGTAATGGCCGATGGCCCCGGTTTTCTGCGCACATTGTGTTCCTGGAAACCACTGAGGTCCTGAATCTACCCTGAGCGGAGGCCCACACGAGCTTAGCCGTCGTGAGACGCTCACAACCGTTCCTCTGAAAAGAAGAGCGCCCTCATCTCCCAGCCAAAACGGGTTTCTTCAAGAAGAGCACAGATCTGCAACCCAGCACAAGAAAACTAGAGCAAAACCACAGGGGAGTCTGCAGAGCGAGCGAGGGGAGGCTTTTTATAGAGGAAGGGGGTGGGTTGGGCTGTGGCCGTCTCTCATTGGCTGGGCTGTGGCCGTCTCTCATTGGCTGGGCTGTGGCCGTCTCTCATTGGCTGGGCTGTGGCCGTCTCTCATTGGCTGGGCTGTGGCCGTCTCTCATTGACTGGGCTGTGGCCGTCTCTCATTGGCTGGGCTGTGGCCGTCTCTCATTGGCTGGGCTGTTGCCGGGGGCAGGAGGAAACCTTCCCTCCCGCTGGGACAGTACCGGGGTAGCTAAGGCAGTCGCAGGTGTGCGGTGCGTGTCCTCCTGCTGGTCCGCGGCCCCCTGCCTGCCTGCAGACTCCGTTCTAAAGGAAGTTCCCTTTTATTAATTTTCACAACACTAAAAGTAGCTGTTCAATCAGGATGATTTCTAGAGTTTTATTTATTTTATTTTTAAAGAGATTTTGTTTATTTGACAGAGACAACAAGGGAGGGAGCACAGGCAGGGGGAGTGGGGGAGGGAGAAGCAGGCTTCCCGCCGAGCAGGGAGCCGGATGGGGATGCGGGGCTGGATCTCGGGACCCCTGCTCATGACCTGAGCGGAAGGCAGATGCCTAAGGGCTGAGCCCCCAGGCGCCCCTAGAGTTTTAGTTTGTGATGACGAACAGATTCACTGTTTCGGTGTGTCTCTGAAGAAGACTGCCCGCTGTGACGCAGGTGACAACACGCTGCTGGACGTGCCCACGGTAATAGGAGCGGCACTGATGGGTAGAGCAGCGGGCACAGGTCCACTGCGGCCTCCCGACGGTCGTTTGAGGACTCATGTCTGTTTGTAGATGAGAGAGACGACCTCCGGGCACCTTCCTGGCGCGGGACGGATGCTGATCCGGGCCTTGTGTCTGGTGCTTGGGCACCTCACTCTCTTCCGGCCGGGAGGGAACACCTGAACCTTGACTTGGCGGTTTTACCGCTTTGTTACATTTCTCGAGAGCTCTTCCTTAACTGACCAGCTGACATTTCCCGGCCTGGAATGCCCGAGCAGGAAACCATTAAGGGAAGTGGGCGTTTAGCTAGGCGGGGGATCTCTTTTTCTAGCAACAAGTTGTGGAAGGAAAAGTAGATGATATCATGCCCCGGAAGGAGAGGGCAGGGCACAGTAATGGTGGGAAGGAAACACGTTGGCCCTATGCTTTTCCAGTAGTGAGTTGGCCCACACAGGCCAATAGACGCTACGGATTATTGCTGGCACATTACATTTTTCAGTAGCAGGAACGATCGTTCAGTCATCCCAGAAATAAATACTGGATCCCAGATGCATACACACTTCTTAGTTGTGTGCAAGACACACACTGTGGGGAACAAATTGGATTTTGAAGTCCTTGTTCTCAGGAAGCTTATAACCTAGAGGCTAGGAGGGTAGTATGCAAATGAACGCAGAAATGGAGATATGCTCACCGTTTACAGTAAGTGCTCAAAGGATAATCTCTGGTTTCCATCATCTTAAAAACATGGAAGTTAAGAATGGCAGATCTTAATATTTATTTATTTATAGTTTAAATTTAATTTTTTAAAAAAGGTTTTATTTCTTTATTTGACACACAGAGAGAGATCACAAGTAGGCAGAGAGGCAGGCAGAGGGAGAGGGAGAAGCAGGCTCCCTGCTGATCAGGAAGCCCCATGGGAGCTCGATCTCGGGACTCTGAGATCATGACCTGAGCCGAAGGCAGAGGCTGTAACCCACTGAGCCACCCACGTGCCCTAGATCGTAATGTTTAAAAGAACTGTTCATCTGTCCATGACCTTCATTCTTCCAGAATGGGAATTTCTGCTTCATAGTATCTGTCTCTAAAAACACTAGTAACTAGGAGACCCATTCCCTGGAGATTCTCTTAGGCAGGTCAGCTCTTCTGAGGTGGGGGTGTGGTGGGATGACAGGTGACAAGGACAGACCTTAGATTCTTGGCCCGAGGCTAGTGAGTCATACTATCTTGAAGACTGTTAAGGGAACACTAGGGAGTGAGCCAAAGTTCTTTTTGCTTGGGTTCCTTACTCTGCCCCTCCCCTGACCAAGAACATTGCTCCTGATGCCTTCTGATCGGGTTGGAGCTGTCTCCCAAGACCATGGTCTATTTAGAGCACACCGAAGTTCCAGTTATGCCGGGGTTTAGGAAACCCTCACCTGCGGCCGGGCCAGCCCCGCCCGTTCCCTGCCCGACTCCTGAGGTGTGCCCCGCAGCGATTCACGCACAGCCTCAGTCCCCTGGAGAAGGCAGGGTACTGGGATGCAGGCGTGTGCCGGGACAAGGGAGGAGAGCCAGGCAGGTAAATCGCAGATCAGGCAGAGGTTCAAGCCTCAGGGTCCAGAAATCACCTTCTCGTGGCCATTCATGCCTCAGTCACAGGCTGGGAAATGGGATCCGATGGCAAGTGCTTTTTTCTTTTTTTAACAAGTAAAGGATGAGCATGAAACCAGCAGAACGAGTGTTTGCTGCCCCAGAGCGTGAAGGTATAGGATCACCTTTCAAGGGCTGGAGAGCACAACAAGCGATACACAAGTTACGCCCTAGTCAGCAGGCTGCGGGGCGGAAGGTCGGTACAGATGTAAGAAGACAGTCTTACTTCCTTTAATCTCAGCCTTGGTCGGACCCTCCGGTGTACGCTGACCCTCGTTTGTGCTCCTGGCGGGAGACCGTGATGAGGCCATCACTTTGCGATCCAGAAGGAACTGACAAGGTCGCTGGGAAACCCCTTCACCGGACAGTTGAGGAAGCCACGTCTTGGAGGCTGAGTGGCTGACCCGTGCCCTGTCCAGGGCCCCCCACACAAGGCCCACGCCCAAGCTTGGAGACGTGTGAAGAGAGCTGTTATTAAAAGCCCGGAGAAACCGTTTTTGAAGGAAGATGCCAGAAACGACAATACATTGGCTTAGCATGGTGGCCACCTTGTACGCGCAAACGTCTCCAGCGTCCAGTGTGTGCGGCGGGGCGAGCACTGTGTTCCAGCTTGTTGTTTGGCTGCTGTGTGACCCACTGACCTTGGCTGGCCCTCAAGACCAGCACTGTGTCTGCAGCTGCTTCCCAGAGATTCCGTGGCCCTGACGGGAGATGGTGCCCGTGGCGCGCGTGGGCATAGTCCTGGTGTGCGTCCCGGGCGCTGGGTGCGTCCCGACATCACTCCTGCTGCGGCTGTTACAACACACTTCCTCTGGGAGCCCGCTGACCCGCGGTGCGTGGGGACGGCTCGGTGGACGGCTGGCCCACACTTGCTGCAGGCGCAGGACGTCCCGGGAGACGTTTAAGTAATTTGGGGGGGCAGGTGTCGTGTTGCTATTGAGCTAAACCTCCATAAGGAGGAGGTCTTGAAGGTTCCAGGTTAAGGAAGGCCACTTGGTTTATAGTAACATAAGGATTGTTGTTTAACACAGAAAAGAATGAAGGAAAAACAAAAATGCTCGTCGTCCCACACAGATGTGCAGGAGCACATGCCCGTGGCTGGAAGACACAAACGCAGAACCCACCCACCCCTCGGCCACTGGCTCCTCTCCCCCAGGGTCCGTGACCATGTGGCATGACTGTCACTACAGGAGGATTTCTCTGTAGCCACTCGGGCTGTGGTCACGTGTCCCTGAGTTGCTGCCGGGCTTGCCTCTCATCTTTTCCTGGGTGTGGATTTGAGCCTGAGCAGGTTTTACACCAACTGTGGCCTCTGGGTGCTGCGAGGGTCACTTCTGCTAGCTCCCGCCTCCCTGTCTTTACACAGCTCTCCGAGGTCCAGTGCTGCTCTCACGTGGAGGGTCTAGTAGTCTGGCCACGGGGAGGAAGGGGATGCTCAGGGGAGATGGGGTTTTGTGATAGGGCCGCATTTGAAACCAGAGTTAAATATAAATCCTCTGAAAAGTAAATTTTTTTCTTTTAGAGGGAAGAAACAAATAAGCAGTGTGGAATGTTACATTTAAGATATTGTAGTCTTTAGTGACCTGTATTTTTTTTAAATTTTGTTTATTTGACAGCAAGAGCACAAGCAGGGGGAGCAACAGAGGTGGAGGGATAAATAGACTCCCTGCTGGGCAGGGAGCCCGATGCCGGGCTCGATCCCAGGACCCTGAGATCATGACCTGAGCCGAGGCAGAGGCTTAATTAACCATCTGAGCCACCCAGGTGCCCCAAGTGATGTGTATTTATTCGAAATCTGTGGTGTCCCTCCTCCTTCACAATAAACTTGGACTGGTCCCGGCTGTTGATCACAGGCTTCCTGCTGCAAGGGCTGAGCTCCCCCAGCCCCGCCTCGCCGAGGAAGTGGGTGGGTGTGGGTCACGCCACAACACAGGGGAGGACACTGAGGCCTAGAGTGGTCCAGGTCACATGGCAGAAGAGCGGCAGGGCTAGGATTTGCATCTCTCCCCATCTGACCCCCCACAGCTGAGTTCTTCTGCTATGGGACAGTTTCAGTTGTTGACATTTTAAAAAGTGTACGAATGGTAAGATAAATTGAACCAAGTTCATTAAAAGGACTAATTCCTTAGTATGGGGCTATACCTTTTGTCACTGAACTGTCTCAGGTCCGCGGACCTGGGCGGAGCACACAGCAGTCGTGTGCCCCGTGTTGGCTCGGATGAATCCTCTGGCTTCCTCGTCCTTCCCAGCGGCGGCATGAAGGACTCATGACTCGACCCACAAAGGATGGTTTTGTTATCCCCCCTTCTCGGCGCTGCTCATAGTAGAGATATCTGTGGCTATTTCTGCTGGATGCTGATGAGTCAGTTTTGCCTTAATAATTGAGCTTTTTGTTGTTGTCTCTTCCTTTGCAGAGACTTAAAGCCTGAGAATATTCTCCTCGATGACCATGGTAAGTGAGTGAGCTTTTCACATGTAAAGCATGAGACTTTGTCAAAAGGGATTCGGTTACTGTGAGCTTAGCCCGATGCTGCAGAATAGAAAACAACAAAAAGGGAAACTCTTTGGTACGCGTTCTTTTGAAAATGTAATAGAACCTGACCGTTCCCCTGTATTTAGGCAAGAAGCAAAGCCGGTCATAATTTTCAGTTAATAATTGAATTTTAGAAGCATATTAAAATAAATTCACAGTAAGAACATTTTTCTCTCTCATATGGCTTGCTGTTGGTCCATATCTTGATATTTCCCTTAGAGGTGTATTTCTACCCCCGGAGCCCCTGAGATTTTTCCTTTTTAAAAAAATAAGAAATGGTTGTTGAATTTTGTCAGTGCTTTTTCTATCAAGATGATTTTATGTTCTGTGTGTGTGTGTGTGTGTGTGTGTGTGTGTGTGTTAATATAGTTAATTTTCAAATATTAAACTGATCTTTCACTTCTGAAATAAATCCAACGTGGGCATAATGAGTTATTCTTTACATGGATCGCTAGCTTCTGTTTTCTGATATGTTGAAGATGAAGCTGGCTCTGTTTTTGAGGGCCCTGGGTCCCTACGTCTCTACAGCGCTGGGAGAGCCCGAGTCCTGCTGTCCGTGTCCCTGCGCCCTTCCCCAGGGGCCCAGCAGTCTTGGCTCAGCTCCCAGCCCCTGGCCTTGGCAAGAGCCCCAGGTAGGAGCGGCTGGAGAGAGGCTGTGTGCGTCCCCCACGCCCTGTGAACTGCCTCTGGTTTGACCGGGTTTGCAAATGCTTCTGAGGAAGCACTTGTGCCCCTTGCAGCTCACCCTCTGGTCGGCTCTCCACACAGGGTCTCAGTGCTGCGGATCCAGGAACTGCCGTATAACTCGTGTGCACGTGGTCAGTAGTCGCGTGGGCCGCCATTACCTTGGCCACCTTGTCCCAGAGCAGGTGCCGAGTGTCATTTCTTTGGTGTTTACCGTTGCTTGTTCTTTAGGTCCTGTGGACCTGGTCACATTCTTGTTAAGAGTGGAAAGGAAAGACGGAACTTGGATTTGCTTTTTTGATTTCAGGAGACTTTTAATTTTTCTTTTTGTTTTCCTACTCTTTTAATTTTAAAAGTGTAATGCTAGCTATATTTGATGACTTATAAATGCAATTGATTTTAGGTTTTTTAGTATCACGCACTTAAGATTCCCAAGAACTAATTCTCACCAGAAACCACAGAACATAGGAGCAACTCTCTCATTTCCCATCTAGGCAGCTTGTTGGGGTTTCTGTTTTTGTCTGCAAAGCATAACCTGACATTTGTGGTGAAATGAGGTTTAAAAGAGATGATTATCAAGAGAACTACAGGCCAATATCTCTGATGAACATAGATACAAAAATCCTCCACAAAATACTAGCAAACTGAATCCAATAATACATTAAAAAAATCATTCACAGCAGTCAAGTATGATTTATTCCCAGGATGCAAGGGTGGTCCAGTATTCGCAAATCAATCAACAAAATATATCACATCAATAAGAGAAAGGATAAAACCACAGGATCATTTCAATAGATGCAGAAAAAGCATTTGACGAAGTACAACATCCATTCATGATAAAAGCCCCCAACAAAGTAGATTGAGAGGGGACATACCTCAACATAATAAAGGCCATATATGAAAAACCCACAGCTAATATCATCCTCAATGGGGAAAAATTAAGAGCTTTTCCCCTAAGGTCAGGAACAAGACAGGGATGTCTACTATCACCACTTTTCTTCAACATAATACTGGAAGTCCTAGCCACAGCAATCAGGTAAGAAAAAGGCATAAAAGGTATCTAAATTGGTAAGGAGGAAGTAAAACTTTCAGTATTTGCAGATGACATGATGTTATATGTAGAAAACCCTACGGACTCCACCAAAAAACCTACTAGAGTTGATAAATGAATTCAGGAAGGTTGCAGTATACAAAAACAATGTATAGGAATCCGTTGCATTTCTATATACCAATAATGAAGCAGCAGAAAGAAAAATTAAGAAAATAGTTCTATTTGTAATTATGCCAGAAATATTAAAATACCTAGGAATAAGCTCAACCAGGGAGGCAAAAGGCCTGTACTCTGAAAATTTTAAAACACTGATGAAAGAAATTGAAGATGATACAAACAGATGGAAAGATATTACATGCTCATGGATTGGAAGAACAGATATTGTTAAAATGTCTAAACTACTCCCAAACAATCTACAGATTTAATGCATTCCCTATCAAAATACCAACAGCATTTTTCACAGAACTAGAACAAGTAACCTTAAAATTTATACGGAACCACAAAGACCCCAAATAACTAAAGCAATCTTGAAAAAGAAAAACAAAGCTGGAGGTAACACAATTCCAGATTTCAAGATATATTATAAATCTGTAGTGATCAAAACAGTATGGTACTGGCACAAAAAAAGACAGACAGATGGATAGAATAGAATAGAAAACCCAGAAATAAACATATAAGTATGGGTTTATATATAATTAATCTTCGACAATTAATCTTCAACAAAGGAGGCAAGAATATGCAATGGGAAAAAGAATATGCAATGGGAAAAAGATGATCTCTTCAATAAATGGTGTTGGGAAAACTGGACCACTTTCTTACACCATACACAAAAATAAACTCAAAATGGATTAAGGACCTAAATATGAGACCTGAAACCATAAAAATCCTAGAAGAGAAGTTACTGGCAGTAACTTCTCTGACATTGGCCATAACAATGTATTTTTTGTTTTTTTTAGATATGCCTCCTGAGGCAAGGGAAACAAAAGCAAAAATTAAGTCTTGGAATTACATCAAATAAAATCTTCTACATGGCAAAGGAAACAATCAACAAAACAAAAAAACAAAAAGACAACTGAATAGGAGGAGATATTTGCAAATGACACATCCAATAAAGGGTTAGTATCCAACACATATAAAGAGCTTCTAAAACTCAATGCCCAAGAGACAGTCTGATTAGAAATCGGCAGAAGACATGAACAGACATTTCTCCAAAGAAGCCATCTCCAGATGGCTAACACACATGAAAAGATGCTCAACATCCTTCTTCATCACGGAAATGCAGATCAAAACCACAGTGAGATATCACCTCACACCTGTCAGAGTAGCTAAAATCAAAAATGCACGAAAGAGCAAGTGTTGGTGAGGATGTGGAGAAAAAGGAACCCACAATGCACTGTTGGTGGGAATGCAAACTGATGTGACCCGAAGACAGTATGGAGGTTCCTAAAAAAATTAAAAGTAGAAATACCATACGATCCAGTAATCGCACTACTGGGTATTTACCCAAAGAATATGAGAGCACTAATTCAAAGGGATACATGCACCCCTATGTTTATTGCAGCATTATTTACAATAGCCCAACTACGGAGGCAGCCTGAGGGTCCACCGAATGATGGATGGATAAAGAAGAGGTGGTACATATACACAATGGAAAATTATTCAGCCACAAAAAGAATGAAATCTTGCCATTTACAACAACCTGGATGGATCTAGAGACTGTAATGCTAAACAAAATAAGTTAGAGAAAGGCAAATACCGTATGATTTCACTCATACACGGACTTTAAGAAACAAATGAACAAAGGAAAAAAAGAGAAACCATAAGACTCTTAACTCTAGAGAACAACTGGTCACCAGAGGGAGGTGGTGGGGGGATGGGTGCGACAGGTGGAGGAACGAAGAGGACACTTACCCTGGTGAGCGCTGAGGGATACACGGAAGTGTCGAATCCCCGTATTGGACCCTGAAACGAATACGACACTGCGTTAACTATACCGGAGTTAAAAGAAAGTTAAAATTTAAAAGAGGCTGATTGGGCCGCCTGCGTGACTCAGTTGGTTAAGTGTCCGCCTTCAGCTCAGGTCACCATCTCAGGGTCCTGGGCTCGAGCCTTATGTCCAGCTCTCTGCTCAGCGGGGAGTCTGCTTCTCCCCCTCACTCTCCCTCTGTGCTCGCTCGCTCGCTCTCAAAGGAACACATAAGATCTTAAAAAAAAAAAGAAAAAAGAAAAGAAGCTGATTGTCATCTGTTTTAGGTTGTAGGTACATTTACTGTTTTTCCATCCTAAATACGTCAGCCCTTTTTTTTTTTTGTTTTTTGAAAACTTATAAATTAAGAGGGACTTGGTTTGTAAAACTTAACTGGTAGTTGAGATAAAAAAGAAAACTCTATCATGCCTAGGAGCGCCTGGGTGGCTCAGTAGGTTAAAGCCTCTGCCTTCGGCTCAGGTCATGATCTCAGGGTCCTGGGATGGAGCTCCGCATCGGGCTCTCTGCTCAGCGGGAAGCCTGCTTCCCCCTCTCTCTGTCTGCTTCTCTGCCTGCTTGTGATCTCTCTCTCTCTGTGTCGAATAAATAAATAAAACGTTTAAAAAAAAAAAAAGAAAATTCTATCATGCCTATATTTTCTACACAAGAGACTTCAGTTTTATGAAATAAGGTATATTCCTAAAAAGCAAGATAAGCAGTGAATCTTTGTAAAGACTAGTAGCATTTTATTATTGACAGTGATTTTAAAGGAAATCCTATGCCTCATATTCTTCTATCTATGAGATATATATCAAAGATAAGGATGCTATTTTTTTTTAACATAAACCCAGTACTTTTATTACATCCAAAAGTATTTAACAATTCTTTGGGACACCTGTGTGGCTCAGTCGGTTAAGCATCCAACTCCTGATTTGGGCTCAGGTCATGATCTCAGGGTCGTGAGGTCGAGCCCCGCATCGGGCTCTGCACTGAGTGTGGACCCTGCTTAAGATTCTCTCTCTCCATCTCCCTCTGCCTCTCCCATCAGCTTTAAATCTTCCTTAATTATTCCGTAAATGTTTTTATGGTTGTATATTGAATACAGCATGAAGTCCATATTACATTTGGTTGATACCTTGTTGAGTTTTTTAAATTTCATAGGTTCCTCCTCTCTGCTTGTTTGTGTCATTTATTCGTTTGCGAAACCAGTGTTATGGGTCAGATTGTGTGTCTCTAGAATGTACGTCATGAATCCGTCACCCCCAGTATCTCAGAATGTGACTGAATAGCTGACCTTTTGAACCATGTGGGAATTAGGGGCACCAGCTCCCCATGCAGTCAAAACTCCACGTATAACTTTTCCTTTTTTTAAGAGAGAGAGAGTGGGGATGCGTGGGTGCCTCAGTTGGTTGAGCATCTACCTCTGTTGGATTTTTTAAAATTTTTTATAAAAGATTTTATTTATTTATTTGACAGAGAGAGATCCCAAGTAGGCAGAGAGGCAGGCAAAGAGAGGGGGAAGCAGGCTCCCCGCTGAGCAGAGAGCCCGACCTGGGGCTCGATCCAGGACCCTGAGATCATGACCTGAGCTGAAGGCAGAGGCTCTAACCCACTGAGCCCCCCAGGTGCCCCAAGTGTCTGCCTTTGGTTCGGGTTGTGATTCTATGTGCCTGGGATCGAGTCCCACGTTGGGCTCCTTGCTCAGTGAGGGGCTTGCTTCTCCCTCTGCCTGCCGCTCCCCCTGCTTGTGTTCTCTCTCTCTCTGTGTCTCAGACAAATAAAATCTTTAAAAGAGAGAGAGAGAGAAAGTGTGTGCAAGCTGGAGAGAGAGAGTCTTGAGCAGACTGCGCCGAGTGTGGAGCCCGACACGGGGCTCGACCTTGCAACCCTGAGATCATGACCTGAACTGAAATCAACTGTTGGATGCTTAACGGAGTCACCCAGGCGCCCCCACATATAACTTTGCATTTTCCTTAAAACTGAATGACTAGTCGCCTACGGTTGACCAGACGCCTTGGTGATGACACGAACAGTTGATGAACACATATTCTGTATGTTATATGTATTATGCATGTAACAGTACGTGTACATCTTACAGTAACGTAGGCTAGAAAAAAGATGTTGAGAGAATCATTAGGAAGAGTAAATGCATTTACAGTGCGGTACTGTACTGAAAAACATGCCTAGGTGCATGTAGTTCAAACCCGCCGTGTTCCAGGGTCAGCTGTGTTGGGGACGGAGGTCCCTGAAGATGTGATTACAGCTGAATGAGGTCAGTAGGGAGAGTCCTCAGCGCACATGACTGGTGCTCCTGTGGGGGAGGGGATTAGGACACAGAGAAGAGGCTGTGCGTCCACAGGGTGAGAGCCATGGTCGGCACGCTGGGCACAGAGGCCCGCCCTCCCAGGCTCCGGGCTGTGGGCAAACGAGCGTCTGTCCCCTGTGTCCCCAGCCCTGGCACTTTGGTGCTAGCAGCCCTGGCAGGCCGCACGTAGACATTGGTCCTGGAGAAGTTCCCAGGTTGTGGATTTGCTGGACTTTACGTGTGCCCTGCCTCCCCTACTCTTCCTGCGAGCCGGCGGTGGGAGCTGGAGGCTGGATGGGTCCGGGTCTGATTTTGGGGGAGCGTACCAGGTGTGTCCTTCCTGTCGTGTGACATCAGGAGGCTTGTGAGCCCCGAGCTCAGGCACGCATCGTGGATTCACACGGATGTTTCTAATACTCATTTCGCTTCTTCATTTCACACTTGTGTCTTTTTTCTCCTAATGCTGGAAGTATTAGTTCCTAACGACATGAATATGATTATTACAGTATTTTTCTCTGCTTCTTAAATATGTAACATAGACTAATCTACAACACTACATGGAGATCTTCCTTGGATGGAAGGACCGGCTCCGTCGGCCGGGTCCGTGTTCCCAGCCCTCTGTCCTTTCAGTTAGTGTGGCCACGCCTGTGTCCTTGGGATGGGCCCCCGGGGGGCGTGAGGTTGAAGGATAGGGTCACGTGCAGTTTCGCAGTCGCTGCCAAGCCGCCCGCGGCGGGGCTGTGCTGGTCTGTGTGCGCCGCGCCCCTCATTCCTGGGGCCCCACCGGCAGGCTGCGTTCTCAGCTGTCTTTTGTCAGTTCATGTCCGAGGCGTAGTGCAGGCTGTGTTAAAGCAGATTCAGTGCCTCGAGTGGCATGCTGTGGATTTTCAGTGTCGCGCACACACTTACTGGTTGGTTCATTCATTTCTTCAGTAAGTATTTATTGAGCACCTACTGCATGCAAGGACCGTATCAGGAGCACACGGCCGCGGAGGTGAGCAGCCGTCTGCCTCCGGGGCTGGTTTATCTTTCTAGACTCAAAAGAAAGTTTTCTATAATTCGTTATTTTCATACTGAATTTAATAACTATTTAAGTCTTTCTATATAAAGGCTTCAACACATGACATAGTCTTTTAAGTGAGTTTCCTTGGTTTTATTTATTGCTTTGCTATGACGATTTGTTCTTCGGAGAAACACTCCTTATCATTTATGCGGTGTCGTTCCTGTACACGCGCCTGCTGGTGTTCTGACAGAAAGTGCTGCTTTCTCTTGGGCAGTTCATGTACCATTCCTTACAGTTTTATCTGTGGCTCTGTTGGTTACAGGAAATTACACAGTAAACGCCCTGCTTCTGTCTTAGCAAGTGGCTCTCGTGGTTAAGGGGCTTCCTGATTAGCGACCAGCCGTAAATCTGACTTCCGATGGTGTTGGTGGACCCGAGCGCTCTGCGTAGTAGTTTACGAAATGTGGAGAAGTTAGATGCTGCTTCAGATTGTTTCTCCGCTTTTCTTGCCGTGAATGTGTCCGCACGCCCCCTCTGGTTTGTAACGTGCTTGAACCCACACAGGGCACATCCGCATCTCTGACCTGGGGTTAGCCACGGAGATCCCGGAAGGGGGGACCATCCGAGGAAGAGTGGGGACCGTCGGCTACATGGGTATGTGCACGGCTGCTCTGGGTCCTTGCGCTTTCTCTCGGGGGTGGGGGGTGCCCGCGTCCTCACAGCACCGGGGAGTTCTACGCCCCTTGGAGGGAGCACGGGCCAGAGCTGGGACTGCAGAGGAGGGAGGCCTCCTGTGTGCCCCCCTGCCTTACAGAGAGCAGGGGTGAGGCCGGCAGAGGTCACGCAGCTGAGTGAGGGCAGACTCGGGGCAGGACGGGGCCCTCGCTCTGCTGCTGCCCCTGTCCTGGGCACACTGGCCTCTCTGGGCCCCGCGAACTCATGGTTCCCTGGCTCTTGCAGAGCCTCTGTGACTGGGTGACCCTGGGGTCAACTCCCCGCCCGGCAGTGCCAGCCTGACCAGGCATGGCCTCCGACAGGAGGGACCCCGAGGGCCTCTGCAGCGCCCTGCAGTCACATCCCGGCCCTCGGAGCGCCTGCGGGCTTGGCTCTGCAGCTGCTCACCTCCTGCCCTGGGGGTAGCACAGAGTGTTTGCAGGAAGCCCTTTGTGGAGCTATAAGTCACGTGCTCTAAATCCAGCACTCGCAAGTGTACACGTGAGTGGCTTTGAGCACGCTCACACAGCTGTGCGACCACCCCCCAGAGAGAGACCCCGGGCCCATCAGCACCCCTCGAGCCCCGGCCGGGCAGCTGCTCGCCCCCTTTCTGACTCCACGGACGGTCTCTCCTGCTGCTTTGTGTAAATAGCATCACACTCTCGGGCCCTCTGTGTCTGCCTTCCGCCCCTTAACCCATTTCCAGGGTTCATGTTGTAACAAACACTAAGTTTATGATGTGCTATTTGGAATTAATTTCAAGAAAATTTAAAACCAAAATTTAATTTAAATTTCCCTGTATTTGTTACGTAGCTCCTGAAGTTATCAATAATGAACACTATACATTTAGTCCTGATTGGTGGGGACTTGGCTGTCTGATGTATGAAATGATTGAGGGACATTCTCCATTCAGAAAATTCAAAGAGAAAGTCAAGCGAGAGGAGGTGGACCGCAGAGTGAGGAAGGACACCGAGCGGTATTCGGAGAAGTTTTCGGACGAGGCCAAGTCCATCTGCAAGATGGTGGGTTGGGCTCTGGGGGTGTCGGGGGGATCCCCTAGCTCATGGGGTTGCTTCCACCAGCAG
Organism: Procyon lotor; assembly: GCA_028646535.1. Taxonomy (NCBI): domain Eukaryota; kingdom Metazoa; phylum Chordata; class Mammalia; order Carnivora; family Procyonidae; genus Procyon; species Procyon lotor. The sequence continues at coordinate 1,248,245 of CM053604.1, forward strand.
TCTCCCTGCCGGGCCTCGCCTGGGAAGTGACGTGATCGGGCCTCCAACCGACGGGAGCAAAGCAGAGCAGTACCTGGTGTGAAATCAAGGCTCGGCGGCTTGGCGGACTCAGCGACCCAGGCATCCCAAGAGTTTGATTTCTGTGACATCCCACAGTGGGGTGTCAATGGGCACGGGAACCCAGGCGTTCTGACCACACGTCCAAGGTCACGAGGAGGGGTGTGTCAGCAGCAGGGTTGATAATGGAGTCCTAGAGCCCGGGTCGCTGGGGTTGTGTTTGGCACCACACTGAAATCTCAGATCTGCTTTTAATGAGCAAAGCGTGCCAAGAATAACCGCACCGAGCCGATCTTGCTGAGCCCTTGCCTGGGGAGGTGCGGGGGCTGCAGCAGCGAGCGGGAGTTCCCACGGCCCTGCTTCTGGAGGCGGGGGTCCTGTGGGAGGGACTGGCCCCGAGCACTTAGCCAGGTGATGGCGCCACACCAGGGGGGACGGGCTCAGCCGGGAGGGAGGAGGGTCCTCTAGACAGAGGGCGTAGTGCGTGTGCAGGCCGTGAGCTGAGGCGGGGAGGGTGTGCGCTGCATCCCTCGTCCACACAGCGCAGGCTGCAGGGCGTGCCGGCCGCGGCGCACACACCAGCTGCAGAATGTGCTCGGCTCTGTGCTGGGACTTGGGTTTCTCTTCAGAAGAGTGGTGGGTGCGGGCTGGGAGGCGAGGCCCGGCACTCCGGCTCGGCAGGCCCCTCGCACAGCTGTTGGGGTCCCCCACGGTAAGGCAGCCGCACGCGCCGGCCTGTGGGGCTCAACCTCCTTGCTCCCTGCCGGACGGACCCGGGCTGTGTGCTTTGAGCGTAGCCAGACCTCTGGGACGGATCGTAACTGTGGACGAGGGCCTACGGGTGACACTTACGACTGTATGAGTGAGGAGCACTTTTGAAAGAAATCCCGTCTGTTCATTTTAAGAATATACAATTTGTAGAACTTGATTTTTTTTTGCCTCATCTGAGCTCCTTAGAGCTCTGTTTAATGAATAGAGAAAATAGTTTCTAATTGTAAACATAACTTAGCATTAAAATGGTATCTGTGAAGTTCTTGACAGACAGTTCCTATTTCTTTTCAAAGAGCCCCTGATTTTTACATGGCTAGAACTTTTTCCTTAAGGATTTACTTAGCCGACCTTTATTTATTGGTAGTTCAAAGGCTATTATATTAGTTTCCACTCCTTTTTGAAGCATCATATATTCTAAATTCGTGAAATCTGAATTAAGGAGGTTCGGCTGAAACTTTGAAATTTGAGTAACTTTGGGGCGCCTGGGTGGCTCAGTCGGTTGGGCGTCTGCCTTCGGCTCGGGTCATGATCCCAGGGTCCTGGGATCGAGTCCCGTGTCGGGCTCCCTGCTCAGTGGGGAGCCTGCTTCACCCTCTCCCCCTCTCCCTGCTTGCGCTCTCGCTCGCTCTCTCGCTCTCTCTCTCAAATAAATAAATCTTAAAAAAAGAAAAGAAATTTGAGTAACTTTGTTTAGAGAGAGATGCTCTTTGCCACCCCTACTTCTTTGCTTATTATTATGGAGACTTTCCGAGTTCTCCCCTGTCCTAAGGGCCTGAACGGACTCCGTTTCTGCCTCCCGCAGTTACTCACCAAGAACCCCAAACAGCGGCTGGGCAGCAAGGCCGGGGCGGTGGAGGTGAAAGCTCACCCCGTGTTCAAGGACATTAACTTCAAGAGGCTGGAAGCGAATATGTTAGAGCCGCCTTTTTCTCCTGACGTAAGTACATCACCCAGACAGGAGCGGCCGTACAAGAAAATGGGTCCCCGGAGCCCCATGGTTTTCCAGCAGACGGTGAACCGCTGGTGCCCCCGGCTGTGCTTCTGCTCCGCTGCCCCCTGCCGGCCCCCGGCCGCTCATCACTCGGTCCTCGAGGTCCCCACAGGCCGTCCCGGCAGCACACTCTGGCTCTGCCCTGCTCGGGGCCCCGGCACCCCCGCCCTCCTCGGTGGGCCCTGGAGGCCTTCTGTGTGGCAGCGGCCCCTATCTTGTGTCCTGACCAGCACGCCTTCCCCTCTCCGTGCCTTCAAGGCCCTGGCTCCACGCCGCCCGCAGGGAGTCCTGGGGTCACCGAGCCTCCTGTGAGCCTGCTGAGGAGCCAACTCGGGGGCCGTGTCCATGTGCCCAGCACAGGGCTCGGCGGCAACGCCCGTGGGCAGGAAACTCCTGCTGAGTGAGGCAGAAATGATGGGACAGCGGTCTGGACTCTCTCCTTAACAGCCTGCTACCGGCACATTCCAGAAAAGTGGAGATAATTCTGCAGGGGATGAGGGAGCTGAGGTGTACCGTTCAAACGTTCTTAGTTGTACACGTCGGGACTCCCTATGCGTTTATATTCCAGTGTGTTGTGGTACTGGCTTCCTTTGAAGTAGTTCACCCGTTGCTTACTGAGTGCCTACCACCTGCTAGGCACCGATCGAGGTGTTAGGACCCCAGGGGGCACGGAGAGCAAGGTCTTGCCGCTGTAACACTCGCTCCGGCCTGCAGACAAAGGACAAACGGAATGAACCACCGGACGGGGACGGTGCACCCCAGGGACTTGATATGGGCCGTGGGGTCTGAGAGGAGCCGGGAAGGCAGTCTTCTCTAGGGAGCGGCCATGACGCCCCTTGCTGTGTGCAGAGGCCTGGGGCAGGGCCTGCCAGGTCGCCGCTCCGGGGCTGACATCCTGGGTGTTCTACTGGACCAGAGGGACCGTGGGCGCCCTCACACAGGGGAGTCCCGAGGTCACAGGTCAGGCCGTCTTGGCCGAGGCGGGGGGGCAGGACGGGGTTCTGGGCCTTCGGCCTCGGCTCAGTCCTTGCCAGCCTTCCCCTGGACTGTCCCCTGAGTGGGGCCCCGTCTGCTTCCACGGCCCCGCTGTGTGGGGACTGAACAGGTAGCGGCCGCTCAGTGTGCCGCCCGGTGGAATGTCCCCTGTTGGACTGGGCAGGTTCCCGTAGGCAGGCGGGGCGTTTCTCAGATCTGCCGGGTGCCCCCTGCACGATCGCGGTTGGGCCCGTGGCCGGACTCCTGTGCTCTTCATTCCCAGGAGCGCAGGCGCTGCACAGAGGGGGCCGTGGCCCAGGCTCGGACGTGCCCTGCCGGCCTGTCCAGGGGCAGCAGGGCCGGGGTGGGCGCTGCAGGCCCGGGCTCCTGTCCCAGGGGAGGGGTGGCCGGAGGCCACTAGATGAGCTCCGGTGGGAGGTCGTGAAGCGGGACCTGCCCTTTTCACTTAGACTGTGTGGGGCTCTTCTCATGAAGGAGGCCAAGGGTCCCACGGCCCTTCTTCCCTCCCCGGCCTGTCACCCATTGTCCCCTGCAGGAAAGGGAAGTGGGGGCCTGAGGAGGTTTGCGGCCAGAGGGCGTCCACGGGGTCTGTGACCGAGGAGAGCTCCCGAGAGGGGGGAGAGGCTTCAAACACGGCGTGAAGGCGTCCCTTTCGCACACGCTGCGTTCTTAGTCATTAAGGACACTGAGAAGGACTCCAGCAATCTCAGAGGAAATGCCTCTGTTGTTGGTGCACAGCCGCAGGCCATTTACTGTAAGGACATCGTGGACATCGAGCAGTTCTCCACGGTGAGGGGCATCTACCTGGACACCACGGACGACACGTTCTACAGTCAGTTTGCCACGGGCTGTGTCTCCATCCCCTGGCAGAACGAGGTACTGCCGCTCCACATGGTACAGCGCCGGGAGACACAGGCGTGCGTGTGTGTGTGTTAGTGTGTGCACGTGCGCGCCTGTGCATGTGTTTGTGTCCCCATGTGTGCCTTTGTGTGTGCATGTGCTCGTGTGCACGTGTGTGCGCATGCGTGTGCATGCGTGTGCGTGTGCTGCCCTGGCCCCTGCACAGGAGGGGCACCGTTCGCCTTCCCGGGTCCCACTTTCCAAGCGGGCCCGGCGGGCGCCCTGTCCGCACGTGCTCTGGGGGAGCATGAGGAGGGAGGAAGGCGAGGCCGCAACCCCGGTCCCCGAGCTGGGTGTCGGGCAGGACGTGGCCGACTGACCTCGCGGTGTCTCTGCCCTTCTCTGTCCTGCTCTCATGTGGACGCAGATGATCGAGTCGGGTTGTTTTAACGACATCAATGAAGCGGAGCCCGAAGAGAACATGGTGCTGAATGTGGAAGAAAAACCGCGTCACCCGGTCCCCAAGCCGAAGAGGGGCTTCTTGTACCGGCTCTTCAGGAGAGCGGTAAGCGGTAATGCGCTCTCTTACGTCGGGGGTTCTAATGGGAGGGGTTCAAAGAAAACTACTTCACCAAGGCAGAGAGTTTCTCTTCTCAGCTTTCTTACTAAGACATTTCGCATAATTAAGAGCTCTAGGCCTGTGGTGCGATTTGAGCCCCACCAGGAAAGTCCTTACTCTGTTGTTTGCTGTCAAACCTGCTGGCAACCCTGTGGCCGCAGGTCCCTCCCCCAGCGAGGAGGGTCGCAGAGGCCGGTCACGGAGCAGCTGTGTCGGGCCGATCGCCGCCGACCCCGTCCTGCGCCCTCGCAGGCCGCTCTCACCCAGGCCGAGCAAGAGTGGCGCCCAGAGAGCCCTGGGGTAGTGGGACCCTTAGGCTGTGTTTCCCAGAAGTGTTTCTCCTCGCGCGAGTGCGTCGCCCTGCTTCCTACCCTGTCCCTCCTACAGACTTTATTCGGAGGTTGTCCACCAACATTCCAGTCTGTCTTTGTTCAGTGTGAAAGACAAGCCTGAGGCGGGGACGTCCGTCAGGGCGCGTCCACCGGGACCACACTTCCTCGGAGAACGGGGGCCAGGCGTGGGTTAGTGCCGTGGGGGTCCCCGGCAGCCGGGGCCGCCCCGTGCGGGGGGCACCGGTCAGGGACACTGCAGCCGTGGCCGGCACGCTGCCGGCTGGGCCGCTCGGCACCCCTGCCCTCGTCCCCTGCAGCTCGGCTCGTGTCGTCGTGTTGAGTGTGCAACGGAGAAAGCGAATCTGAGACACTGTGTGTGCGTGTGCGTGTGTGTGTGTGACCTGAGTGTCCTCCGAGCCGTGGGGGGAGTAAGAGCAAGTGTGGAAGTCAGCACCCCCACCCAGTGGCTGTCGGGCCGCCGCAGAGAGCGGAGCCGGCGCGTGGGGTAAGTGACTGACTCTGCCGCTCTGCAGGGCTGCATTAGCGGTGGCCCCAGCGAGAAGGAGGAGCTGCCTGCAAGTCTGTGACCACGCACTGCAGAGCCCGCCGCCGGCGCCGAGGAGCCCGTGCCCAGCATTCCGTGCTGTCCGGGAACCACAATAAACACGTGACACAGCCTGACACGGGTCCCGTGCGTCTGCAGATCTCTGTGTTCACACCTGAGTCGCGTTGTCAGCACAGCTGGGTTGAAGGAAGGGGCACTTGAGGACCTCCCGGTGCCCAGAAGCCCCGGGGGCGGACATCTGGTGGTGGGGGCTCCAGCCCCCCATGTGCCCACGGAGAGGGGGGTGGAGCGGGCTGGGGCATCAGCACGACAGTGTCTGGGCCTAGGGCCCTGCTCCTCACCCCGGAGTGTCCTCTGGTGCCCCGTGCGGCGGGGGGCAGGGGGAGCCCGCCTTCCCCAGGAGGTCTTGGCCCATTTGCACCCACACCGACGTCTGTTCACTCGAGATTCTCCCGAGTGAGGTGCTCCAGTACACGGGCTGGAAGAGGGTGTGTGCGGGACCCCGCGCTGGGGCCTGGCCCTCGGCAGCCTGGGTGTTGAGGACTGTGCAAGCCTCCTGGCCTGCGGCACAGGGGAAGACGGGGCTGGGAGCCGCCGTGCTTGGGTTGTGGGCGAGGAGCCCCCTCCTCGGCCCTGCTGGGCACTTAGCAGTTGAGGAGCTCGCTTCCCACACAGGCTAAGGGATGCCTAGGCCCCGGGGTCCGTGACTCCTTCCCTCCCCTGGGACCGCCCGACCCCCAGGACTGCCCAAAGAGGAAGGTGGAGCCCCTTCCCCGTGGTGGGAATGTAGGCTGTCTTGCCTGGGGAGGGGCGCTGGAGCTCACAGACCTTGTGCAGACCGTGGAGGGGGGGGCCCGGGGTGCAGAGCAGGGGCTTCGTCCTGGATCTGCCTGGACTCGACCTGCAGCGGGGGCGGGGACGGGGCGAGAAGCCAGGGGCCAGGCCTCTGCGACTGTCACCGAACAGCTCGGACTTGGTCTGGATTAGAGACCCCGCTGCACTGCTGTGTGCAGGAAAGTGAGCCGGGGTCAGCCGCAAGCCCCGGGGCACCTGAACCAGGCAGCGTGTCCGGAAGGGCCGGTGACGTGTGCGTGCGTGCTCCGGGCCGTGCGGAGCCCAGCAGTTGACCCTCCCGGGTGGGGGGAGGGAGGAGCGACCTTGGGGCCGGGGGCCTTTATTTTAGGGACTGCTTACCTCCAGTTGGGGCCCTCATCTCGGTTTGAAGACAGCAGGAGGTGGGGGACGGAGACCCACGGCCTTAGGGAAGCATTCAGTAGAGCGCCTGGTATGTGCTGACTCCTCAGGGAGTCTGCCAGTAATTGTGGAAGAGTGATGCCTGCTCGCCCTAAACAATGCAGGCACGAAATAGAAATCACCTTTATTCCTCCCCCTGCCTCTGTTCGGAGACCTTTCAGGTCTTCTGCTACCAGTGTGGACAGAGGGCCAGTGGGGCACTTGTCTGCCCGGTCACCACAAGGAGGGCCCCCGCCCGCCGATCCCGGGCTGGGAAGGAGCCTGGGGGCCGCCTGTGCCCATGGGGAACAGCTCCAGAAACCAGCTAAGGCCTCGGCCCCCCGCACCCCTTTTTTCTGCTTAAGCTAGTCTGAGTTGAGGGCTCCTGCGCTCGAGGGAGGCGTCCGAAGACAGCGAATCTGGGAAAGGATTTACAAACTGACGCCTTCATATAGTGTCTGTCATCGTCTTCTCCCCTCGGGTTAGAAGCAAGCACGGAGTTTTTAAGGAGAGTTTTGAAATTAGAGCATACACAGAGGCACCTGGGTCGCTCAGTGGGTTAAAGCCTCTGCCTTCGGCTCGGGTCATGATCTCAGGGGCCTGGGACCGAGCCCTGCATCGGGCTCTCTGCTCGGCGGGGAGCCTGCTTCCTCCTCTCCCTCTGCCTGCCTCTCTGCCTACTTGTGATCTCTCTCTCTCTGTCAAATAAATAAATAAAATCTTTAAAAAAAGTAAAATAAAGCATACACAATGAAAAATTCATTTTTAATATCAGCCATCATACAAAGATAATCCCTATCAGCATTTTACTCTATATTTGTGTAATCTGTATTTATTTATTTCTTGCCATGTCATTTAAACATATCTGTCTCCTTAATCTTTTACTGCACATTTAGGATAACATTTATCAAACAATCCAAACAATTGTTGCTTCCGGCTTCCTTGTTATTAGAAACACCCACCGGATGGAGAACCCTGTACCTACATCTTTGTGCGTATACGTGATAATATTTTTAGGGTAGATACGTAGCAGGGAATCCCTTGGTTAAAGTGTATGAACAGGGGCGCCTGGGGGGTCAGTCGGTGAAGCATCTGCCTTGATCCCCCGGTCATGATCTCAGGGCCCTGGGATGGAGCCCCACATTGGGCTCCCTGCTCAGCAGGGGGTCTGCTTCTCCCTTCCCCTCTCCCTCTGTGATCTCTCTTGCTCCTCTTGCTCTCTCTCAAATAAATAAATGAAATCTTAAAAAAAAAAGTGTATACACAGTTGGTGTAAACTGTGTAAGAAAGAGCTAAAGGGATTGAGTGGCCCCGTGTGCAAGCCCCTGGGTGGGCAGCTGTGGTCTCTGGCTCTGTGTCCCACGTGTTCTTTTGACCACGTCTGTGTGTTATTAAGATAAAAATGAACATTGCATTGTGGAAATTATTTGTTTCCCACAAATAAAGCACAATTACACTCTAAAGAAGATGTGTGGGCATTTTAAAAGAATGTATATTACATACCCATATGAACAAATTACTCTCCTGAAAATTTTATTTTACTTTTTTTAAAGATTTTATTTATTTATTGACAGAGAGAGAGATCACGAGTAGGCAGAGGGGCAGGCAGAGAGAGGAGGAAGCAGGCTCCCCGCCGAGCAGAGAGCCCGATGCGGGGCTGGATCCCAGGACCCTGAGATCACGACCTGAGCCGGAGGCAGAGGCTCTGACCCGCTGAGCCCCCCAGGCGCCCCCCCCTTACATCTTTTGATGGATGCTACCAAAGTACTCTTCAGAAAAGTGATTAAGGATTCGTTATAACTAGTAGGGTTTAGAAGTCCTGTTCCATGTGTCCTTACCAGTCCCAGTGAGCACGCCCTCTCATCTTTGCTCGCCCTGTCTTAAGCTCTTACTGAAACACAAGTGTACTGTTTTTGAGTTTTCTAACTGAAAAGTTGCTCTCGGCGCTCACCCTAGCTGGGTTGTCAGGGTCAGGACACGGGGATCAGGACACGGGGGTCCGGACATTGAATGGGATCCCATGCCGCCTCACCTCCTGGGTCTGTGCTCTCCTGTCTTGGGAGCAAGCCATGTGGAGTGAGAAAGATTTCCCTTTGGCTCATTCTCTGAAGTCTCGAGTTTTAAGGCCTTCTCTTATATCCCGACTCTGAATTGAGCTCATGTTAGAGGCCCCCTGCTCAACCAGGCTCTGGCCCCTTTCTCTTCGGCTTGGTTGTGTTATTCCTCTTAACTGCAGGCAGCTGAGTGTAAGTTCGCTGAGCACTTTGCTTTATCATCAGGACGCATTTTTCCCCTTCTCCGTAGGAGCGGGAGCCCAGTGAAGAGCCTGCTCTGTGCCCTGGGGGTTCTTCTGCTCATCCTGTGTCATGGCCCTGCAGCTCCTGAAGGCACGGTTTTAAACAGGACGCGGAATTTCCAGTCTTGATCATCTAATAAGGAAGCAACTGGACATCAGAGGTTTTGCTCAGGAAAGAACATAGCTCTCCTAGCAGGAGTATAACACCCCATGTAGACCTCACTTATTAATACGACAGTCAGTGCCGGCTAGGTATCCTCAAGAAGTCTTCCTGACCCTCCTCCCCAGGTTGGAGCTTTTAGCAGCAAATCAAAGACATAGTCATAACTTTACGATGTTCTCAGTCTAGTTTCACAGTCATCCGGAACCAGGGCACTGTCTTGAGTCCATCTGGGCTGCCGAACCGCGCAGCTTATAAACACCAGACATGTGTTTCCCACAGTTCTGGCCTTACACAGCGGAGGGCAGAGAGAAGCCAGCTCTCTCTTGACCCTTACAAGGGCACTAACCCAGTCGTGGGGGTCCGCCCTCCTGACCTCATCCAATCCCAATTATCTGAGTAAGGGACAGTTAACATGAAGATCTGAAATGAGATACGACTGAACAAAGAAAGATCCTGACGAAGATCTTTAGCTCACTCGTGGATACTGAATTACCAGGGTTGCAAGAGGTAGAGCCTATGACCAAGGGTACAGTAAGGGGGCATAGATACGAGGAATGAAATCAGCCAAGGACAAAAATGAAGTAAACCAGAAGGAAACAGGATCAGAGAGAAAATGAGAGCTACTCTGACTTCACATGCTTTGTAAGCTGCATTTTAAAGACATCAAGAGTCTTGTACAAATTGAATTTATATGTATCTATGGCCACCGAACTGTCCACTAAGAACAGCTAAAATGGTCAATTTTGTGTTCTGTACATTTTAATGCAATAAAAAAGAATGAGAATAATTGCATTGGAATATAAGCTCCTAATTCCCCGGCTCTGGGCTCTGAAAGGCCCAGAAGCAATGATGCCCCCATAGCGATGAGCACACCTGACTCCCAGCTCTTGGCTTCTAAACACCGCTCTCCACCAAAAGGAACCAGGGCTCCTTAGAGAAGTGGCCGATTCCAGGTCTGAGGAGGGAAGGATGGGCTGGGAGCATCTTGTGACATAAAACCAGAAAGTGCTCAAAGAATGAGGGGACGTGGCAAAGGGACACGGGCTACCTTGAAGGGGCTTCTGGTGACCTGGGGACGATTCGGGCTTCAGCAAAAGAATTATGATGAAACCGGTTACGAGGTACACTTTTTAAGATTCAGAGGAGAAAGGGAAGGGAATGGATCGGTGCGATATGGGGGAGGCGAGCTCTTCCTCCGAGAGCAGCGCCAGGGGCCTAGGGCAGCAGTAACAAGGGAGTTGCAAGAAACACCGCTTCCTAACTCCCAGCCTGAACGATGACGCAGGCCGGGATCATCACGGGACTCCAGACCCACTGGTGGAAGGCTTCCGGGTGGCGGGACATTCCCGGAGATCCAGAGAACTATAGGGAACCACCACAAAGGACTTCCTGATTATGGAGGAAAACGTGCCTTCGCATTGGGGAGATCTGGTGGTCAGCACCTTCCCTGAGTGACCAAACCCCCCTTCAGCCCCCCTGAAGACAATGGACTCCAGGATGAGCCCCACGTCCGAGGCCTCCTCCCTAAAGGGCTGGGTGGATCCTAGCTGACTTCCACAGCACAGCGTCCCATAAAATATGTGACTCACATATGTCATCTTTAGAAAGTAAAAATACACAGCTTTTAATCATCTTGTGTTTAACCCAAGATACCCAAATATCATCTCTCCATGTGATCAGTATCCACATAATGAGATACTTTACATTAGCGCAGGCTCTGGGCAGTGGCTCTGCTGCTGAAAAGAACATCCTGATCCCAAACACCTCTCACCAGGGATGGGGCATTCCAAGCTTCCAGGATGGGAATCAGCCAGCCTTTCAAGGCCTTCCTGCTGGGCAGCCAACTGCTACGTCACAGATTGACCAGGATCCCCGGGGGTCACTGTCAAGGGGCAGGCTCGTCTCTCCGTACACACCGAGACATGGGATGGTGCAACTACAGAGAGCCGGAGACCCACGAGAAGATGCTAAAAGCAGACAGAGGGGCAAAGAAGACACATGATGCTCAGAGGAGTGAGCATTTAAATCATCTAAAGTGATTTAAATCACTTTAAATCAACAATTGACTTCTCAACAGCCTGAACGAAAAGCAGAAGACAGTGAAGTCCAGATCTTTCATCGGCCGCAGAAAGTATCTGCCAACCTTGAATTCTACACCCAACCAAAAATCCATGGAGAATGCGGACAAAGATTTTTTTCAGATAAACTGAAGCAGAGATTTCAGCAGTAAAAGGTCCACTAAAAGCAACTCTATAGGGTGCTTTCCAGGCAGAAGAAAATGAGCTCGGAGGGAAGGTGGGAGATGTAGGAGGGAAGGAAGAGTAAGAAAAAGAGTAAATATGGGAGTCAATCTGAACAAGCATTGAGTGTGCAAACCAACCATGATTGTGTTTGTGTCTTCTGCGGTACACATGTGTGCTTACGTAGAATTAAAATATGCAGCGATGACACTTTCAGCTGGAAGGCGCTTCGGGGGAGAGAGGCAGGAGCCACCAAGGCACCCCCGGGAGCTCCTGGCCCACTCACCTGTTCCCCGTGGCTCTGCCTCACGCCCCACGGGCTCCTGCCTGCTCTGGGATTCAGAGTGGGTGCCGGCCCCCAGCTGCAGTGTACCCGTCTGTGGGGGGCGTTGGGAGCCTCAAATATCTCCCTCTCTCCCTGTGCGGGATCACCGCAGGTGTGTTGCTCGGCTTTCATTTCTAGCTCCCCACCCAAACCCATTCTCTTACATCCCCCCGCCAAATAGTAACAGTCTTGTTGCAGAACACTTGAAAAATACAGAAAAACACAAGGATTAAGATACACATCATGTGTAATTTCCTTGTTCCTAGAGAGTCACTGTTAGAGACTTAATGACCAGATCCCTTTTTCATGTATGTGTGGGTGGTTTTTATCTTTCTTAAAAAAACAAACCCCCCCCCCAAAAAAAACAGAGAAGGCGTGGATCCTGGTGGTGCTCACACATTGCACACCTTTTTCTGTGTCACGAGCGCTCTCCGCAAGCAGGATGGGAGCGACTACATGTGGATGTACCTTGATTGG
>CM053604.1:1260649-1279615 GCA_028646535.1 Procyon lotor
CCGAGAGTGGTGCTGTGATCTCAGCGGCGCGGCTGCCCTGGGAGGGCCAGCCGGCGGATGCGGGGGGCGGGCCGGCGCCTCGGCCGGCCATTGGCAGAGGTCGCCACCACTGGCTGTCAATCCTGCTGGCCCGGCTGGCCCCGCCCCACCGGCGCAGCGTCGAGGGACGCACGGCCGCGGGGGCTGCCGGGACGGGCCCAAGATGGCCGGGCGTCTCGGTTCCGCTCCTGTCCGCGGCGTCGAGTCCCATTCATTGCCGCGCTGCTGAGCGGCGCCGCGGGTCGGCTCGAGGGCTCGGGGTGCTGTCCCCGCGGGGCAGGCGGCAGCCATGGCGACCCTGGAGAAGCTCATGAAGGCCTTCGAATCCCTCAAGTCCTTCCAGCAGCAACAGCAGCAGCAACAGCAGCAGCAGCAGCAGCAGCCTCCGCCGCCGCCGCCTCAGCCTCCTCAGCCGCTGCCGCAGGCGCAGCCGCCGCCGCCTCAGCCGCAGCCGCCGCCGCCCCCGCCGCCGCCGCCCCCCCCCGGCCCGCCGGTGTCCGAGGAGCCGCTACACCGACCGTGAGTGCTGGCCCTGCAGACCCCGGCCCCGCGGCCCCCGAGCTCGGGGCGCGCACCGTCGCCCTTCCCGTGGCCGGCGTCGCCGGCCCCCGCCCTCTGCCGCCCCCGGCGCGCGAAGTTGGGGGGGACCTTGCTGCTCTGTGTTGGCAAGGACCGGGCCGTGCGGCGGCAGAACTCGGGGGGCCGAGGCCGCCGCCTCCCCCCGTCTCGGCGTCCCTGAGAGGGCGGCCGCCGGGCTGGGGACCCGGAGCGCGGGGGGGTGATGACATCATGCCTGGAGGCCGCGGCGGGCGGGGAGGGCGCGGGAGCGCGGTCCCGGCGCAGCGGGAATTCCCGGGGCGTGCGGGCCTCAGGGAGACACCCGCTCGTCCAGGCTCCAGTCGGCTTGCCGAGTGCGTGGGGAGCTGCCGGGAGGGGCGTCCTTAAGACGTGAGCGGCAGTGGGCCTGGCTTGGCTACCGGGGGTCGGCCTTTGGTCTCCTGCCTGTTTTCAGTTGGACGTGAACACTAGCCGCCGGCAGGGAGAGGTTGACTGCTGCGGGATGGAGGCTGTGCGTGACACGGGCGCTGTGGTCCAGGTCGCCCGCGGTCCCCACGGGCGGCCCCGCTTCCTTCTTCGGACACTCCTGCTGCTGCCGGAAAGCTAGGGGTCTCCGTCGCTCGGGCCTGGAGACCATACCCTCCCGCAGAACCCAGGACTGTACCCCGAAGTCTCCGTGAGGCCTTTCTCTCCCCTCTGGACATTGCATTTTCCGTCTGGGTGTGCACAAGGTGGCACTGAATGAGGACAGCCCCTTTAAGAAGCTCCCTCTCGTGTGTGTTTATTGAGGATTTTTCTTTTAAAGATTTTTTTTTTTTTTTTTTAAAGATTTTATTTATTTGACAGCGAGAAACACAGCGAGAGAGGGAACACAAGCAGAGGGAATGGTAGCGGGAGAAGCAGGCTTCCTGCTGAGCAGAGACCCCGATGCGGGGCTCGATCCCAGGACCCTGGGATCTGACCTGGGCCAAAGGCAGACGCTTAACGACTGAGCCACCCAGGCGCCCCTCTTTTAAAGATTTTATTTATTTGACAGAGAGCCAGAGAGGGAACACAGGCAGGGGGTGCAGGAGAGGGAGAAGCAGGCTCTCCCCGCTGAGCCGGGAGCCCGATGCAGGGAGCAGGGCTCCATCCGAGGACCCTGAGATCATGACCGGAGCCACCCAGGCGCCCAACCCTCTCATTTTTAGTAATGTTTTCTTACTGGTTATGTTTCTGATGTGATCCTTGCAGTGTCCTGAGAGTTTAATTAGAAGATGAGGATCCGAGGAGTAATGTGACTTACCTGTTAGGATAAAATTTAGAAATAAATTTTTTTTCTAAGAGGTGAAAAACCTGCTTGTGTCCTTAGAGAAAGTTTATTTTTTATTTTTTTTAAAAATATTTTATTTATTTATTTGACAGAGAGAGAGAGAGAGAGAGAGATCACAAGTAGGCAGAGAGGCAGGCAGAGAGGAGGAAGGAAGCTCCCCGCCGAGCAGAGAGCCCGATGCAGGGCTCGATCCCAGGACCCTGAGATCATGACCTGAGCTGAAGGCAGAGGCCTAACCCACTGAGTCACCCAGGCGCCCCGAGAAACTTTTTTTTTAAAAAAAGATTCTACTTATTGAGAGAGAGAAATCATGAGAGAGAGCGCAAGCAGAGGGAGAAGCAGGCTCCCCAGGGATCAGAGATGCGGCGCTCCATCCCAGGACCCCAGGATCATGACCTGAGCTGAAGGCAGACACTTAACCAACTGAGCCACCCAGGCACCCAAGAAAAACAGTTTTTAAAAACAATTTGACTTATTTCTACGGCAAGTAATTTGTAATCATAACTCATCTCAGACTTTTCTTGCAGTGCCTCTCCAAGGGGTAGATGTCATGCGAGGTCACACATTGCCTGGATCTTGTGTAACAGGAAGTGCTAAGCAGGGCTCTGGTGGGACAGGAGACCTTACTGCTGTCACGGTCTGTGGCCTTGTTCAAACACTGGGTCCGTCTAAAAATCTGCCATCTGTTTCTTATGCTGATTTGACAGAACCTGAATTTGCTTGTCTTCAAAATACGGTTATAAAGAGGTTTCTTTCTAAACCTGCCTTGACAGAAGTAGATAGGAGTTGTTTCATTACTTTATTTTAAGGTATTGTGTGACTGTCTTATTTTAAAAGTGTAATCTATTATTTTCATGGAAGTAGTACACTCACATGATGCAAATTCTAAAATTACAAAAAGGTAATAATTAAGATGTCTCTCTCCCACTCCTTTCTCCTGAGTACCTGACTATGTTCCCAGAGACAAGCTCTATTATACTTGTTCCTTGTGTGTCCTTACAGATATAAACCGTGCATATATGAAGACAGATTTTAAGTTATTTAGAATAGAAGTATTTTGGAGTAGTAACCTCTAAAGTTTCTTGGCATGCTCTGAAATCAACCCCATTGGCCTAATTGTAGTTATTTTAAATAAAATGCAAAAATATCATATTTGTGGACACTTTGCTGTTGAGAAAGCAGGTATTCATTAATTTTGAGTAACAAACTCTGCTTACAAGTTTGGGTCTTGGCATCTCCGTTCCGGTGCTTTAGCTGAAAGATCCATTCGCCAAAGTAGGGTTGTCCAAAAACAACTTAGAAAGTGTCTGTTCTATTTTTATGGTTCTCCTCTGTGGTGTGGAGCTGCAGTGTCACAGCCGTGCGTGGGCTTCAGCTCCAGTGTCTGCGTGCCTGCTCGCTGCTCAGCATGCAGGATGCAGGGGCGCTAGGGTGGGCCGGCGACAGTCTCTGCAGGGCTGGCCTGCGGGGGGAGGGGGTGCCAGGCGCGGGGACGGTCCTAGCTGGAATTATGAGGCCACTGACATTTGCTTTTGGTACTTTCTTAGTGTCCTTCAGAGCCCCACCTGGTTTCCCCCGACTTTAATTCGTCATTCTTCAGTACATGTTTACTGAACATCTAACGTATGCCTCAGTGGTCGTAGTTGCAGCGTTGCAGCCTCAACAGATAAAGCTCTTTCCTCGTGAAGTTTTCATTTCAGTGAGGGACATAGACAGAAAACTAGATGGAGAAGCCCAGCACAGGGTTTATTGGCGAGGGATAAATGAAGGAGGAGCAGCAAAGCAGGGAAAGGAACTAGGAAGTGTCGGGGTTGATAAGGTGTTGGCAGTTTAGATAGGGTGTCCAGGGAACGGGCCGCCGAGATTGTGGCTTTTGGGTGAACACCTGGAGAGGGTCAAAGACAGAGCCTGGAAGGTGTGTGGAGGAGGGCCGTTCTTGGCGGGGGACGGCAGGGGAACAGGTCCGGAGGCCCCCTGTTTGAGGAATACCAAGGAGAGGTGGGTTTGGTTGGTGGAACTAGTGAGAGGGAGACTCTCAGGGTGAGGTCCGAGAGGGAGTGGGAGCGCCACCCCGGATGAGTCGGCCCTCCCTTTGTACGTGGGTTAAAGACCTCAGTAGAGGAAGGGGTAGGTGGGAGGAAGGGCAGGCTTGGAGTCCCATTTTACTGTGAACACTGGTTGAGGCCAGAATGAAGGGGACACAGGCAGAAGCAGGAAACCGGTTGGGAAGCTCTGAAAACAGACCGGCCAGAGATGGCGGTGGATTCTGTCGTGGTGCTGTCCGTGGCGAGGGGAAAAGTGACTGAATTTTGAAGGTAGAACCAACAGGACTTGTTCCTCTCTGCTAAGTGGGAAGTGATTCTGCTGAGGTTCACGGTTCTCAGTCAGGATCTATTCAGCCGCAAATGATGGGACACCCCGCTGCGGTGGCTCAACCAGGTGGGAGTTCATTCTAAGACCAAGTGAGTCTGGGGGAGGAGGCTGAACGGGATGAGAGACTGGCCCCTTCCTTTCTAACTTCCTTCTCCCTTTCTTCCCCGCTCCCTCCCCTTTCCTACGTACTACGTACTACGTGGGGCTCCAACTCAGGACCCCGAGATCAGGAGTTGTGCGCTCTACTGACTGAGCCACCCACGCGCCCCAGTCTTCCTTATACTTTGTTTGTAAGCCCTTGTCCTCATTCTTGCCCATTTTTTAAAACTATGGGTTGTCTTTTTATTGTGGAATTGAAACCATATTATGTATTCTGGACACTAGACCCTTATAAGATATGTGATTTTTATTTATTTTTTAAAAATTTTTTTTCAAAGATTTTATTTATTTGACAGAGAGGATAGCCATCACAAGCAGGCAGAGTCAGGCAGAGAGAGAGGGGGAAGGAGGCTCCCCGCTGAGCAGAGAGCCTGAGGTGGGGCTCCATCCCAGGACCCTGAGATCATGACCTGGAGCTGAAGGCAGAGGCTTTAACCCACTGAGCCACCCAGGTGCCCCAAGATATGTGATTTTTTGAAACGTTCTTCCTTTTTGTGCATTGTCTCTTCATTTTCTTGGTAGTGCCCTTTGAAGGCTCAAAAGTTTTCAATTTTCAGTAAAGTCTAGTTTCTATTTTGTCTTTGGTCACTGTGCCTTAGGAGTCAGAACTATGAAACTGTTGCCTAATACAAGGTCACAGAGATGTATTATTGCTGTGTTTTCTTCTAAGAGTTTTAGAGTTTTACGTTTACATCTGATCCATTTTGAGTTAATTTTTATATATGGTATAGGGTAAGGCTCCTTCTTCATTCTTTTGCATGTGGATGTCCAGTTGTCCCAGCAACATTTATTGAAAAGGCTCTTCTTTCCCCTTTGAATTATATTGGTACCTTTGTTAAAAATTAATAGCCCATAAATGTATGGATTTATTTCTGGACTTTTAATTCTTTTTTTTTTTTTTTTTTAAGATTTTATTTATTTGACAGAGTGTGAGCGAGCAAGAGAACACAAGGGGTGGGGGAGCAGAGGCGGAGGGAGTAGCAGACTCCCTGATGAGCAGGGAGACCGATGCAGGCCTCGATCTCAGGATCCTGAGATCATGACCTGAGCTGAAGGCAGGTGCTTAACTGAGCTAACCAGGCACCCCAATTTTATTTTTTTTATCTTTTTAATATTTTATTTATTTATTTGAGAGAGAGAAAGATAGAGAGCAGGAGCAGGGCTCCTACTGAGTACTGAGCTGGTCGTGGGGCTTGATATCAGTACCTTGGGATCATGACCTGAGCCGAAGTCAGATGCTTAATTGACTGAGCCACCCAGGTGCCCCTGGACTTTCAGTTGTGTACCAATACTATATGGTCTTGATCACTACAGTTTTGTTTTGTTTTTTTTTTTAAGATTTTATTTATTTATTTGACAGTGAAAGAGAGATCACAAGTAGGCAGAGAGGCTGGCAGAGAAGGGGGGGAAGCAGGCTCCCTGCTGAGCAGAGAGCCCGATGCGGGGCTCGATCCCAGGAACCTAAGATCATGACCTGAGCCGAAGGCAGAGGCTTTAACCCACTGAGCCACCCAGGCGCCCCTGTTTTTTTTTTTTTTAATCACAATTTCAAATCATGAAATTTGAGTCCTCTAACTTTGTTCTTTTTTAAGATAGTTTTGGCTATCCTGGGCCCTGTGAGTTTCTATATGGTTTGTAAGATCAGGTTGTCAGATTCTGCAAAGAAGCCAGCTAGGATTCTGGTAGGGATGGCCTTGAATCTGTAGATTGATTTGGGCATTGACACCTTAACAATGTCACGTCTTCTGATTTATGAACATTGGCAGAGTTTTTATGTCAAGGGTCAGAGAGGGGCCCATTTTTAGCCTTCGTGGGTAGTGTCTCTCACAACTACTCCCATGTGCCGTAGTAGAATTAAAGCAGCCAGAGGTAATATGTAAATGGATGAGTGTGGCTGTGTTCCAGTAACACTTTATTGATGACATCGAAATTTGAATCTCATGTAATTTTTGTATGTCACGAACTATTATTATTATTATCAACCATTTAAAGATGTGAAAACATTTCTTAGCTTGCAAACAGGCCCCAAACAGGCTGGCTGTAGCTTGCCGATCCCTAGATTAAATATGATCAGACCACTTTTGTGAAATATTTCTTTTCTGGTTACTTTCTATTAACTAGTTAAAAAAATTATAAAAGTTACACATACATATCGTAAAACATTTTCAAACAGCATAGAAAATCTATCCTAGTCTCATACCCTAAAAATAACAATTATTAAACTTCTTTTGTTTTCTCTGATTTTTTAACGCATCTTTAAGCATTTAAATGTGTCTCTTTGTTTGCATGACTGAGATCACCCTGTAGTTCTCCAAGAGCGTATATCATGGATATTGTTCCTCACTGGTACATGTAATTCTTCCTAATTGCTGTATAATAGTGTAGAATTTTCTATTTGTTTATTTATTTGGAGTTGAAATTCACATAACATAAACTGAAGCATTTTAAGGTGTATAATTCAGTGATAGTTCATCGACAAGAGTTTTTTTTTTAAAAAAAGGACTTGGAACTGTAAAGGCAGGGGTTTCCCGTTGTCTGAGCTTTCAAATGGCTTGCTGACATATTCTCTCCGCCTAAGAGAGTCCCCACCCCTGTTACCTCTGGTTCCCGAAAGTGAGCTAAACCATCTGCTAAACTACCTTGGAGTGGTCAGTCCAGCCTCAAGACATTTGGTCTTACGTAAGAAGGAAAAACAAAACACCGTATAAAATACTGGCTGATGTGCCGAATTGACTCAGCTCGGGTGCTGGAATACTCGTGAGAGACAAGATCTGCCGTGGATCCTTGCTGCTCAGAGCATGGTCTCGGGCCAGCAGTTCGCTGTCACCTGCGAGCTTATGAGTACAGACCCTTTCCCCGACCTGAGATACACCCAAGAGCCCCGCTAAGAGATGGTCATTGTTAGCACGGCTGTTAGCAGCGCTAACATGCTGTTAGCATGTGGGAGGGAAGACTTGGGCTGCTTGTGTAAGTCCAGGTGTTACTGGGGCAGTGTCACTTCTCTGTCCCAGGGCCATCGAGCATTTGTGTAGCCCCAAAGTGGGTGGTAACCCCGACACATGAGCAGCGGTGGACTGGAAGAGCTCCCAGGTGGGATGGGGACTTAAGTGGGGACTGGACTTGATGGCCTGGAAGGAGCCCTTTCAGCCAAGTGCTGGTTTTGTGCCAGGCCGTTTTCTGGGCCCTGGGGTTACAGCAGCGAGCAAGAGCAATGGTGATGAATACTACGGAGAAAACGGAATGGAATAAGGGGGAGGAGGGGTTTGCAATTTTATTTAGGGCATAAGTGCGCTGAGAAGGTTCTGCTGGAGCAGGGTGGAGGGAGCGAGCTGCTTGGATATCTGGGAGAAGAGATTCGGGGAGGCAACAGAAAACTGAGTGTGCGTTCGTATTTGAGGACTAGTAAAGAGGCCAGTGGCTGGAGCAAAATGAAGGGCAGAAATAGGAGACGAGTTTGGAATGGTGGGAGATTAGAGATGAGGGTCAACCAAATGCGGCTTTGTCCACCGATGTAATAAGGACTTTATTCTGCCCAGACGCATACTTGTGTGGTGAAACAAGCGATCTGATTTATGTTTCCAAACGATCACTTTGACAGCACTGAATGCTGGCACAGACGAAACTGGGTCGGTCACTTAATCGTTGCTGGTGGGCACAAAGCATCGTATGGCTACTCTGGAAAAACAGTTGGGCCGTTTCTTATAGAACAGAATGTGCAATTAGCATCTGACCTGGCAGTTGTACTCCTGAGCGTGTATCCCAGAGAAATGAAAAATTCTGTTTACGCAAGAACTGGCACACAGATGTTTAGGGTGGCTTTACACATAATAGCCAAAGTGTGGAATCAGCTTCGATGTCCTTCGACAGGCGAAGGGTTAGACTGTTGAGCTCCAGATACCTGCCACAACTCAGGCGACTCCTAAGGAAATCCTGCCGGGGAAAATAGCCAATCCCGAAAGGCTGCAAACTCTTCAGTATGTAACATTTTTGAAAGCACGGGTTTTGGGAAAGGAGACCGGATGAGAGGTCACCAGGGTTAGGGAGAGTGTGGTGGGTAGAGAGGAGGGGAGGGAGGTGGCTGTGGCTCTAGGAGAGGCCTTTGTGGTGATGGAAATGTTCTGTGTTTGTGGGGTAAATCCATGAACTTACACAGCTGGTAAGATTGTATGAACTAAACACACACACTCAAATGAAGAGAAGACTTTTTCCATTTAGCTTAACAGATTGGTTTTTCGAAATGCACCTTTTTAAGGTAGCGGTTATTAACTGTATTTAGTTAGATCACCAGTAAGAAAGGCTTTATTTTCTTTATTTTTTATTTTTTAAAAAGATTTTTTATTTTAGAGAGAAGGAGAGAGCGAGCAGGGAGGGAGCGGAGGGACAGGCAGACTCCACGCTGAGTGCAGAGCCCTACGTGGGGGGTTTGTCTCACTATCCTGAGCTCATGACCTGAGCCAAAGTGAAGAGTCCAGACACTTAACTGATGGAACCACCCTGGCACTCCGAGAAAGGTTTTATTTTGATGGGCCTTTTCTATGACACAGATGTAGATTGGGGAAGTCTTAGTCCTTGGTCCCCCTAATCAAATGGCACTTTTATTTTTAAATTAGATATGACACATAATTCCAGAATGACTTCTAGCGTCCCATTCCTTCTTGAAATCTGTCTGGAGGAGCCCTCACATTAGTGGCCCTCAGGTCAGTACCGTACTTGCGGCTAGTGAAGTGGCTGTAGCAGGAGGTGAGGGAGTGGGGAGGCCTCAGTCCTGCTCTCAGGCTGGGCTGGGCACGTGCCGCCGGAAGGTGAGTGTGCAGAGCCCAGAGAGCACAAGGCAGGCAGCGTTTTTCAAGTTCCGGGGGAGTCCACATAGTCCTTTGCCCTGCCAGCCCTCAACCCGGAACCACAGTTTTCAAGCCTAATCTTAAAGTAACATGATATTAAACAATAAGAATTTAGAAAACGGCTTGAAGTCTGTTCTTGGACTGCATTCTTGTCTTAGTGTGGTCTTGGCGCGCTGCAGAGGCCTGGCCTTTTTATGCGCCTCTTTCAAGTGTGTGTTTCTGTGCGGGTCCCTCCAGCCCAGAAGAGGGGCCTATGGAAGTTTGTGTTCTGAAGGTGAAGTCAACATGTGGTATTTGCCAGAGTTGGAAGAAGCAGGACTGTGTACCCTGTTCATCCAGTTCCTGCTCAGAACAAGGCGGCTCCCTTTTTACCTTAATTTCCATACTTACTTTTCACGTAGAACAAGCCAGTTTGACCTATCAGTTCATCAGTCAGAGCTAAATCCCATGGGGGAATGAAGCGGTTGTGGTTTTCTTAAATTTTCAGGTTTGCTTACTGGACAAAGTAAGGTAGGAAGGAGGTATTTCAGGCAGGGACCATAGAGTGTACAAGAATTGAGCTCGAGGGGCGCCTGGGGGGCTCAGTGGGTTAGAGCCTCTGCCTTCGGCTCAGGTCATGATCTCGGGGTCCTGGGATCGAGCCCCACATCGGGCTCTCTGCTCAGCGGGGAGCCTGCTTCCCCCTCTCCCTCTGCCTGCCTCTCTGCCTACGTGTGATCTCTCTCTCTGTCGAATAAATAAATAAAATCTTAAAAAAAAAAAAAAAAAAGAATTGAGCTTGAAGATGCATGACCTAAACAACTGAGTTATTCAGAGGGGCCAGAGTTCCCTGAGGGCTGGGGAGCGCGGCTGGAAAATAGCCTGAGGCTGTGTCCTAATGGGCCTGGTTAGACTGAGTTTGGAAGCGGCACCACGTGGCAGTGGCTTGTGCTTGTACCTTGCGTTGATGCACTTGTCGCTTTCAGTGAGTAATACTGGAAGGATTGTTTTCCCCCTTTCCTGATAGTTTTGGTTAATGTCTCTTTGTTGGGCTGTCAGAGGGTAAAGTCTGATCCCATACTTTATTTTATTTTTTTTTTGATCCCACACTTTAAAAATGTGGGTATTCTTTAGTGTGGTAAAAGAGAGGGTGCTTTTTACAGGCTTTGGTTACACTCGTCTGCCTTTTTAAGCAGGCATTTTTTAGGGTTTGACTGATGTTGTAAAATTGTGTAGTTCTTTAGTTATAATGTGTCAGTTTCACACGTTTAGCCTTGTTGGCAATAACAATGGGTTTGAGAAAAATGGAGCAAAATTAAAGTATTGGTAGCAGTCAGATGGTTTCTGTTGATGATTCTTACACAAAACAAGTACTTTCTGGTTATTGTTTGAATTTTAATGGCAAGTTTAGCAACGATTGAAAACTGTCTGCCTGCAGAACTTTGTGATTCTTGGGCTATCAATTTTTGTGTGGAAAAGATTCAAATTTCTTCATTGCTAGGAAGTGATTGTGAATCAGGTAAGAAGAGAAACTTGAAATATGTGTGCTTTCTCCTTAGTTGACCATGAGAGACAGAACACTGTCCTCTTTTTCAGAATAAGAATCATCGAAGGTACTGCCGAGAGGCCCGGGATCGGTAGTATGGAGTGCGGCGGGCCCGCTCCCCCGGCTCCCCCCGGCTCCCCCGGCTCCCCCGGTTCCCCCCCGGCTCCCCCCCGGCTCCCCCGGCTCCCCCCGGCTCCCCTGGCTCCCCCCGGCTCCCGCTCCCGGGGATCACACCCCGGCTGCTTCGTTAGTTATTTTTTATTTATTTATTTATTTGTTTGTTTGTTTGTTTGTTTATTCATTCATTCATTCATTCATTTATTTTAAAAGATTTTATTTATTTGATAGAGAGAAACACAGCGAGAGAGGGAACACAAGCAGAGGGAATGGTAGTGGGAGAAGCAGGCTTCCTGCCGAGCAAGGAGCCCGATGCGGGGCTCGATCCCAGGACTCCGGGATCATGACCCGAGCCGAAGGCAGACGCTTAACGACTGAGCCACCCAGGCGCCCCTCGTTAGTTATTTTTTAGTAGCTTTGCTGTTTCTACTTTTTTTTTCATCTCTTCATTCTAGAAACATAGGTTCAAAGTAATTATCATTTGTCTTCTGAATCCTCTCTGTAAGACCGACTCAAGAACTTTTGAGTCTATTAAAGATTTTTTTATTTTTATTTTTTAATTTATGACAGAGAGATAGTGAGAGAGGGAACATAAGCACGGGGAAGCTGGAGAGGGAGAGGCAGGCTCCCCGCCGAGCAGGGAGCCCGATATGGGGCTGATATGGGGCTCCATCCCTGGGATCAGTGAACCGAGCCGAAGGCAGACACTTAACAACTGAGCCACCCAGGTGCCCCTTGAGTCTGTTTTAATGTGTATTTTTCTTATTCTTCTACAGAAAATGTTGATTTATCCATTTCTGTATCGGCTTTTTATGAACACCTGTGAAGTGCAGGCGTTGTGCTGAGTGCTCGTAACGGAGATGTGCCGTGGGCCTCGCTCTCCCTCTGTCATCTTGTGGAGGCCACTGCCGGAGCACTTGTTACCAGAGTGGCCTGGAGGCTGGCTGGCCAGGGCCTGGGGAGGGGCCCGGGGGAACAGGACAGGCTGTCCCCACCAGCAACCCCACGAAGAGTAACGAGAGGGAAATAGACAACAGTAGAATGTATTTTTATTTTCTTGGGTGAGATCCGTATTCTGTCTTTGACTTTTGCTCGTTTCACGGACATTTACTCCGTTCCCGGCGAGGGGCGACAGCACGGACAGGTCTTCGTGAAGTCAAGTGCAGGCCCTGCCAGCTGTGCTGTTCGTTGCTCAGTGGATTCTTTTGGTTTATCCCGTATATGAAGTGGGAGACAAAGGTCTTGCTAAGGCTCGTATTTGTATCTAAAATGTTCCATTGGCCTGGCCAGTTCTCCATCAGGTGTGTGTGCAATTAGTGTGAAGCCGGTGACTTTTTTACTCTTTTCTGGTTCTCTGGTTTGTGAATTAAGTTCATTTAAGGCCTTGGGCAGATTTTCACTTTGGAAATCAAAAGGTAATGGATAGGTGAGTTACTTGGCTTCCTGAATGCTTCAAATGGTCAGTGTTCTTTAGTTTTCTTGGTGGCGGTCTCATTCTGGGCAAATTCTAAGCTGTTATAATGGAGAATTTAATCTGGTGGTTTAAAGAAGAGAACATTTTAATTCTCATAACACTTTCTGCTTTCTTCTCTAAATCGACATATAATTTGAGTCCAGCACAGTGTACCCTGTTTAGTGTGCTGTTCTGTTTTGCTCTGACGAGTGCGTGCCACTGCGTAACTACTACACGGCCAGGGTTCAGCACAGTTTCATCACCCCAAGCTCCCCTGCCTCTTTGCGGCCACCCCTCTCCCCAGCCCCTGTAAGTTACTCATCACTTTCTGTCCCTGTACTTCTGTCTCTTCCAGAACATTCCGTAGACAAATCCGCCGCCGTGTGCTCTGGGGTCTGGTACACCGAGATTCCCCTTGTGTGTAGTAGTGCTCTGCTCCTTCTTTCTGCCAGGCTGTAGTCCATTGTCTGGTTGTGAGGGTCTGTTCGTCCATCCCCCGGGACACTTGGGTTGTTTCCAGTGCAGTGCTTTTGACGTGGGTGGCTCCTTAGGAGGGGGGTGAAAACCCTCTGCCTCTGGTGGTCACTTAGGGACCCAGGCTCCTCCCGTCTTGTTGTTCTGCAACCTTCTTGGCTTTATCTGTACTCTCGAAAACTAGGTGTTAGGCAGTTTGTTCTAGTTGGAGGGACTCGAAGGGGAGATACCAGGGTAAGCCCGTGAGGTGACGCTTCCACTCCCATTTCTTCCTTTCCTTTTTTAAAAAAGATTTTATTTATTAGAGAGACGGAGAGAGAGCACAAGTAGGCAGAGCAGCAGGCAGAGGGAGAGGGAGAAGCAGGCTCCCCCCCCCACTGAACAGGGAGCCGGATTCGGGGCTCAGTCCCAGGACCTGGGATCATGACCTGAGCCAAGGCAGCCACTTCACCGACCGAGCCCCCCAGGCGGCCCTCCATTCCCATTTCATCTGTGACCATGAAGGCGTGTGTCTCTCCCTGCCTGCCAGGAGGCTGAGCAACGTGTCATGTGTCAGTGTGTCATCTCCCCTAACGGGGGGCACGTGTCCGAGAAGGAAAGATGGGTGTTTGGGTGGGTGGTGAGCAGGCGGTCTGCATTATTAACTTCCTCGTAAAAGCCTCGTTCAGGAAAGAGACCAGTGGGAAAGACACACTCACCAGTCCCTGTAAGGACGGACTCTAGTTGGCCAGTCCTTGGGAAGCACCCCTCTACTTGCCAAGGAGGAGGCTCGCTCAGGCCCTGATTCTTTTCTTGTTGAAACCCGGTCTATTCCTTTTGGCTCCTGGCTCCCCCTTTGGAGGTTCGTCCTTGCCCCTTTTCTTCACCAGCCACGTCTGAAGTGCCTTTCAGAGGCGTTGCCTTCATTGGATTGTACAGTTTGTAATCGACTGTTCGTCAGGTGCACTTTCTGGAGCCGGAGGGTCGCACTGGGGACTGAACCGGCACAGGTGTTCACAGGGTAGACCCCGCCCCCTCCAAAATTTCGCTTTACTAGTTTCTGGTTAGTACAGTGTCCTGGTAACCACACTCAAATTCTTCTCTGAATGTAGTTCTTCAGCCTGGTTTACTTTTTGGCTTCCTCTTTGGATCATTTCTCTGTCGCTGGTTTTGAAGGTTACATACCTCAAAGGCGTCTGAAGCCGCAAATGCCTTTACTCTGATCTTGAGTGGGCCGTTTGTCTGCCTGTGTTGCCCCACAAGTCCTCGCAGCAGGCTCCTTCCAAGCCGTCGGGGGCTGTAGAAGCGGTCAGTCCCTCCCCGAGAGCGTGAGGTCTGCCGTCAGTTACAATGTGATTTCGAGCAGTGGAGGCAGCTTGGTATGAAGAGTCGGGATGGTGCTGTGTTTCCCTGAATCACTGCCTCTCCGTCCGTGTGATCTTGGGCGAGTCACTGTTTGCACTGCTGTGTCTCCTCTGAAATGGGAAAAATAGTACATCAGTGACATCACCTGACTTTTCTGTGGAGCGCTGTAGTTTAGGAAGCCTTTGGTTGAGCTCATCCGTGCCTCCCCCGGCCGCCCCCACCCCGCCCCCCAGCGTGGAGTGTGCGGAAACGCTACAGAATAAGTGAATGATGTGTGGAAGTCGGTGGAGTGGATAATTCAACACGTGTTCACTTTTCTTTTTTTTTTTTCTTTTAGAAAGAAAGAACTCTCAGCTACCAAGAAAGACCGCGTGAACCATTGTCTGACAATATGTGAAAACATCGTGGCACAGTCACTCAGGTAATTGCACTTTGAACTTTCTAGTAAAAGTTAAGATTCTGTTTTTGTTCCTAATGGCCTAGAATATTCTTTGTCTCCCCAGTTTTCTGAAGACATTTAAAGGCCCCTTTTCTCATATTTCTGGCTCTCACTATAAGGAGGCATGTTTCCTTTTTGTAACTCATGAACCACAGTTGTAACCATTATGATAATTGAATAGGGGGTTTATATTTACTTAGCACTCTTGCTAACTGTGATCACTGAAAAATCTTCTGGTTGATATGTTTACATTATTGCAGTAATCCGGATGACAGGACACTGTCCGGTGACATGTCTTGCCTTTGCTTCTCGTTGGCATCCTGCTGCCGTTCGGGCGCCCAGCCGCGCCGGTGCCTGCCCACCTGTGCTTGGGGGTCACGGGGCCCTGGGCAGTGGGCTAGGCCGGTCTCTCTCGCTCCATGTTTCTTCTGGGGTGAACTCATGGCACCTTCTTTTTGGTCTTTGCTAAGTCTTCTCATTCTCTTTGCTTTCGGTTGTCTTTCTAACCACTGTTCCTAGAGACTGTGGATGGTAAGTATTTCATACCTGTGTCTAGGGACTGAGTAGGAGACAGATGTGCCTGAGATTTCCACATTCTGTTACTTGGTTGGATACGGGTGAAATACTTCTCATTGCTTTTCTTTCTCTTGGAACAAATAATTCACGCTATTGTCCTGCTTGGAATCTGGAAAGAGCTCTCTATAATCTGTTAGAATAATAATCTGGGTGGAAACTTCGTGACTCCCTTATTTTTAATGGCACCTTGCATTTGTAGTTTATATTTTTAAAGGGATTTTTCTTTTCTTTCTTTTTTTTTTTTAAAGGGATTTTTCATATACTAGTTGATTTTAGCTGAACTTGTTCCATCGTTTGGGAAATGTGGATGATTTCTGTTTCTCTCTAATTTGTAGAAATGTGGGAAGCAAATGAAATAACAAATGAGAGTATGTGCTGAAAATAAAAATTCTAAGTTTGCATGCTCTTGTAGAAAACAACACTATGATAAAAGTAGAGAAAAAAGGTTTTAATTCCATTTCTGCTCCTTATAAGCCAGCTGATTTTGGATAAATTTAACTTCTTTCAGTCTCTCTTGCTGCATTTGTGAACTGTAAGTCCTGATTTTTAGGGTTCCCGTGAGATCGGCTGACAGTGTGTGTGTGTGTGTGTGTGTTAGCCATGTGGGAGCGAGAGCTCTCTGCGGTCATGATGAGTCTTGTCCAGAGCCTTCAGGTATCACTGCTTTCATGTGAAGTGACTTAGATCCCTGACAGATATCTGCTGTCCTGCTGCAGCGTTTTGCTCCTCTGACCTCCAGCATCCAGGAGTCCGGGAACATTTCACTGTGAAAGCTTACGCACCCAGAAGACAGGCTCTCTTCCACTTGGAATGCTTCCTGCTCTGTACTTAGTCGGTTTCTTTTGATCATTCTCGGTGGAATTGATGGAATGTGGGCTTAGATTTTCATATTAGTAAAGTATGTTGGGATATCTTAGGGTTGGTTTGTGGCTCAGTTTGCCATCTTAAATCAAAATAGTAGCCGTTAGGGCTTTTCACAGTAGTATATTTCTTCTGTTTTATGGAGTAATGCTGATAGTCATACTTCTTCTTCTACAGAGGGACATGCTGATGGGATATTTTATGGATCCAGAGAGATCGTCTTTGGTGTCATCAGATCAAAGAACAATTTATTTTTAAGATACTTTCCATACTTTGCAGGAATTTCAGAGTGTGGAGCTCAAGCAGATACACACACACACACACACATGCACACACATATATATAGAAACACACATATATATACACTTACACACACACATATATAATGTTTTATGAAATCTTTTTTTTTGCTGATATTTCAAGGGATCTCTCCTTGAATATAAATATAACTAAATCTTTGGTACATTTCTGTAACTTCTGGGATATACTAACTTTGTCTCCAGTGGGCTTATTTCAATGGTAGTTTCTGGAGTTTTTATCGTGAGAAGTCATCTAAAACTTCATGGATATTGTGACCATTAGTGTACTCCGGCTCCCAATTTGGTGGTCTAACTTACTAGTTCCTAAATATGATTGAGCGTCACGATCATCCAGAAAATTTGTCAGAGATACAGTAATGAAGATACCTCAATGCCCTCTTTCCCAAACACACTTATATTTTCTGTTCAGGTGTGGTCTGGGATTTTTTTTTTAACAAGTCTCCTCTTGGGAATACCTAGGAACCCTTATCTAAGTGTGTGCACCTTGATAAAGTGGTTGGGTTAAAATAAGTATACAGAAATCCATAGGTTTCCCGAATATCAGCGTAGGTCAGGCAGAAAATACCAGGGTTCAAGATCCAATTCACAGTGGCACCAACACAGAAAATTTCAGTGAACTGATGAGAAATAGGTGGACTGTTGTTGGCTTCCTGAAGGGTACAGATGACTCTTCGCTTCGTAAGTGGAAGACTTTTATCATAAAGCTGAGTTTTCTCTAAATTAATCCATAAATTTAAATAGCCTTGGTCAGAGTTCTGGTAGGGGTATTTTTGAACTTGTTCATCTGCAAGAATAAATATATGAATGCTACAAAGAAAATCTGAGACATCAACAGTATGGTGAGAGGTGATATACACAACATTAAATTAGTTGTTCAACACTAGAGAAGGTATGGGATAGAAAGTTAGAGTGTACGTGTGCATCTCTGTGTGTGAGTTTATGATAAAGAGAACATTCGTATCAGTAGTGAAGCAATGGGTTATTGAACCAAATGACTCGAGAATTATATCCAGGTCTCATATTGTGAACACATAAGTGTCAGGTCAGTTAGTTAAATGTAAAAAAAAGTGAAATTATTATAAAAAAAGGATATTTGATCTCAGGCATGGAAGGCTAATAACGTAATGGAAAGCATTGTTTTGACTGCAATATAGTTCAGTCTGTCAAAATCCACCTTAGACTTGAAAGTAAATTCAACTTGAGGGTGGTATTGACAGCATATATCTCGAAGGTTTAATAGCTGTATAAAGAGCAACTACAAATCAGTAAGGAAAAGACTATCAGCCTAATAGGAAAGCAGACAAAGAACATGGCCAGCTAGTTCAGGAGGTAAGAAATACATGTGTGGGCCAGTGAACCGGACAGCTGACATGTATTTTTTGTTTCCTGTGGGAAAAATATTCACATTTACTAGTCATCAGGGGAAAGAGACTCAAACAAAAACAAGAATAGCTTCCATCTGTCAAACATTGGCAAACATTAAGAAATACTAAGGATTTTTGTCAGAGGTGAGACCACCTTTCTTAAAAGGTAGTTTGGCAAAAATATCAAGCTTCAGATGGTCATCTTTATGTTATGTTATGTTATGTTATATTATGTTATGTTATTTATTTGACAGAAAGACAGAGATCACAAGTAGACAGAGAGGCAGGCAGAGAGAGAGAGGAAGAAGCAGTCTCCCCGCTCAGCAGAGAGCCCGATGCGGGGCTTGATCCCAGGACCCTGAGATCATGACCTGAGCCGAAGGCAGAGGCTTTAACCCACTGAGCCACCCAGGCGCCCCAAGATGGTCATCTTCATGGTAGTCTCACCTGAGGACGTTATCCTTGGGAAAGTGTGGGACAATGTCAGGGCAGTGTTGGTCATCCATTAGGAAATTAAAAATAATCTTAATGACTTATAAGTTGGGGAATTGAAAAAGTAAAATACATTTATAGAAGGGAATGTTAATTAACTTTATAAAAGATGATTGTTAGAAATGTGTATTTGTGACCAGAAAATTTATTAACACTATGTTAACACCTTAAGTTGAAACTATCAAGAAAGATATTTGCTCTGGCAAAGATGAACACCAAAGACAAATTTACTTTCCTGCCTAAGACAATTGGTAATGGACAAAATATATGTGACTGTGGTTTTCAAGACATCTGGCAAAGAGCAACAGCAGCCCTGGAAAAGTGGAAAACTAGTGTGGGAGCCGTATGACTTCCCCCTGTTACTGTGTGGACGGAGTCCTGTGGTTGGGGGACCCAGGCAGAGCTGCCAGCTCCAGCCCGTTGGGGAGAATCCCGGACAGGAGAGCTGCACGGAGTGATCCCTGGAGCCTGTGGACGGAGCGGTCCTCGAGTCTTCAGCTCCTACGGAAGTGTGGGTGCCTGTGAGCACTTGGCTGGGGGCGGGGGTGGGATCACCCAGAAGGGTGAGGAGGAGCACTTGCCGGAGCTCACAGTGTGCGGGAAGGGCTTCTGTTCACAGCGGCCGCAGTGGACAGGGCTCCTTCCTGGGCCTTGGCTGGGGTGTGCAGAAGGCTTTGCCCTCCCAGTGGGGCTAACTTAGCCCTAAACTAGGTGCTATC
>CM053604.1:1280115-1363801 GCA_028646535.1 Procyon lotor
TTTTTTTTTTTTTTTAAAGATTTTA
Organism: Procyon lotor; assembly: GCA_028646535.1. Classification (NCBI taxonomy): domain Eukaryota; kingdom Metazoa; phylum Chordata; class Mammalia; order Carnivora; family Procyonidae; genus Procyon; species Procyon lotor. Next base: position 1,280,141 of record CM053604.1, read on the forward strand.
TTTATTTGACAGAGAGAAACACAGCAAGAGAGGGAACACAAGCAGAGGGGATGGTAGCGGGAGAAGCAGGCTTCTTGCCGAGCAGGGAGCCCGATGCGGGGCTCGATCCCAGGTCCCTGGGATCTGACCTGGGCCGAAGGCAGACGCTTAACGACTGAGCCACCCAGGCGCCCCTAAGTCCTGTACTTTCATGTGGACTTGGAATAGATATGAATATTGGGGTTTTTTTAATTGGAAACTTGTCACTCAGTCTCAGTTTCTCTGATTTCGAAGCCCTTCAGCAAGTGCATTTGTTGAAAAGCGTGGGCCACAGCAGACAGCTCTCCGACAGCGGTATGGATAAATTCGTCTCCGGAGACGAAGCTGCCGAACCAGGAGATCAAGAAACCAAGGTGAGGTGTGGAGGGAGGAGACCACTCGGGCGTTCTGAGCTCGCGTGAGTGTTTCAAATCACTCTGGCTGCCGTCCGTGTGCCTTGCTTCTAGCCTCCCCATCCCCGAGCTTCTGCTTACCTGTCTCCCCTTAAGTAGCGCCCCTTCCTGGGTGTGCTCTTCCTGTCTGCCTCTCCAGGTACTGCGCAGGTCCTTGAGAACCCCCTGAAGTTCTGCCTCCCCGGGAGCCCTTCGCAGACTGATCACTAGCTCGCCTGGTTTCTTGGGCCATTCATTGGATGGCCGTGCTTCATCTTAGAGCATTTCCTGTTTTGGTGCATGGAATTATGCATTTGTTGGTTTATGGTGGTAAAATACCCATGAAGTTTGCCAGTGTAACTGTTGCGAAGTGCGCCCCTCAGCGGCGTTCAGTGCACTCATGGTGTGTGGCTGTCACCACCCTCTCCCTCCAGAACTCTCTCCCTGTCCCCAGATTGAAACTCCGGCCCCGTCAGACACTAACTCTGCGTTCTTCCCTCCTCCCAGCCCCCGGCTCCCGCCATCCCTCCGTGTCTCCGTGAACCCTAGGTCGCACATACTTGTGGAACCGTGCAGTGTCTGTTCCTTTGTGACCAGCTTATGTCACCGGGTGTAATGTCCTCAGGCTACATCCGTGTCGTCGCAGGTGTCAGGAGTCCCTTCCTCTCTGACGCTGAAGGTCGCACCGTGCAGGTGGACACCATCTTGTTCTTCTGTCCATCCATTGATGGACACTCATTACTCCTGTCTTCTGGCCATTGTGGATGATGCTGCTGTGAACTTAGGGGTGCGGGCATCTCTTCAGGGCCCTGCTCTCAGTTCCTTAGGGTAGACGCCCAGAACTGGAATTTCAGGGTCTTCTGATAGTTCTAGTTTTAGGTTTTTTTGAGGACAGTTCGCACCATTGTCCATGGCGGCCGCACCAGTGTGCGCTCCCACCAGCCGGGCACAGGGTTCCGGTTTCCCCGGGTCCTCCCCTAGGCTTGTCATTTTCTGGCTTTTTTGGAGAGTAGCCATCCTACTGGGAGTGAGTTTGTCACTGTGGCTTTGACTTGCGTTCCCCTACTGATGAGTGATGGGACATCTTTTCATGTGCTCACCGGCCGTGCGTGCGCTGTCTTTGGGGAGATGTCTGTTCAAGCTCTTAGCTCAGTTTTTAATCAGGTTCGGGCTTTTGTTGTTGTCATTGACCTTATCCATTGAGCTGCTTGTGAAATATCTCTGGATTGCTTACCTTTTTACCTGTGAGTGTCTTGTCTTCCCAGTTTACTGTAAATTCCTTGAGGGCAGGAAGCAGTTTGGTACTTAGTCCGTCTATGGATGCCCAGTCTTCCTGCAGCCTCCTTGCTCCCTTCCAGGTCCCGCTCCGGCCAGGGCATTCTGCCCCCTCTCAGGCCTGGGCATTCCCAGGGTTCTTGCCTGTGCTGAAGCAGCTTCCCCTTGTCCTAGGGATGGTGCTCATGCTCTCTTCCCCGAGCAGCCTCTCCTGAGGGCCGGTCCCCACTCCTTCTCTCCAGCGTGCCCTCCCTGCGCCCTGAGCTCACTGCCGCCACCGCCCCCATGACCTCGCCCTGATTCTGCTCCTCCGTGGTCTGTGAGGCCGGGCTTGTGAGGACAAAGATGGGCATCTCTGTGTCTCCAGTACCCGGCGTCATTGCTGCTTTGGACTTGTTTGTTGCACACACCAGTGAGCGAATGTGTTGGTTCCGTGATCCTAAGACAAACAAGAGTTGCTTTCTTCGTTGTAGCCTTGCCGGATCAAAGGTGACATAGGACAGTCTACCGATGACGATTCTGTCCCTCTCGTCCATTGTGTCCGCCTTCTGTCTGCTTCATTTTTGCTGACTGGGGAAAAAAACGGTAAGTGTAGAAAGGCGGGTATAGAGCTGAAGGAAATAGCGAGGTCTCAAGGACAGCTTGGTGGCTGATTCGCGCCTCTTTGCGGTAACAGAGAGAGGGTGTCGGGTTTGGGCCGAGCGGCGGCTTTCACTGACCGATGGGAGAAGGGAGGGGGTGCTGGGGGAGCCGGGTTACGGGTCTAGTGTTGTTCCTGTGGAAACTACGTGTCGGCTGCTTTGACCTCGGTGGTTTCCTTGCAGTGTTGGTTCCGGACAGGGACGTGAGGGTCAGCGTGAAGGCGCTGGCGCTCAGTTGTGTGGGAGCTGCGGTGGCCCTTCATCCCGAGTCCTTCTTCAGCAAACTTTATAAAGTACCCCTTGACAGCACGGAGTACCCTGGTATGTAACGAGCTCACGGCTTGCCCCTCACGTTCAGTCGTTACTTCGAGAACTATTTCATACCATCTTGGCTGTTTCAGTTTAGAGTAACACGTGTTCTGAGTTAATTTGTGCTATTTCTGAGCTGTGTCGTAGCTCCATATGAAACACACAAATAGTAATGTTTTTGCTTTTTGGGCTCCCTGTCGATGCCATGTTTCGTTTAAACTCACATGACCAGACAGTAGCTAAGTGGGAACATAAGAGCCACTTGGCGTACATACTGGATTTTTATCAGAAGCACAGATCGTGTAAATCAGAATTGCTTTGGGTCACACTCAGCCCGGCCAGATGTTCACACTCAGAGACAAATGGGAGCCAAGCCGAGCTGAGCCGAGCCGAGCAGACCCAGCTCCTGTAGCTCACGCTCTGGGACACGGTCTCACGCTGGACTAGGTGGGGAGGAACTGCTCTGCTAAAACTGCCCTCCTGCCTTCTCTCCCTTTCTTTGGGCGAGGGGACACACTTGTGCTTTTGAATTCACATTAGGTGATGTGGACTAGTTTGAGTTTGTCTAATCTTATTTATTTTATTTATTTATTTTTTTTTGAAGTGAAATCTTGGAATTTTTATTATTGGTTGGCAGCCTGGAGCTATAATCTGGAACATCTATTGTGTTGAAGTGATAGCAAGGCTATGACGAATCTAGAATCCTTAAATCCCACCAGAATTTTTACTGCTCATGGCTGCTATTAATATTCAAGTCCCTTCTAGATTTGGATTGTCCTCCCCCCACCTCTTTTTTTCCCCTCTTTGCTGAGAATGAAGCTTTTATTCTGAGTTAGGAAATTGATGGTAGGGGCCTGTACAGTGGCTGGGCAATTTATCTCTACAGAGGAGCAGTACGTGTCAGACGTCCTGAACTACATCGATCACGGAGACCCCCAGGTCCGAGGAGCCACGGCCGTTCTCTGTGGGACCCTCATCTCCTCCATCCTCAGCAAGTCCCGCTTCCAAGTAGGGGACTGGATGGGCACCGTCAGGGCCCTGACAGGTAACGGCGGAGTTTTCAGTGCGTTTTCTGGGTAGAATGCCCGAGTTCTAGTTTATGTAAAGGCGCTTGCTCTTTGCTCTTCTGGTCAGGAAATACATTCTCTCTGGCGGACTGCATTCCTTTGCTGCAGAAAACTTTGAAGGATGAATCTTCCGTGACATGCAAGTTGGCTTGCACAGCTGTGAGGGTGAGCATGATCTTCTGTGGAAGTCAGTTTTGGATTAGTGGGGATTTTACCAGCTGTAACTGAAGCTGGGCTTCGTACTAAATAGTCCGAGACATTGCAAAGCCGTAAACAGTAGCAGACGTGTGCGTGCCCCCCACGCCGCTGCAGGAAGCCAGCATCTCCAGTCCGGGCTCGTTTACTAGGGTGCCGTGGAACTCTGGTAACATTCCTTTTTCTGAAGGGCCTACGTAGAAATATACTTGGCCAACGCGAAGGGTAAACCCTGTTGAATTAAATCCCACCGGCACTCTCGGGCCCACAAAGCGCTGAGGCGGGGTGGGGGGGCGCGGGTGGGCTCGAGGTTATGCATTGAGCTCCGTGCTGGGTCCCTGGGGCGCCTGTGGCCTGGCCGCAGCAGCGTGCTGGACCTTTGTGGATCAGCTGGTCTGTAAGCCACGGCTGGCCAGTCAGCACTAACGATTGACTAGTGAAGATCAAAGCAAAAACCCGATAACTGTCACATGAATAGGATACCTTCCCTTTTCAGAATGTTCTGGCCGGAACTGTTCCTTAGTTCCAGATGTTTGCCAGGTTTCAGTCAGTCTGTCTCTCTGGGAGCACAGCAGGTCGCGGGCCCTGAGTCCGCTGGCGTCTGCTGCATGGACGTGCCCGCGTGTGCCCCAACGGGCGGGAAGGGCGCAGCCCTGGGGGCTGTGCTGGGGGGAGGGGCTGCTTAGTAAAGGGCATGGCTCCCCCGTCGACCCCAGATCTGAGGCTTGTTTTAGAACGGGGTGGTTCGCCCCTGCGCCCTGGTCACGAAATCCGTGTCTGGGAGTAGAGGCTGTGACCAAGACAGCAGTGGGAGGAGGAGGGACACACAGTGATGGCAAAGGGACACGTGCAGTTGTAAACCGGAGTTAGCGACGTTTCTTAGAGACGCGGGGAAAGTGCAGTGTCCCTGCGGCGGCGTGGGGTCGTAACCGGCAGAGGCGGCGCGGCGCTGAGCCCGACCCCGCCGCGCGGCGACCTTGTCTTCCAGCACTGCGTCATGAGTCTCTGCAGCAGCAGCCACAGCGAGCTGGGGTTGCAGCTGGTCACGGACATGCTGACCCTGAGGGACAGCTCCTACTGGCTGGTGAGGACGGAGCTTCTGGAAACTCTTGCAGAGATTGACTTCAGGTGGGTGATGAATCCCGTTCCTTGGGTCCCTAAACCAAAGCTGCTCGGGAGTCGGGCCCGGGAACCGGAAGGCCCGGGTCATTGCTTCAGGAACTGATGCGGGGTGGTCGTGAGGAGCCTGTGAGTCAGGGTCTGTGTGCGTGGGGAGTCGGCGCTCGTTTCCTCCTCAGCTTGCTCTGTGCTCGGGCTCGGCGTCTTGCAGCCCGGGCGGAGCGTGGGTCTTCCTGGGGGCCTCAGTCATCTGAGTGGCCTGGATGGCGCGCCCCGGAGAGCTCAGACTGGTGACTCCTGCTCGAGTGGCCGAAGGAGCATCCTCCTCATTGTATCGACTGCAGGTCACGCAGCCCGTCTGGACCTCATTGCAATGAAAAAAATAACTTGATGCCTTTTGCATTTTCTAAGAACAAGTTTGATTCAAGATGTTTTCTTTCAGTGCTTTCTTTCAGAAAGGGGAATTTCTTTCCTTATCCAGGCATTTGGGTGTTTTTCCAGCAGCTGTTATAAAAGTGCTTGTTAGTGCCCGGCTCAGGGCTGGTGCCCGAGTGGTTAGGGGGGGTCAGAACGTGTCTGTGAATGACAGGTTGCTCTCAGCTCCGCCCCCTGGGAAGGGCCCTGGGCAGGGGGGGGGGGGTTGCGAGGGACCCCCCTGAGGCCACACGGCCATTCCCCAGAGTCTGCATGCCCCTTCCCTGGTGGCTGAGCTCCCTCCGAGCCCCTTGGAATCTCTTATAGTGATAGATATTGATATTTATTTTGAAGAAAACGGTTTACTGAGTCTGAAATGAGGAGAGGACTATGAAGTCTACTTACTTAAAAACGATGGTTCTTCCGTGGGTCTGAGGACGTGCCCCCTTTCTGGCCTTCTGGGCGGCAGGGCCGGCCCCCTCCGGAGCCGCCCTGTGTCCTGTGTGGCAGGGTTGTGCAGGCCGACGGCGGGTGTCTGTGGAGTCACTAAATTGTTTCGTGTTGAAAATGTTCTTTCACTAGGTTGGTGAGCTTTTTGGAGGCAAAAGCAGAAAACCTGCACAGAGGCGCCCATCATTACACAGGGGTAAGCAGTGCATTTTTGTGAGGCTGTGTCGTAACTTCCAGGAGTTACACCTTCCCCTGGGTGTGTGGGTCTCCTCTGAGTGCGCTCTGTTCTAGATTGACCCCATGATTCAGGCCATGACAGTCGTACTTGTGTGTGTGAATTTAAGACTAGTGATCGTGAGTTCTCCCTCACGGGCCTTCCAAAGTATCTTACCTGAGATGGGGTTAAAGACAGATGTCCTATCTATTTTTGTTTCCTTCTCTCTGAAGCTTTTAAAACTGCAAGAACGGGTGCTCCACGATGTCGTCATCTATCTGCTTGGGGACGAGGACCCCAGGGTGCGGCACGTTGCCGCAGCGGCCTTGATAAGGTATTTGTCTACCTCCCATTTTCTCTCTCTTCTCACTTCCGAGGTAGAAGCGCTAGGCAGTAGCAGGAGGGGAGCTCGGTCAGCCGAGAGTAGGTCAGCGTTCTCGGATCCTGGGCGCTCACTTTCAGCTCCTCTGAAACATCAGAAAACATGCTGAGTGCCGCTCAGGTGTCTACAGTGAGGGTGAAAAGAGGGCTAGCCTCCTCGTGTAAAAGCCATGCGCTTCCGTCGTCAGAAGCTTGGAATACAGTGAAGAGCACGAAGAAAAAAATGGAAACCTTCGGTTCTGCCTCTGGAGACCATCACTGTGAACACGATGAGGTGCAGCCTGTGCACGAGTCTCTTCTACAGAGTTGGGACCAAGTGTACGTGCGGTTTAGGGATCCGGTCACTTCCACGTAGCACGTTATTGCTTCTCCCTGCTATCAGACTCTTCTGTAAACCCTGTGCCGGCCAGTGTTTTGGGGGCTGCCCCCCGCATTCGCAGATGCCCGTATGTTTGTACTGAAGGAGGTAACGTGTCCTGCAGCGTGCGGTTGGGGAGGGCGATGCACACCGTTTCAGAAAGGGGAATGCAGTCAGCGGCCCGTGTTCCGTGGGCGTGCTAAACCTGGGTGTCAGTATTATTTGGCTGGACAGGAACGTTCCTTTGACTTACATGATGACTGACGCTCATGAACATTGTTAGACACAAATGCTGACGTGCGCACTTTTTTCTTGGAATTAATTCCTGGAAGTTGAGTTACTAGGCTAAGCCTTTTGGTGTGGTGGGTTTTGTTTTTGTTTTTTCATAGCTTGACTGAAGTATGATTTTGTAACCCTTAACATTCACCCATTTGAAGTGCACGAGTTAGTGATTCGTAGGAACCTTAGAGATTCCTGTAACTGTCCCCACGACCCCAGTTTTAGAACATTTCCTTTACCCCAGAAAGCCCCCTTGTGCCCACGTGCAGTCATGAATCCACTTCCTTTTCTGGACATTTTATATCAATGGGATCGTACAGTAGGTGGGCTTTTGTCTCTGGCTTTTTCCCCTTGGGTTTCGAGGTTCGTGCGCCCTGTCGTATGTGCCCAGGGCGTGTTCCTCTGATTGCCGCGCACGTGGCGCCCCGTCACAGGCCGGCGCCGGGCTCCCTTCATCCAGTCACGGCGTGACTGATAGGACTCCCACTCTTTTGGCTGCTGTGGATTGTGCTGGCTGTACACTCGTCCACAAGACGTTGTGTGGACACGTGTTCTCATTTCTTTTGGGTCGGTACCTAGAAACGGATTTTTTTATGGGTTTTGGTACTTCCTGTGAAATTGTTCTCCAGAAACATACCGGTCGCTACTCTTAATGACCAGAATGTGATTGTGCCCGATTCTGCTCACCAAAAATATATTTCAAAAAAAGTTAAATACGTATCAATTGTTGAGGCAGAAATTGGTATTTTCTTTTCAAAATACCTTATCTTTTTTAAGTCATGTTTACTGAACAAAGTTTAGGGAAAATATAAAATAGGAAATCAAAATCTCTGTGATCAAACTACTGAAAACCAAAGTTTCATCTTGATGTATATATTTTCTGTTTCCAGTGTTGCATTTGCATATTTCTTTGATTACTTGTGAGGGGTGCCTTTTCGTGCACTTAACTGAGTTAGTAAGACTTGCCTAATTGATGGTTTTGGACCGTTTTCGCTTTCTGCAAATGATAGCCATTTATTTTAGCTTAGAAAAAAGTTGTACTTTTGACCACGTCTCCACAGAAGAGAGATTTTAATGAAAGATACTGGGGTTTGCAGACCAATGTGAGGAGATAGTTGATTGTTTCTAAGAGTTAGGAGCTCTGTCCACAAGCGCCTGAGCACGCTCATGCGGCACATGCCCTGTCCAGTGCAGAAACGGACCCTTCTGTTCTTTTAGGAAATGTTGCCTGTATTCTACATTTAAAAAACTTTTTAAAAAGAGTTTGTTTATTTGACAGAGAGAGACGCAGCAAGAGAGGGAATCCAAGCAGGGGGAGTGGGAGAGGGAGAAGCAGGCTTCCCGCAGATCAAGGAGCCCGACATGGGGAGGACCTTGGGACCGTGATCCGAACCGAAGGCAGACGCTTCACCGACTCAGCCCCCCAGGCACCCCTATGTTCTGTTTTTGAGTGGAGTTTAGATCTGTGAGGGACCTCCGCTGGAGCCTTGCCATCTGGGAGTGTGTGGGATGGATCGGCAGGCAGGATAGCAGAGACGAGCAGGGGCCGGCCCCTGGCGTCCAGATGTGCCCTGTGCTCGGTGCTCTCCATGGACGGTGGCTTCAGGTGCCTGTCCGTCTTGCGAGGACTCGAGAGAGAACTCAAGTCAGAGCCTTTTATTACACGGAGAGCAAGCTGCCAGATTCGAGAGCGCACAGAAGGACAGTCCAGCGCCTGGTAATGGCAGGGCTGGCGGGACCGGTGCGGGGACGGCAGCCCCGCTCTCCCGGCGGAGGGCCCCCTGGAGGAGGAGGGGGCTGCGGTCCCACGGGTAGCCCCTGCGCCAGGCGCCCCCACCTGGACGCCCGAGGGCCGGGCGGCGCGGCTGCGCTTCGGGGACCGCCGTCAGCGAGCATGCTTTGCTTCTGTGTCAGGCTCGTCCCGAAGCTGTTTTATAAGTGTGACCAAGGACAAGCGGACCCCGTCGTGGCCGTGGCCAGAGAGCAGAGCAGTGTTTACCTGAAGCTCCTCATGCACGAGACGCAGCCTGCGTCTCACTTCTCCGTCAGCACCATCACCAGGTACGCGCCGCGGGCGGGGACGTCGGGGGGGCCCCCCCACACACTGCGCTTGCTGGAGAAGAGGCGTCAGGTGAGGGCATCTGCGTCGGTGGCCTCCTTCGGTCGGGGGCCCTTTCTGGGATTCGCCACCTGCCTTCCGTTAGGGAGCTCTGCCGTCCGTCACGGCAGGGACTTCCTGAATCTTCGGATCTGCTCACTACCAGCCGCCTTCTGATGAATGTAGTTTTGTGGGTGGCGCTTAGGCTGTGTGTTTTCTAGAAACTTGTCCAGTAACGTTTTTGCTTCATTTGTGCTGCCGGTGAAGAGTCTGGTGTGGTATGCATCCCCTCGACTTTGAGGGGACTGGGCCGTGTTGTTCAGGGCTGTCCACGGGTGCCGTTCTCTGCAGTTACTGCTGTTCACGTTGGTGGTGAGACGCCTTTAGTGGTCGCTGCCGTGGGCGACACGCAGCCCGCTGTCACCGGCTCCGGAGCGGCGCGCACACTGCGGGCAGTCGTTAGTGCCGGGTCGGTCCTCCCATCTTAGTTTGCAAAGAAGGCTGCAGAAGTGACCGCAGAACACAGGTTTAACTCCCTGTGTTTTACATGTTATTTTATTTTATTTTTTTTTTAAAGATTTTATTTATTTGACAGAGAGAAACACAGTGAGAGAGGGAACACGAGCAGAGCAGAGGGGATGGTAGCGGGAGAAGCAGGCTTCCCGCCGAGCAGAGAGCCCGATGCGGGGCTCGATCCCAGGCCCCTGGGATCATGATCTGAGCCGAAGGCAGACGCTTAACGACTGAGCCACCCAGGCGCCCCTACATGTTATTTTAAATATGAGTTTTATATTAGCTCTCCTTTCTGGTAGTGGCAATTTTTTTTTAAAAGCTTAGATGTCAAGGCTGATATGTTTGCTTGAGTGCTTTTGCTATGGATTTGGAACTCCACCAATCAGATGTGGAAGTTTTTCCTCAATAGATATCATCTGTTCTCACGCAAAGATTGCTTTAAAAAAAATACATGGAAATAATTTTCTCAGAGAATTCCCTTTTTGTAAATCTAAGAAATGGCCTTTTCATCACTCTGAGGAGATTCGGGGTAAACATTCCTTTAGGATAAGCAAAAGCAGTGCGAGAGGCTCTCATGCGAAGTTGGACAAGCTTAGGGTAAATCGCTGTCTCTGAGCGTCGTTTCCGGAAATGCCAGCGGAGATGAGGTTAGAATGGGTTCCTCGCTACGACTTCGAGAGTCTCCCCGGGTCACACGCAGGCTGGCCTCCGGACGGGAGCGGCGTTACCCTGGTGTCACGCGGAAATGCCCGTGGCCCGCCGTGCGGCGCCCCCGGCACCGTGGCCGCCCGCCGTCCGAGACTCGATGTGGGAAGGAAGGAAAGTCTTCGGAGTTTCGTCGATGGGCTCCGAGGACGCCGGGGGGTTCAGAAGTGACTCCAGCACCGGTCGTGCTCGGGCGCCGCTGGGAGGGCCGGGGACTCAGAGTCCGCGCGGGGCCTCGGCAAGGGGCTGGAATCGGGGTGCGCCGGGTGTGCGGCGCCGGGCAGGGCGCTCTCGGCTTTCCTGGAACCAGGACCAGCGTCAAGGGTTGTTTCGACTTAAAAGTGAAAAATGGGTGCTTGGGACGCGTGGAGAGGTGGCTGCGAGGCTGTGGCGGGGACGCGCCTGGCCCGGAGGGGACTTCCCGCCCCCACTGTAGCGCCCAGGTTCACTTCCCCTCTTCCCACCCAAGTCGAGATTGCCGGGACGCCTCGTAGGCCTTCATCCTAAGCTTAGAAATGCCGTTTGAGTTTTGCAGGTATCATAAGCTTTAATAGTAGATTCTAAGTCTTCGTGTTTTTCTCACAAGAATATACAGAGGCTATAACTTACTGCCGACCATGACGGACGTCACCGTGGAAAACAACCTCTCCAGAGTCATCGCCGCCGTTTCCCGCGAGCTGGTCACGTCCACCACGCGCGCGCTCACGGTGAGTCTCCTTGGGTGACCTTGGCGCAGTGCACCCTGGGTGGTTCGTGCGGTCGGTTCCTCGCGGTGAGCTGCGGTGAGAGCTCGCACTCACGGGGTTCGCCCAGAACTGGTGCTTCTGGGAGCAGAATCTTGATGTATTCTGATGGAGAAGTACGTGGTTTTTCCCCTGGTTGTTATAAAGTAATACATGTAGGTTGTGAAACAAAACTTAGCCAATACGGGAAGACAAAAAATGAGAATAAAAACTGCCACGATCAGAGTTGGTGATGCGTCAGAAGTTCAGCATGTCTCCGCTCTAACTGAGTCCGTGATGTGTGACGGACCCTGAGGGGAAGAAATCAGAAATGCCAGCCAAGGTGTTTGTGTAACGTACTCACCTGTATCATTTCCTGTGACGCAGATGTCAGAAAGGGACGTAATTACTATGTTGATTACGTGATGTCCAGGAATCCACGATGATTAAATTCTGATTCTGACGAAACTCTGCGTGCGGTAGCATGTTTATTACACAGCAGGTGACATGGGCTTCGGGGACGGTTTAGTGCTCCTGGGTGGCGGGGTGGGAGTCCCATCTCTGTGACGGAGTCCCAGCCGCGCACATACCTTTCTCACGAACTCAGGAGACTGATCGGCAGAAAATGGCCAAAATGAATTTTCGGACTGTTGTCTTTGTTTCCTTCTTTATATTTTTCAGATATTTACGAATTTTCTAAAACGAGCAAGGGTTAACTTTCATAGAATTAGAGACTATTATACAAAGTAGTGTTAGTTTTGTGATTACCAGGTTAAGCCTTGTCATGTATTTTACATGACAGAAGAAATAATTGCTTGTTGTAGAAAACGTCAACAATCGGGTTTAGGCCGTCCTCATAAATACATAAGTGCCTTTTAAACCTAAATATTGTTTGGCCTCTTTAGTTTGGTCTTCCTTTGATTTGTTTAAAATATCATAAACTTCACTTATTTGTATTTATCGTGGCTTCCACGTGGCGGGCGCTGTTCTAGGCTTGGGATGTCACTGTTCTAGGCTTGGGATGTAAACACAGAGAGGGTCTCTGCCCTTGTGGTCCTTGCAGTCTGGTCAGGAAATGGACGTCCGTGAGCTCGGGTTCAGGAGCAGCGTAGGGGCGGGAGGAAGGGCGCTCGGGCAGAGAGGGAATGCGGGACCGGTACCATTCTGAGCAGAAGGGCCACGCCAGCTGCAGGCCTGTCTTGGCACACGGCGGACCCTCCTTAGAGCCTGTGTTTTGCCTGTCCCGCTCTGTCTTTGAAGGATGAGTTGGTGCCATGGTAGGACACAAATCATTGGACACAGACCTCAATGGTGTTTTCGTTTTACTTTTTATGAAGGGTGAAAGGTTCAATTTAATAGATGCTTTTTGTGCATGAGTGTGACTTTACTGTCCTTTTCTCCTTTAGTTTGGATGCTGCGAAGCTCTGTGTCTCCTTTCAACAGCCTTTCCTGTCTGCATTTGGAGTTTAGGTTGGCATTGTGGGTATGTATCTTTCTCAGCATACGGTTATCTACACTCGTGTCATACAGACATTGCAGTTGGAATCCCTTATTTTCTTCCTCAGATCTTTTATCACTGTGACCTTTTGGAAGGGTACCCAGCGGGATCCTTGCTTCTGCCCTGTTAGCTGTGTGGGAAACCAGGGAGAAAGCTCTCGGAAAATCCGCATTTGCTATGATTCTCATGCGTGTCAAATGCTCGCTCTTAAGTGCTTTGGAGGATTTCAGGGTCATTCGCAGGTTCCATTTGGAGAATTCACATATGTGGAAAAGATGTTTCTGATTGGCTTGATTCTCTTCAAATGTCTACACATTCTACGTACTAGAAGCTTAGAAACATTCTTTGTTTGAAATCAGATGTGTCCTGTCGCACACAATCCTGATGGACTACAGGAGTTGTCAGGCTCATCTGAGCAGATTTTATTTAATAATGATTTTCGTCCAGTAGACGGCCCTAACAGCATTTGGGAAATAATTTCGAGTCTCCTGCAGCACTAAGGAGTGAGCATTTGTTATGTGCACCAATTACTGAGAAACATTTTGGTGACTCCCCTTCATGTTCGGAGGCAAATCTGCAGATGTCGTGTGTGTGGCAGCGTACGGTCGGCTACCATTTGCACGGAGCGGCTGGCTTGCTGGCCTGGAGTGGTTCCTTCCCTCTGTGCACAGGTAGTTACTGAGCAGCTAGTTTCTGGTCAGAGACCCAGCACCTGACCTGACTCTGAGCAGCTTTGTCACTGGAGTAAAATAGGCTAAGTTGAAATTCAGAGAAAGCGAAAAAGTTTTAAAAAACAATTTCAGTCGTTTTAATCAGATCTGCTGCCTGAGTTCCTTTGTCAGTGATTTTGATGGCACAGTGGTTTACTGGCAGGATGTCAGTTAATAGTGAAACGACTACACGAGCTGGTGCAAGATGTGCAGCGATGTGCCTTCTTCCTGGTTCATTAGAGAGGGCTGGACTGTTCGATTTAAACTTTCTGTCGTTTGGCTTGGCACACGTCTGCTGGCAGGGTGCCCCCGCTGAGCGCCTCCGATGAGTCGAGAAAGAGCTGTACCGTCGGCATGGCCACGATGATCCTCACCTTGCTCTCGTCGGCGTGGTTCCCGCTGGATCTCTCAGCCCATCAGGATGCTTTGATTTTAGCTGGAAACTTGCTCGCAGGTACTGTACTGAGCCGAAACAGGGACTAGCGGTCCAGGGGGTCGGGTGGTGAAGAAGACACAGAGGGAAGTTAACTCCAGCAATGGTTCGATCCTCTTGTCGGAGCGTCCGATGTGACCAATAGGGGTGTGTGCTGTGGGCCGCCATCTGAACCAAGTAGTTGGAAGGCACCCCTTCCCTGTACAGGCCCTTAGTTGGCCACAGGGGAGCTCATTTCTAATTTCATTTTGGCAGGCCCCATGGGTGGGCTCTGTTTTCCAGGTAGCTGCGGGGTCGTGGGGGACACACGGTAGGCCAGGGGCAGCGATGAGGGGCCGTAACCACTCTCCTGTGGGCGTCCAGTACAGAAGACAGGTCTTAGGGTCTGGCAGCAAGGGCACCCCAGACGGAGGGCATAGCCTGTTGGAAGGTGTGACACATGAAAGACTGTGATATTTGAGGACTGTGAGTGGTCGGGGATGTCAGGTGAGGGCGAGGAAGGAGGCCCTGAACTCAGTGGGTGTAGGGCGCGGCCCCGTCACCGAGGCCTGTGTGTTTGATGTGGGAGGTCACAGAAGAGCTTCACGGAGGGGCTGGCAGGGGCCAGGGTCCCTCCGTAGGCTTGAGCGTGACTTGGAGATCGAGGGAAGGGAAACCCACTTGGGAGGTTCATGTCGTGGTCGAGGCAAGAGAGTCTCAACAGGATCCCGGCTGTGGGCTGTGGGGGGGATTCTGGCAAGAAGAGACAAGAGGGGCAGGAGCAGCAGGAGGTGGCGCCCAGTGGAACTTCGGCTGTAAAGGTCCAGAGGGCCTGGGCTGACCGGCACGTCTGGGGAAGGTGTGCATCCGGGGGTGACATTCGTGCAAGGTTGTGGGGTTGGAGGGAGCAATTGGCCACCCGGTGGAGATGTCCAGCAAACTCCGAGGAGGCCGGTCCCAGTGACTTAGCTTCCCTGGTGGTTCCTCTTCCCCTCCTTGTGCCGTATCACAGCCAGTGCCCCCAAATCTCTGAGAAGTTCGTGGACCTCCGAGGAAGAGGCCAACCCGGCAGCCGCCAAGCAAGAAGAGGTCTGGCCGGCCCTGGGTGACCGGACCCTGGTGCCCATGGTGGAGCAGCTCTTTTCTCACCTGCTGAAGGTGATCAACATCTGTGCTCACGTCTTGGACGACGCGGCTCCCGGGCCAGCAATAAAGGTAACTGCAGACCAGGGCCGCTGTGTCGGCGCAGCCCCAGTGACCCCGTGGGCGCCAGGCCTGCCTGCGCTCACTCGCCTGCCCTGCCTTACTCTCTTTTTAGCCTTAAATGAACAAAGTTGCTCATGAGGTGACACTAAATTTAATACCAAAACGTGTCATCTAGTTTGTAGCTCTTTCGGTGCTGTCCTCGGTTACTTTAGCCTCTGGGAAGGAAGGAACTGGCTGGATGCGTAGGCCGTAGCCGAGCAAGCTCAAGTTGACGTTGCCGTCCCCCGGGACGTCCGCAGGTCATTCTGCTTCTGTCAAGTACAGGTGCACAAAACGGGCCTCAGAACAAATGGCGAACTGTTCGCACAGTAGCGTCAGGTAGCCGAGCTCACTTGTAATTACATCCGATTCTTGGCTCTGCCACGTCTTCCATCCCAAGTCACTTCCATCATGGAAAGCGCTCCTCAGACTTCACGTTCTCCCTCAGGGGCCATCTGGTCTTCCCGTCACTGCAGACTTTTCTGAAGAGCTGTGTCTCTCCACTTACCACCTCAGTGCCTCCCGCTGCCCCGACGATGCCGGCCCGGACGCCGTCTGCGGCTCTGGCCTCCGATTCTCGAACCCCCGGCAGGCCGGCTTTCGGCCGCCTCTCTCGAGAGCCGTGCTCCCCGCCAAGACCAGTCTCCGAGCCTCACGGGTAGCCCTCGGGTCCTGACTCGCTGCAGCTCCGCACCCTCGGGGCCCCACACCGGTCCTGACGTGACGCAGGCGCTCCCCCGGCCTCCGGGTTGTCTCTGGTTTTTCTCTCACCCCCTGCCCTTTCTGGTTTCATGTCTGTGCCCCCCACGAGGGCCCCAGGCTCTGTCCTAGGTTGGCCTAGGACAACCTAGGGCCCCTGGGCCCCGCCATCCCGTGTGGCCTTGCAGCCGTGGGAACGCTGTGTGTCTATGCCAGCCGGGACGGTGGCCGCCAGCCACACGTGGCAAACGAGCCCTTGAAATGTGGCCAGTGCAGCTGAGGCGCTGAGCTGCTAATTTTGTGTAATTGTCATTACGTGTAAGTGGCCACGTGTGGACCGTGGCTCCAGCAGGGGCGGGGCAGCACGGGCTGGTCACCCGTCGGAGACCCCAGCTCCATCGTGGAGCGACCGTGCAGAGACGTGCGATGCCTCTCCAGGGACCCGCGCTGCTCAGCCTCAGCCCTGCCCTGCCCACCGCGTCCCCCTCACTCCGTGCTCCACCAGCCAGGGACACGGCTGTCTCACAGCTCCTCGCTGTTGCCTATCAAGTCCTGTGTTTTCCTTGTTCGGTATCTTGCAAACCCGTATACACACATGCGCACAGATCCACACCCATGTAGATGAACACACACGTGCTTCTGTGCGCTGGCTGTGTCTGTGCTGGTGCCCGCGGGGCTGGGGTGTGTGTGTGTGTGGCTGGGGCGGTGTGTGTGTGTGTGTGTGTGTGCGCGCGCTGGCTGTGTCTGTGCTGGTGCCCGCGGGGCTGGGGCGTGTGTGTGTGTGTGTGGCTGGGGTGTGTGTGGGTGTGTGGGGGGGGGCTGGGGCGGTGTGTGTGTGTGTGTGTGTGTGTGTGTGTGTGTCCCGGCCTCGGATGGTGGTGCTCACGTCCTCCCACTCGCAGCTTCGCTCCCCTGCCCTGCAGCTCACCTGTTTGGAGCGGAGGGTTCCCTGGGTTTTCCTGTGCCCACAGCCACATGGCCATCACCACAATCCCCTGAGAGCCCGGAAAGGAGCACTGTGCCCTTTAGGGTCACCCCCAGACCTCCCATGCCCCCCAGCTCAGGCGGCTACCGGCTGCTTGGTGTTTCCGTAGACCTGCCCGTCTCGGATGTTTCACGGGAGGGGACCGTGCGATCCCTGGGGTCTGGCTCCCCCGCCTTGGTGCGAGCAGCGGATGCGGCAGCCCCTGTCCGGCTGGTCTGTCCGTCTTCAGAGCGCTCTCCTGAGGGGGGAGCAGCTGTCTGTCCCCTTCCATCCGCTCCCCCGAGACCGTGGAGAGAGGAGCAGAGCTGGGTCTGCCGTGCACGTCCCTGGGGTCCTCACCGAGGCCCCTCGCCAGCCCCTCCCACCGCGTGTCGTCTGCACTGTGTACGGGGCCTGCGGACTCTCATCCGTGTGGCTTGTAGCCGTGGTGTTCCAGGCGTTACTTCGTCTCTGAGCCCGTTTCCTCATTTGGAGAACGGAGTTCACAGCATTGCTTCGTTCGTGTGTCACGTCCTGGCTCCCCCTGATGCCCTGGCTGCTTGCTGCTGGAGGCGATGGGCCCCGCCCGGCTCCCCGAGGGTCCCTGCGTCCTGGGTCATTCGCAGCGCCCCTGCTGGGAAGTTCTAGGTCAGCGCCTGCCGGTGTGATGGCTGTGCGGGTCACAGTGGGTGGTACGTGGACCGCGTCTGAACTCTCTAAACGAGGACTCAAAGACATAAACAATTGCTTTTTTGTGCTCGAGAAATGGGAAACCCTGTGTGAGATCTCCAGTTTCCGTGTTGGTTTTGCGCCCTTCACACTCTGGTTTTTGTTGTAGGCAGCTTTGCCGTCTCTGACAAACCCCCCGTCTCTGAGTCCCATCCGACGGAAGGGAAAGGAGAAAGAACCCGGAGAGCCGATCTCTGTGCCCTTGAGCCCCAAGAAGGGCGGTGAAGCCAGCCCAGGTATGAGGTGACCGGGGAGGGGGCGCTGGGGCGCCCGCTGTGTTGCCGAGATCACGTTCACACCCGGGTAATGGAATAGCTTGGTAGTGTTTGGAAATAAAGTTCACAGCAGTGAAGCCAGGGAGAGAGGTTCCCCGATGTGCTTCCAGATATTAAATACTAATTCCCAGATGTGTGCGGACCACGTTCCCGTCTCCGCGTCCCTCCGTGCCACCGGCTGACACGTGGCCGCGGCGGTGTGCGGGCCCCTGGCCCCCAGCTCGCCGTCCTGCCTGCCGTCCTCCCGCCCCGCTTCTCGCTCCCTCCGTGTTCGGTTCCTGTCAGGGAGCTGGTGCGGATGCCCTGGATCGGGGCCGGCTGGCTAGTCGGTTCTCACCTACAAAGCTGAGGACGAAGTGCTGACGTGGGGAGCAGTGGTCTGAGCGGGAAGAACCGGCCAGACTCTGACGCGTGGAGGGGCCGCCACACCTGGGAGGGGCCGGGGGTGCGCAGGGCCCGCCGGCTGGCTGTGCTGGGCCCGGGACGGCCCAGGCGGGGCAGGAGGCGACCGGGGCACTCGCGCTCCCACCGGGCCCCTTGGCACGTCTCACGGCGCCTGGGGGCAGTCGCCACTCTCCCACGAGACGTGACGTGAAGGCTTTTGGACTGTGCTCGTTTCCCAGCACTGACTGGAGCACCGCAGGAGGCTTGACCGGCTGTGAAAGCCTCCGACTGACGTATGTCACCGATGGGCTTCCTGCTGGTTGAAGAGGGGCTGCCCGTGAATAACCTTTAAAATTGGAGGAGAATAGTTTTATTTAGCGCTTGACATTTTAGTGTTTGCTGCCGGTTTCGTGGCGGTGTGTTTGCCCTCTCCAGCCTGGAAGCATGCCGTGGCGCACGGGGCCCTGGGTCCCAGGTCAGGGCTCAGCCTCCCCGGGCCGCCCGGAGCCTCGGGCCGCTGGGGGCTGCGTGGGGGTGGCGGCCCCGGCTCACGGCTCCTCTGACGTGCACACGGGCAGCCCCACCGTGCCGCACAGTAGCGTCCCACGGCCCCTCTTCTCCCCTCACCTCACCGTTGGGGGCACTCAGGTTCTCTGTATGTTTAGTAGTCAGTTCTTCGTTACTTCTAACTGATGAAAAAGAGGAAGAATTAGAATTTTACTCCATTAGCATACCTTTAAAAAATCGTTATTGCCAGTAATTCCTTAAACTTGGCAAGTGTGTTCTTTTGAGCTCAACGTGTATTTTGTGTGTTTTAAAGCCTCTCGACAATCGGATGCCCCGGGGCCTGTTACAGCAAATAAGTCCTCGTCGCTGGGGAGTTTCTGTCACCTTCCTTCGTACCTCAAATTGCACGACGTCCTGAAAGCTACTCACGCCAACTACAAGGTGCGGCTCCTTTTGTGAAAAATATGCACACAAATTTCTAATCAGTCGGGGGTGTCTTAAGATTGATCACTTGCGTCCGTACATAGACGGGTGTATGAGGACGTACGTGCGAATCAATAGCTTCTTCAGGCTTGTCTCTCAGCTTTGTTTCTGGTGGCCCTCCTCACACAAGCAAGGGAGCAGCGATCTCTCCGAGGTCTGGTGGTGCTGCGTCTGGCTTCCCGGGCCGCCGCGCAGGCCGCGATGGGCTGACGGGCCTCCGGGCTTGGCGTGCCCGCGTTCTCACAGCTGGGAGGTTTTACCACCGTGTGGGAAGGACGCACGGGTGCGGTCTGCAGGAATCTGGGGCAGGTTTGCTGTGCCGTGTCTCCCAGCCACGGGGGCGTCTGTGCCTGACACGAAACAGACCCGGTGCTCACAGAGGAGTGCAGGTGTGCCGCCAAACATGCGCTTCGTTCAGGTAGTGTGGGCCCGGGGAGCCCGCCAGCAGCGTGGGCCTGTCCACCGGCTGGGTTTCTGGAGGGGGGCAGTCTGGTCCGTGCACTCTTCGGCACAGGTGTGTTTCGGCTTTCTCACGCGGAGACGATTAAAGGGAAATCTCCCTTGGCTTCTCTAGGGCTTTTCACTGGTTGGCTACTGCCAGTTGCCCCAGCACTGTTTGCCAAGTAAGCCGTTTCTCCTGCACTAGTTGACCTCAACTACGGCCTTTATGAGATGCTGCATTCTCGTGGGTCTGTATTTCATCTCCTGCTTGGTGACATCAGTCTGTGCGTCCTGCCGTCACGTGGCTCTGGGCCACACTGAGGCGGTCAGCTCCCCCATCCCGCCTGAGTCTTTTCTTGACATTCCTTTATCTTTGCGTGTGGACGGTAGACTGAGCTCCTCTAGTTCCAAAGGGTCCTGAGAATATTGTCACTGGGATCGTGTGCAATTTGTAAATTAATTCAGAGAGAACTGTATCTGAGACGGTAAAGATTATCCAGAGTATGGGATGCTCTTTTGTTTACTAAAACCTTCTCGTGTGTGCCTCAGATGTACATAAAGTTCGAAGAAGTTTGACAACAATTTTTGAAGATTATTTCACATAGGTCTTATGTATTTTTTGATAAATGTGTCCCCGGATGTTACTTTTGTTACTTTTTTTGAAAACCATTTTTTTTTCCCCAAAAATGTTTATTTTATTTTTTCAGTGTTACAAGATTCATTATTCATGCACCACACTCAGTGCTCCATGCAATACGTGCCCTCCTCAATACCCACCACCAGGCTCGCCCAGCCCCCCACCCCCATTTGAAAACCATTAAAAAGCTTCTCTGGCTTCTTTCCTGAAGAATATTGGTGATTTTGAAAGATACAAATCTTCAGCCATGTTTGCAGCAGATTCAGAGGCTCCTTTTAGCCCATGTTCCTCACGTCACCCACCCAAGGAGCAGGGGGCACATTGGAAATCCCACACAGGGAAGTGTTTTCTTCCTTCCTGTGTTCAAATCCTGTCTCGGGTCCCGGGGCCCTGGTGATGCTCCTGGCATCTACGCTGTCCCTGTCACTTCCTCTCCGGGACATCCTGGGCTCCACGCTGTACCCATGCACCGTGGCCCCCTGGTATCTCGGACACCCGCCTGGTTGGCACGTTTGGGGTGCCTGGCACACGTGAGATCCGTCACAGTGTCTCTCCCTCTCCTTCATTGTCCTGAGCTGCTGTGTCCGTGGCCCTCCACTCTGGCTCCACTCTCAGCCCCCCTCCGTGCCCCGTGACCTGGTTCTCACCCGTGACCTCTGTTCTTCAAGCGAGGCCTCCCTGTGCGTGCACCCCTTGGCCCACGTCCTGCCCTACCTGCTGGAAGTGAGCCCCTTCTGTCCCGCCCCTGTGGGACGTGGCTCCACTCGTCCTTCCTCAGCCTGTTGGAAAGACCCTCCTGGTGACACAGAGCAGCCGCAGGACACAGGCCTGCCTGGTGGTCGTCTTCGTGGGTGTCTCGCCTGCCGCCCTCCCCCTTGGCCCACGAGTGCTTCCTCTTTCATCACGGGGGTGGGGGGGCCACATGTGAGTTCACGGAGCAGATTCCTTTCTCTGTTGCAGTGTTTTGGCGGGTTTTATTTTCATAATTGATCTCTCTCCCTCACCCATGTTCTTCCGTGTTCTGTCTTGGACCTGACCCCTTTTCTCAGCCTGTTAATTAGGGGGGTTGCGTAACTTAATTCATCTGGGCCCTTTAGAATCCTAATTTAATCCTTCTTAAGATGAATTTAACATTTTGCTGTAGACAGATTGAAAAGCGGTTTCTGGATTCGATAACGATTCCTCGGGGATCCTCATGTATTTAGAACAAGTTGTGTATTTCATGTCTTTTGATCTCGTGCTTCTCAGATACTGGTTATAAATGACATTTACAATTTTTTTCCCCTCATGATAGAAGCTCAGAGATTCTTTTAATAGGATCGATGTAAGTTGGCGGATGCTTCTGAAAGATGTCAGTTTTACACGGCTGGCTGGAAGAGGCGTTTCCGAGGCATTTTCCCAGCGTTTTCCGACAGCAAACAGAGCGCCTGCATGGCGCGTCGGGCCGCACAGCGGGGCACCTTGCCCCACGAGGGCAGCACGCGTCCTTGTTGCACGCGGCAGACAGGACGGTGTAAGTAACCCTGTGTTTCTTCCCTCCACCTTCCCAAGGTTACCTTGGATCTGCAGAACAGCACTGAAAAGTTTGGGGGCTTCCTGCGCTCTGCCCTGGATGTTCTCTCTCAGCTCCTGGAGCTGGCAACGCTGCAGGACATCGGGAAGGTACGTGTTTGATTTCTTGTCCTTGAGCTGTGGCCGGCACGAGGGCCTGTGGGCTGCAGCGCCAGCGGCCAGGCACCTGCAGAGGGTGGTAGCAGCCTGAGAAGCTTCTGCGGGTGCCCCGTGTCACAGCGTAGGACTGGACGCTCGTCTCAGCCTCAGACTGGGGACGCTCTGCCTCCTCCTCTCTTCAGCTGTTGCTCCTTGTGTGTTAGCCTAGACCCAGCTTATTCTAGAGTGTGAGTGGGACTACACTGGTGACAGTCCCTTTGTGTTCTTATTCAACCTTTGCAAGCAGAAAGGGTGACAGCAGATGCGGTGAGGGTGCGGGGTTGGCTCCTTTGGTGCCGTGGGAAGCCGTGGAGCTGGGTAGAAAGGCTGTGCCGTGGCCCCGAGCCCCATGTGCCCTCCCCCTCATCTTAAAAGGAGGCGCTCAGCCACTCGAGAGTTCCAGGAGTTGTGCAGTGAGTGCCTCTCTCCAGTGCCCACGCCCCAGGGCCTGCCGGCTCTGGGAGGTCTGCCCTCGGGTGACTTGCTCCCCCTCTCAACACGTCTCTCCGCCAAGCCAAGTGTGGTACGCTTGCGAAGTCCATTTGTTTTTATTTCTCCAAATCTTCCTCTTGGCTCATAAAAGCGTATCTAGTTTTTGTGATTACATATGATATTCTGTTTCTTTTCACTCCCTTCTTGTAGCTTTTCCACGTCTTTTCAGTGCATGAACCTGTTTTTACTGGCTAGATAGCGTGCTGTTGTAACTGGTGCTCGGTTGTCCTCGGAGCAAGACTTGTTGGAGCTGTCCCTGATGTGGCCTTCGCCGTGAAGCCTGCTGCACGCACAGCACACCACTCTTTCCTGCGGGGTCCTCGCTCCCGGCGATCCGTTGCTTTGCCTCTCTCTCCCAGACAGGTCTTGTGGCCTGTGGTCTGTGTGTATGGAACACCTTGTAGCAAAATGGGAACCATAATACAGTTTATCTTCGATGCTAGATATCCTGAAGTAAAATCCATCTGCAAGGGCGCCTGGGTGGCTCAGTGGGTTAAAGCCTCTGCCTTCAGCTCAGGTCATGATCTCAGGGTCCTGGGATCAAGCCCAGCAGTTTTGGCTTCCCCCACATCCCCTTTTGGTGCTCTGGGAGCCTCTTCTGCTTAACTGCTCAATCCTCGTTCCTGGTCTTCCCGACGAGGGTGCGTGGCCGAAACCTCCCGGGATTTCCTTTGCACGCGGACACTTCTGTGTGTGAGGAGTCTCCTTGGCCGATCCCTGCACAGGGAGGGCTGGGACCCCCTCCCGTCAGACACGCCGTCCAGCTCGGGGAAAGCCTGTCCAGGAGCCCGGGTGGCAAGATCAGGGTGTAGACCCACAGCCTGCTGCTTGGGGTTTTGCGGTGGGCGCCCCCATCAGACACAGCCTCGCCGCTATGCACACGTGGGACGCACACTGGACACGTGCTGCCTCCGGCTCCGGGGCCCTGAGCCCCACACACAGCTCGGCAGGGGGGAGGGGGCACACATCTGCAAAATGTTCCAGCAGCTTTTCCTCACATTTCTGTGAGCTCATCTGATGATAGCAGGGGGTGGCAAAGAGAGGCTTAGAATTAGAAATAGAGTTGTTTTCTTTTGTTTTTCTGATTCCTAACAATGGGGATGAAAAATAATCCAAATTCTAATAATAGTAGTAATGATAGCTCAAATAATTCTCTGATTTTTCCTCTTTTCTAGACTTTGTTTATTTCATACTTCATTTATATGTCATTGAAACGTGCTGTGGCTTGGGTGTCAGTGTTTTCTGTTTTTCCTCTTTTTTTTTTTTTTAGGATTGTTTATTTGACAGAGAGAAAGAGACAGCAAGAGAGGAAGACAAGGAAGGGGAGAGAGAGAGGGAGAAGCAGAAGCAGGCTTCCCGTGGAGCACGGAGCCTGATGCGGGGGTCAATCCTAGGACACTGGGGTCACGACCTGAGCCCCCCCAGGCACCCCAGCTGTCGCTGTTTCCTTGGGGCGCTCTTTCACACACATTTTCCATGTAACTCCTTGTGGCTCTCCGTGTTATTTCTGTGTTTTCTCTGGCTTCTGGACGCATTCCTTCGGTTTCTTGTGTTTCGGTTGAACTAAGATCTCTGGCGTAATAGCTTTCTTAACGTTTGGGAAATTTGAGGCCATTATTTCCTCAGATATCTTTTCTGGTCCTGCTCACTGCTTTTTCTTCTCTCTTAAGGGGACTCTAGTTAGCTGCGTCTTTGGGTGCTTGGGGTGGTCCTGTACGGGGCTCGCTGAGGCTCCTCTGTGTCTTCCTCGTGTTGTCTGGACTCGCACCACTGTGTCTTCAGACCTCTGAATCCCATCCTTGGCTGCGTCGTGCAGTTTTGTCTCTCAGTCTGATACGGGTCTCTTTTTGGATCTTCTGTGTCTCTACCTAAGTTTTTGAGCGCGTGGAATATACTGTCATGATGACTTTCAATGTCCTTCTCCGCTAATTCTACACTCCTGTCCGTTCCGGGTCATTCAGTGTCCTTCTCCGCTAATTCTACACTCCTGGCTGTTCCGGGTCATTCAACGTCCTTCTCCGCTAATTCTACACTCCTGGCTGTTCCGGGTCATTCAACGTCCTTCTCCGCTAATTCTAAACTCCTGTCTGTTCCGGGTCATTTTTGTTTGCTTGGTTACACTCCTCGTTAGGGATCGTGGATCGCTGCCTCTTTGCATCCCTGGTCGTCCGACTGGATGCCAGGCCCAGTGAGATACTGGGCGCTGGGCCTTCCTGTGCTCCTATAAATCTTGAGCTTCATTCTGAGATTGGTTTAAATTGTGTGGGAACTTTCCTCCCAGGTCTTGCGGTTGTGATGTTAGTTGGGTCGGAGTGATGCTCAGTCTGGGGCTGACCGTTCCCCCACGATGGAGACAGTGCCCCGTGAGCCCCGTTCTCCCCAGTTTGGGGGGAACAGTACCTGTCCTTAGCCCTTTGTGGTGCCAGTCACTGCCCCATAACCCCTCCTGCTGATTCTCCCCTGGCCTCGGGGCCGGTGGGGGGGTTCCGTCAGACCCCGTGTAGACCGGTGCCGCGCCGACTCCCTGCATCTCAGAGCCCCCCACCCCGGGCAGCCGTGTCTGGCAGGCTGCCCTGCGGACCCTCGCTGCTGCAGCTTCCCCGAACTCACAGCCCCTCCGGACTCGGGGTCTCTGTGCTGTGCCGTGCCTCTCTTCCTTGTGCCTCGACCCGGACAGTGTCCCAGAGCAGTGGGCCGGCGCACTTGTCCCGCCCCCAGTTACTCTCCTCCAGTCCCTGCCGCTGGGTGTCTTGGCCCTGCGACCGCACACAGGGTCTGGTGCTTCCTTTGGTTGGTGGGGTGGCAGGTGTGCATGGGCCCGGCGGCCTGTTTTGCCAGAAGCGCGAGTCTGTATTCCACGGCGTGTTGGTGCCCGTGCTGGGACGCGCCCGGGGCCCGGGGCTCTCCGAGGCCGCCACGGCCTCCTCCCTCGCCAGTTTTCAGCGCCTCTTGCAGGGTTCGGTGCCACCAAGGCCTCCATGCATGTTTCTTAGGAGATCTGTCCTTTGCCAGACGGCATGGGATCCGGAGGCTCCAGTTGTAACTCTTCACTTAACGTTTCCCAGATACCAGCTGTGCCCTCCTAACACCCAAAAGCAACGTGTCGCAAATTTAGCCTGTAGAATACAAGCTTGGATGCTCAGAGTCTAATTTGAATAAATCAGAATGTTGCAAATATATGGTCCTTGTATTTGAAAACAACGCAAGTCTGTGTTTTTTTAGTACCGGAATCGGTTGCGCACAAGGAAAGTGAGAGGCGGTGAGGCTGGTGTGGGGTCCAGCCCCGCTGACAGTGCCTGGCCTGGCGGTGTCCCGAGAGCTTGCATCCTCATCCTTCTCGATGCCCCCAGGGGACGTCGGGTGCCCCAGATCTCACGTTTTAGGGTGGTGAAAGTAGTCTGTGAGCAGTCGTGGGAAGCAGTCGTTCTGGTCACCTTTGCAGGTTGCTCTAAGGCACCTGGGGCGTTTCGTAACAGATCACGTGAGGCTGGGGCCTTATGTTCGGCTGCATGTCTGCAGGGCTTCCGAGTCCTCCGCACGCTCTGCATTCCTGCCCCAGCCCAGGGAGAGTAGGTCCTCGGTGAACAGTCAGCTCCCGGGCAGGTGAGCAAGTCAACGAACTACAGTCACACCTGGTAGAGAGGCTGCAGGGAACGAGGGTGTCTGCTGGCTTGTTCACGACCACAGACGGCAGGTTTGCCCCGGTGTGACTGGCGCTCATGAGTTAGGGGGACGCTTGCGCGTTCCTGCTGTCTGTGCGGGGCTCACAGCCGGAGGAGGCCGCCTGTGAGGCCCTCCCTTCACTGTCTCTCTGCTTACTCTTCGGCAGTGCGTCGAGGAGATCCTAGGGTATCTGAAATCCTGCTTCAGTCGAGAACCAGTGATGGCAACTGTTTGCGTCCAGCAGGTAAGAAAGTCCTTTCCTGTCCCGCGAGGCCGAGCTCTGGGCAGGGGGGCCTGAGCTGTGGGGCCCCAAGAAGGTGGTGCCGGGGGCGTGTCTGGCGGCTCCCGCGGCCCACTCTGTTGTCGGGCCGAGGGGTCCCTCTCCCCGTCCCCTTCAGGAGGAGGAGGCCCGCTTCTGGCGAGGGCGACTGGTCTCTTGCTGAGGACGGCCGCCTTACTGTCCCTCCGGGGTTGTGTTTGGAATGCCCGGTCTCGCTGAGAATCACAGTAAAGCCGAGGCTCCGCGGTCCTTCCGTACGACTCACCTTGCCCTTCACCACACGGTCTCCTGTGCTGTAGCCGGCCATTCTTGGCAGGGATTTCCGTCTGAGTTTCCGCCGATGTGGCCCGCTGGCTTCAGCCGGGCTGACCCTGCCTGTGTTGTGCGCACCACGCTCAGTCGGGTGCTCGTGCCTTCAACTCTCGCTCTAGCTGTTGAAGACGCTCTTTGGGACCAACTTGGCCTCGCAGCTTGACGGCTTGTCCTCCAAGCCCAGCAAGTCTCAGGGCCGGGCGCAGCGTCTGGGCTCCTCCAGCGTGAGGCCGGGCTTGTACCACTACTGCTTCATGGCTCCATACACGCACTTCACCCAGGCCCTAGCCGACGCCAGCCTGAGGAACATGGTGCAGGCCGAGCAGGACCACGACCCCTCAGGGTAAGTGCCCAGCTGGCCTGGCAGTCGTGGGGGGCTGGGGCTATCTCCGGGGGACACGTGACCGAGCGAGCAGTAGAAAAACCAATTAGCCCGGTCTTGTCATACTCCACTGTGTCCAAAAGATGATTATGACCAAGACGCTGGCGGCACAGCCCTGCCTTTTGAGAAGCATGTGGTCCAGTGTGTGGTCTGCGTGTGGGGGAGCAAGTGGGTTCGGGGGCCGGGCAGGCACGGGGACGCCAGGCCCACTCCCTGGCTGCGGTGTGGGCCATGGGCTGTGCTGGCCCCGGGCTCTGGTCGGGGGGCACCACTCAGGCCTGCACTCAGGTTGGCGCGGAGGCGCCGGCATCTGAAGGTGTCTGAAGGGCACAGAAGAGCTTGGCCTTTTATAACCTCGTGGCTGGACGTTTCCATTTAAATTTACGGTTGTGTCTTTGGTGTCTGGAGTATGGTAGTTGTTGCTTAAATTGCTCTAATTAGTAGCAGGTATTTGAGGTATATTCGGTACAGTAATAAGAGGATTTCTTGTTTTCCTTTTACATGGATAGTGATAAACATCTGGTTAACCTGTTAGAGGCAGAGGCCCAGGAGAACGCCCTCGTTCCAGACTTTACATTGGTGGGGCAGCCACATGTGTCTGGTTCTCAGGAGTAAATCTCTTTAAATGCTTTGTTTAATAACACAGGGTATACATAAAGTAAGGAAGCGTGTGTGTGTGTGTGTGTGAACTGTCATCTA
Organism: Procyon lotor; assembly: GCA_028646535.1. NCBI lineage: Eukaryota > Metazoa > Chordata > Mammalia > Carnivora > Procyonidae > Procyon > Procyon lotor. Next base: position 1,307,813 of record CM053604.1, read on the forward strand.
ACTTTGAATGTATTTCTTGAAATGTGTGTAATAATGTGAATATTTAAAGAATTTTTTTCTAAGAAAATCAATTGAGCTCTTCAGTGTCACAGAACCTGTCCAGTGGGCATCCGCTTTCTGGCCTCACTGCAGCCTGGGCTGGGTGGCAGAGGTTTCCTGTGCCAGGCAAGCCCTCTCCAGGCTCCTGCTGCCCGAGACTAGGCCTGGGGTGGTGGCCCCCTGCGGTGGCGGCCCAGCTGGACCTTCCATGTGGAAAGGAGCGGTACCACTGCGAGCGTGGCCCCCCGGGTCCTCTGACTCTGAGTGTGGCTGGGACACAGGAGAGGGTTTAAGGCCACTTTTCACTCCTGTTTTCCGTCCGGCAGGTGGTTTGATGTGCTTCAGAAGGTGTCTACCCAGTTGAAGACCAACCTCACGAGCGCCACGAAGAACCGTGCGGATAAGGTGAGCGGGAGGCGGCAGGGCAGGCTTGGCTGCTGGAAGGGGGCACGGAGCTCGGCTCTTCCCAGGTCGGGTGCTTCGCGTTTTCGGTTGAAGACTAACTCACAGGTTTGTTCTTCCTCTTTCCGCGTAGAACGCTATTCATAATCACATCCGCTTGTTCGAGCCTCTGGTTATCAAGGCCCTGAAGCAGTACACGACCACCACGTCTGTGCAGCTGCAGAGGCAGGTGTTAGACTTGCTGGCACAGTTGGTGCAGTTACGGGTCAATTACTGTCTTCTGGACTCAGATCAGGTTGGTTCCTGGCGGCTTCCTTCTGCCCTGGCTGCTGGGGGGTCAGCACCTGTGTCACCTGGGAGAGCCTGCAGGTGCCTCCAAGAGGCGGGGCCGGCTCGAGTTACCCTCCCCACCCCAAGTGAAGGGGATTTAAATTTTAGATACAGTTAAGACTTACTGTTTGGTGGGGGGGGCATTTTTGGAAAACGCAGGGACTTATTTTGAACAGACTCTCAGTTCTGACGTCTAGTTTCACACAAGCTGACGTCAGCGCCGTCTGTAAAGAGGATGTGGTACAAGGGAGCGGTGGCGGGCGCCATGTCCCGAGAGGCCCTCCGGGCGCGGGTCAGGCCGGCATGGTGCGGACTTGCCCCGGCCAGCTGGGGCTCAGCCGTGCGGAAGTGCTTCCCGAGCCCCAGCCCCTCGGGACGCTGCACATGAAGTTGCCTCTAGGTCATGGAAATGTGACCGGCACTGCTGGGCCATGACCTTGGCCTCCCTTCCTGAGTGAGGCTAGTGAGGCGGGGAATGTTTGGGAGGCCTGGTGTGTGTGTAGGACCCCTGCCGTCCTGGGGGGGTGGATGCTCTCCGGGGGGGGCAGTCGGCACAGCGAGCCCTTTCCTCGCACGCGGGGTCTCTGTGGGCAGAGGCCTCGTCTGAAGCCTTGGGCGGTGGTGGCCCAGAGGAAGGCAGGTCCATGCCGACCCGGGCATGAGGAACAGGGTGCCCTGGGGGCTCTGTGGGCAGAATCCGGGGCCCGCGGCCAGGGCTGCACCCCACCGTCTCCTCGGCGTCCCGTCATGACTCCTCACGGGCAGAGCTCGTGCTCTCCTGCGGAAGCGAGAGGCCGCTCTCTGTCTGGGCTGCCTTCAGTGTGACTGCATTCTCTTCTCAGTCTTTCTGCGGAGACTCTCTCCCCAGAAATGGGGTGAGCTTTGTTGCTTCCGTCTGTCTGACTTCAGTGCCCACCCGACGGGGACGTGGCGAGGGCCCGGCCTCAGAGCTCCTGCAGAGCTGCCTCCCAGCTCGCTCTCCCGGGCGGCCGCTGGCCTTTTCTTGCCTCGACCGCTCGGCCTCACGCTTGTTGGGATTTGCTCGTGTCGCTCGGGGCCCTTCCTCCCCGGGCCTGAGGGCTTCAGTCTGGTGCGGGAGCGCAGGCTCGGGGTGGAGTTGGACGCTGTACTGGCTCTAAGCCCGTCCCGAGAGCTGTCTGTACCCTCAGGGTCCCCTCTCTGTCTGACAGCAGCGTCCCCACATCTGCTCCTTCGAATGTCAGGGTGTCGGGGGAGAGGCGGACTGACGGGCGCCTTCTGCAGGCTCTCCCAGGTGACAGTGTCGGGGCATCCGTGCCGCTGGGGGGTGGGGGGGCTGCCGGCGTGAGCTGGGCCCCAGATGTGTCTCTCAGGCCGTGCTCCGTGTCTCTGGGGTGTGCGGTCGGCTTTTCCAGAGCTCCCATGCCCCCACTGGTTAGCACCGTGTCTGACGGAGTATGGCTGAGTCCTTGTATACACGCACGTTTACTGCCAGGAACTTTTGGCACTGTCCAAAAATGGACAGAATAAGTAGGGAGGAAAGTAATCCAGTTTGCACGATGTACTTACTGATGTGAAAATTTTATTTTCCTGCCCACAGGTGTTTATTGGATTTGTGCTGAAGCAGTTTGAATACATTGAAGTGGGCCAGTTCAGGTAATGGCTTTTTGTCCTTCTTACATGCTTACACGTGGTTTTACATTATGAAGTTGAACATTTACTTTAGAGGATTATGAGGCATTTTTGCTAGATATTTTCTAAAGCGGAACTCTGATTAACACGCTGTGTGTTTTTGTCTTACAAATGGGTAAGTGTCTCAAGGCCCAGTTAGAAATAGTTGTGCAGCTGGAATTAGCCACGTCCGTTCTCACATTTCAGAGCCTTTCTTATGAGAACAGACCACTGATGCGGCCCCACTGGCTGGAACGCTGATTGTTTCTTAGAGACAGCGTGTGGTAGATGTGGCTGCCGTCAGTAAGGGCGGTGACCCTGTGCTTTCCCGAGAGGAATCACAGCTGGACAGGGAGGCCCTGACTCTGTCCTGTGCCAGTGACAGGCGCGTAAGTGTCGTCACCGCAGACGAGCTCTCGTCCGAGCTGCAGTGGGCCCTTGAGCCTCTCGGGTCGGGGTACTGACCCCACACACTCAGAACTCTGCCTTTAACTGGGGGCTCCCCAAAGAGCTAACTACCAAGAGGCTTACGGATCACGTCAACAGTCAACTAACTCATATTCTGGACGTTCTGTATATTGTGTGTATTCTTACGGTGACGTCATGAAGATAACTTACAAAAGATATTTACAAAAGATACTTATTATGAGCTTATAGAAGATATTTATACGAAAGCCCTGCATATCAGCGGGCCCACGCAGCTCAAACCCATGCTGTCGGGGCTCAGCTGTACTAACTTCATGAGTCAGCTGTGAAGATGGATGCGTTCTCAGTGTCCCTTGGGACTAGAGACCCAGTACTTTCTTACTCTAATTAGGTGACTCGAGAAAAGGTACTTTTTCTCCTTTGATTTGTGATTTGAGAAAAGGTACTTTTTCTCCTTTGAGTCCGATTTCTTCAACTGAAGAGAGAAGGGGTGGGAATAGAACTCAGGAGACTGTATCTCAGGGCACCCGGTGCTATTGGGTGCTTGCCGGGGGCTCTCCCTCAGCCCTCCCCATCCGCCGCTCCCTCCCGTCCCCCTTCTCCCCTCATCCCCTGCTCACCCTCTCCCCACTCCCCGCCCCACGGCCCCCCGTGCTCTGTCCCTTTCTCTTTTGCTTTCAATTTGGAATCATGAGTAATTTCATGTTGTTTATATTGATTATCTTAATTTTTAGAAAGAAGTATCTAAATGGATGTTTTTGTTTCTAGGGAATCAGAGGCAATTATTCCAAACATCTTTTTCTTCCTGGTATTACTGTCTTACGAACGCTATCATTCAAAACAGATCATTGGAATTCCTAAAATCATTCAGCTCTGTGATGGCATCATGGCCAGTGGGAGAAAGGCTGTGACACATGGTAACAGGACATCCCTTTCCCTGTGGTCGTCAGTAATGATGTGCTGGACAGTGTTAGTCTTCATTACACCAGCTTCCAACTCTGTCCATGGCTGCTCTGTGCTTTGTGGCCCTGTGTGCGTGTGTGCTTGTGTGAGTGTGTGTGCACGCGTGCACACAGCTTAGAGAGGTCACGTGCTCTCAGGAACCTGTAATCTCCTAAGGTAACACCACAAGAAAGGCAGGAAGGTGATCCAAGGTACAGATAGAGCCTGACATAAAGACTCGCCTAATTACATGACACACAAGAAACCGAGAAATCCCCCTTCTGTAAGGACACTCCGTGTGTAGTGTCGTGGTATGAGGAGGACCCTCTGCTGCCTGGTTCTTCGTAGACACCTAAGGAGCACAGACAGAGAGCCGGTCTTAAGCAGCCTCCTCTCACCTGCACAAGGAGACTGGTTCAAAGAATAAACTGTAAACCTTGGAACTTTTCAAACTGATCTTCCAGCATTTTCCTCTTGACTTGTCTCTGGTTCCATTGTCAGGAACGTTGGTGGGGGTACCTCCTAAGACCTTTGCAGACCCCAGATGTGAGGAAGGCGCTGCGGCGTGCAGCCTTCCCTGTTCTGCGCTTGCGTTAAAGCAGGTACTGTGTTGAGGGGGAGACACTCAGGGCCATCTGACCCTCAGTCTCTGGCCTCCCCTTTGCCCCGGCCTCATAAGGGATGAGATTCACGCCACAGCAGTTCACACTTGGACACGCGTGGAGTTTGGGGTCCCTGGTGCAAATGTCAAATAGAGGGATGATGAAAGCCTCTAGATTAGAGGGTCTCTGGATAGAAAATCAATGGGCAGCCAAACCCTAGTACTTTCTATGGAAAAGTTGATCGTCTGTAGAACAGTCAGCAAGTATGTGTGTGTGTGTGCCCGAGCATGTGTGTGCCCGGGTGTGCATGTGCCGGGGCCTGTGTGTGCCTGAGCGTGCGTGTGCCCGAGTGTGCCGGGGCCTGTGTGTGCCTGAGCGTGCGTGTGCCTGAGTGTGCCGGGGCCTGAGTGTGCCTGAGCGTGCATGTGCCCGAGTGTGCCGGGGCCTATGTGTGCCCGAGCATGTGTGTGCCCGGGTGTGCATGTGCTGGGGCCTGTGTGTGCCCGAGTGTGCCGGGGCCTGAGTGTGCCGGGGCCTGTGTGTGCCTGAGCGTGCATGTGCCCGAGTGTGCTGGGGCCTATGTGTGCCTGAGCATGTGTGTGCCCGAGTGTGCCGGGGCCTATGTGTGCCCGAGCATGTGTGTGCCCGGGTGTGTATGTGCTGGGGCGTGTGTGTGCCCAAGTGTGCCGGGGCCTGAGTGTGCCTGAGCGTGCGTGTGCCCGAGCGTGCGGGTGCCTAGGCGTGTGTGCCACGAGGCAGACAGTGCCTTGCGGTGACATCGGTGACATGATGGGGCCACATCCTTCCCGAGGAAAGACGTTCCTTAGATGGTTTGTCCCCGTGGTGGTGCTAGACCAAGGAATCTACTTTGGCTCTTGTTTTGGATGAAGACAGAACTTGGAGGAAAGACGTTATCTAATGGGAGTTAGTAAACTAGCATAGAAATCTAATACTTGAAACACGGTCATCCTTTCAGGTGAATCTTTAAGTGGAGTACGCATTGGAATAGAGCGTTACTACCTCAGTTGGAAGGTTTTAGTGGGAACGTGTGACTTTTGAATTTGTGTCTCTTTTTGTCACAAGTGATGTTACATCACAGACACCCTAGTTTTGGGTTTTGTTTTTTTAAGATGTCACGAAGTTCTCAGTAAGTGTCTGAGGAGGACGTGCGGCCTGGGGACAGTACGCTGACGACTCGTAGCACTCGGTGCTAACCCGCATTTATCCCGTGTCGTAGCCGTGCGGGACTCATTGTCTCATTGTTTGGACATGTCTCGGCGGCGTTAGGCTGTGTCTGCAGGCTAAGTGTTCGCGATGCCTTCTGAGCCCACTCTGTGCCCCACAGCCATTCCAGCTCTGCAGCCCATAGTCCACGACCTCTTTGTGCTGAGAGGGACCAATAAAGCCGACGCCGGAAAAGAGCTTGAAACCCAGAAAGAGGTGGTGGTGTCGATGCTGCTGAGACTCATCCAGTACCATCAGGTAAGGGAGGAGGGGGTGGTCCCTGGCTCCCCGTCGTCCCTGCAGGGGCGGGAGGAAATGCCCTGTGGCCTGCTGTCCAGCCCACTGTCCACTACTTGGCAGGGGATCCTTTGTGCCGCCCGGGGCTCTCAGCCTGGGGGTTTTCCAGGGAGGCATAGGCTTGCCGGGCTTTGGTCTTTAAAGCCGTATGGCCACCTGGGGAGGTTGCCTGCCGCCTGACCGACAGTCACTGGGTCTTTCAAGGACGTAAATAAGTTGGAAACCCTCTTCTCCAAAATTGCCAAGAATCTGACAGTGTTAATTGACATTGAACAAAATGATAGAATTCTAAAAGATGATTTGAAAAATCTCACATCTGAGGGGCACCTGAGTGGCTCAGTCAGTGAAGCATCTGCCTTCGGCTCAGGTCGTGATCTTGGGGTCCTGGGATTGAGCCCCCCATCAGACTCCCTGCTCAGCGGGGAGTCTGCTTCTCCTTCCTCTGCCTGTTGCTCTGCCTGTTTGTGCTCTCCATCCCCCCCCCCCCCTTTCAAATTAAAAAAAAAAAATCTCACATCTGAAATAAACGGAAGACTTTATTTTGTACATCCATCCATATGTTGAAGTAGGGCCAGGCTCTTCTCCTTTGTGCGGAGTGTGGTTTTGTTACCCGTAAGGTGGAGCACGGTTTCTGGCCGATCGGGCGGCCTCAGTGCAGAGATCTGGCCCCTCCAGTGACATCCCCCTTAGCTTTTGCGCATGCCTGGTCGTCTCTGTTGTGTCATTCTTGTAGCTGTTTGTCTTTGAATCTTAAAGTCATAAGCTTTTCTTGGGGAGGCACTTTCTTTGTGCATTCTCATTTTGGTTAATCTCTGTAATAATTAATTAAATGCTTATAGTTTAATTAAATCCCATAATGACAATGGGAAGTGCAAAGCACACTGGGTTGAAGGGAGGCCTGGAGAGTGCGCTCGGGGAGCTCTCCATCTGCTTCTTGAGAGGACAGAGAGGGTCCCACTAGTGGAGAGGCAGCCGTGGGTGGGCGTGGGCTTCCCCCAGGGTGGCCTTGGACTGGCTTGGCGCTCTCTGTAGCGCTCCTCGTGAGTAGGCCAGGCCGCCGGGCATTTTCATCAACAAGCAGGTGATAAGGTATTATCAGTTTTGCAGCTCTAGGGCATCAGTTGCAACACCCCAGGTTGGCTACTGTGGACAGAAGCTGTCCCAGCCAGTGTGTGGATAAAACTTTATTTACCAACACAGGTTAGCTGTCTCTACTTGAAACTGATCACTCATAAACTCGTGCTCGACCCCGTGTAACTTCTGAGAGTAAGTGTGGCCCTGTGGCCCGGTAGGACATTAGCTTTGCAGAGAGCACAGAGTTGAAATTAACATAAGCTCAGGAGGCATCTGCGGGCTATTCAGGGCTGTGTTTGTATTTTTTCCAAAAGTTAGTATAAATTTGATTTTCTGCTTGTACCTTTTCTCTGGTTATGAATCTTGTAAACCGCATAGACAAATAGTGATGGCATGTTTTCCCAAGGAGTGGGCAGTTGGGGTGTGTCCCGTGCGTTTTCTTCCGGTTTCCCACGTGTCCTGTGTCCCAGGGCCAGGGTGGCGTCGGGTACACCCGGCCCTCACCGGGGATCGTGTTTCCCTCGTGGAGTCCTCCCGCTCGCTGGGGCTGGCGCGGCAGGCGGGCACGTGTACTCTCTGAGCACGACCGGCTGGGAGGCTCTGACTCGCCCCGCCCCCCACAGGTGCTGGAGATGTTCATCCTGGTCCTGCAGCAGTGCCACAAGGAGAACGAGGACAAGTGGAAGCGATTGTCCCGGCAGATAGCCGACGTCATCCTGCCGATGTTAGCCAGGCAGCAGGTTTGTCTCCCGTCTGCCTCGTTCCGTGGGGTCCCTGGGGCACCTTCCTAAGTGGCAGAGGTTCTTGTGGGTGGCACTTGGGTTGGCATTTCACTGAGTCGTAACAGGTTCAGTCTGTGGTCCTCCTCAGCGCCGCTCAGCAGGGCAGGGATCTCATCTCCTTCACTCTCTGTGACCTTCTCGGGTCGCTGTGTCTCCCGCTTCACAAGAGCAGAGCCCACGCCCACCCAGAGCTGCTGGCCGGAGAGTGCCGGGGCCAAAGCCGGGCCAGCCCGTCTCCATCCCGAGCCCTGTCCTTTCCCATCTGGCCGCCCTGCCTCCCGCATCTGCTCAGTCAGGCGTTGCTCCCTGACCCTGAGGTGTGTGTTGTCCCTGAGCAGCCGCCATCTATCATGTCAGCAGAACTTTCGTGATCAAGTAATGGGATCAGTTGTTTCCATAATTGCCGTGGAGCGAGGTGATCGGCTGGGCCGTGGGCCACGGGTCCACTCGTCACACAGCTGCCCAACCGCGTCCGCCACCGGGAGTCGGAGGACAGGGCGTCCTGAGCAGGTGCAGCAGCACCTTTGTCGATGGGGTGTCGGGGTGTCCCAGGGCGGCAGAGGCTGCCGCTGATGGCCCTCTAGGAAGCCTCGCCAGCGGTCAGCACGTCCTGTTGGTTCATCCTGATTGTCCCGGGGGGGGGAAGCCAGTACCCCGGGTGACAGGCAGTGTCCGTGAGTCTCGGCAGTTGGTGCAGACGGGTGGACGGGATGCGGTAGTCGCTACTGTCCTCGTAGCTTCAGGCCCATCCTGGTTTCCGACGGGCTTGTCTTCTAGCAGCCTTTACGGGGAGGGAGTCTTGAATTCCGGTGACACTGACAGAGGGCAGTTCTAATAAATGGGTGAATGTGGTATTTTAACCTGGTCAGAGGTTCCATGCCTGAGGATCTGTAGTTTTCGAACAGTATTCCAGAAACTTTATTCCAGTCTCTTCTTTGTCGTGTACACAATCTAAGGAAGGTGGGGCTGGAAGGCTGGAAGGCATGGGAAATGTGCAGTGCGACCCCGCCCCCGGGAAGCCGTGTGAACTGCTGCGCGGGGCCCGCCGGGAAGCTAAGTGCTGTGCGCTGTGCACGCACAGTACTTACCAGCAGTAAGTACGGAAGGAACAGAGCCGGCCAAAAGCCTGTCCTCTGGGGGTCACAGTTTCACCGGGTGGAGGTGCAGGAGACCGACCACAGAAGTAAGTCAGTGACGTGTGTGAGACCCCAGATGACAGCCCGTACTGCGAGGTGGGCCAGGGAGAGACGACAGGTGGCAGTGCCCGGGCAGGGCTGCGTTGCTCAGTTTGCATCAGCTTGACCTGGGTAGGAGCTTTCTAGGCAGAGAAAATAGCAGTGCAGACCCTGAGGTGTGGGATCCTGCCTGGTGGGGTCCCAGAACTCGGGGAGGCTGTGCGCATGGACCAGGGAGTGCGGCCAGGGTCTAGGGGGTGTGGCGGGCCTCTCGGGCCGGCCTGGAGGACTGTGGAAAGCCTGCAGGGGTTTGGTACAAGGCAGTGGCGTGGTTGTGCAAGCTGAGGATCGCCGCAGGGGGACCGAGGGCTGAGCAGGGGCCCTGGCCTGCGGCACGGAGGTGGTGTGCCCCAGGGTGGGGAGCAGGGTGGTGAGCAGCAGCCGCCTGCCAGAGATGGCGCAGAGCGGCGCTGGGAAGTTTGGCTCCTGGCTTCACGGGCACGGGAGGGCGGGCGCGGGGATGATGGGCCTCCCGTCTGCCGAGGTGGGGAGATGAGGAAGAGAGAGTCTGGTCTGGGTGTGAGCAGCCGGCATCCTGGGAGGCACTCTGGGGGGCTGAGGTCGGCATTTGGGTGCACGAATCCGCGGTCGTCGAGATGGAGCTGAGCAGCAGGTGAATGCCGGGATGGGCGGAGGTCACTGCGGGACCCTATGTAGCTGGGAAGGAGGGGAGCTTAGAGGCCGAGCCCGCGGACGGTGGGGAAGGAAGAGCAGGTGGGAAGGCGTCTTGTGGAGGAGAGAGGGGTCGGCTTTCGGCTGCTCACAGGCTGAGCTCCTGAGCCAGGAGCTGACCGTGCCCGTGGCAGACTGGTGGCCCCTGGGGAGCGGTTTGGGCGGCGGCCGCAGTGTTGGGGAGAGAGGCCTAGGCACCACGGAACAGACCCCGAGAAGGAATGGACGCAGTGCGCAGCCAGAGGTAGAAGCGGGGTCTGCCAGGGCCTGCGCATATGCCGAGGCCAAAGGCAGAGGGCCTTGCCCTCACGGGGCTGGGGCCGGCCCTGGCTGTGGGCCCGGCGTGCGCCTCCTGGAGATTGGAAGAGGCAGAGCCGGTGGGGCAGGTGCAGGCCCGGGCGGACGCTGGGCAGTGCGGAAGCCCCCTGGCGGCTCTCCTGGCCGTTGAGGTAGGTAGACCCGGTGCGAGCCCCTCTCTGCACTCGAGTCCCTGGCTGTGGACACGCTCTTAGGGAGGAGCAGAGCCCATCGGGAAGGCCGTGCTTCCGCACACCATGGGAGACACTCAGCTTGGAATATTTTGCATCCATTAATATGTTAGATTTTAAGTCCTGTTGCCTTGGGAGTTCTCCATTCCAAGTTTAAGGAAGAAAGCAGAGACGTTCATAGCATGACTTTTTAAAACAACTTTAAAAAAAACCTTTCTACGTGTGTGTGGCCATAGGATTATAGGAACATGGAGAAAGTTAGAAAGTTGGCCCTTGAAAAACATGGGTTCGAACCGTGCAGATCCCACTTACACGTGGATGTTTTCCCATAAATACAGGACAGTCCTGTACATGCAGTTCCTCTTCCTTGTCATTTTCTTAGTAACATTTTGTTTTCTTCGGCGTAAGAATACTGTATGTAATCCCTGTGCAAAAATATGTGTCGATCAGTCAAACAGTTGTTCCCGTTATCAGTTAGCTTCTGATCATCAGTAGGCTATTAGTTCCGTTTTGGGGAAGTCAGAAGTTATACAGGAACGTTCAGCTCTGTGGGGTGGGTGCCGGTGACCCCGGTGTTGTTCAAACGTCAGTTGTACACCTGTGTGTTAACGCTTGTTCCGCGTGGGAATGGGTGCCAGTGCAGCGGAGAAGGAGTGTGTGTGACTTCCCTATAGGTGCAGTCTGTGTGTGAGGAGATGCATGAGAGACGGTCCCCGAGCGTGGGTGGTGTCATCGCAGAGTGCTGGCGTCCCCCTGCCTCCTTCGTACTGTTAATATCTGAATCGTTTACAGAAAGGGAACATTGTTTGTATAATAAAAATCTAGATGAAGAGATTTCCCTCGTGGGAAAAATGCAGCTGCTACTGTGTTCTAAAAACTGTGCCTGGCTCCCCACTAAGGACACCGTTAAAGGCAGGGGCGGGAAGGCTTGGATGGTCAAGGTCCCTCGGCCTCGAGGGGCCCAACTTGATGTAGAAACGTTAACCTTTTTTTTGGCCTTGTGATGTCTAATTGCCACAGATGCACATCGATTCTCATGAAGCCCTTGGAGTGTTAAATACTTTATTTGAGATTCTGGCCCCTTCCTCCCTCCGTCCCGTGGACATGCTTTTACGGAGTATGTTTGTCACTCCAGACACAATGGTGAGTGTCTGGCCTCATGATGGCCTCTTCGATTCGTGACTCTGCAGTGCAGCGTTCCTCACAGTTAGCTGGGCCTCTGGCGGGCAGGGCGCGGCCTGGGATTTGCATTTTAAACAGGTTCCCAGATGGTACTGAAGCTCCTTGTCTGGGACTACACTTTGGAACCGATGGTAATTTATTGGCTTAGTTGATAGGATGGTAAAATAGGGGTAATTTTAACCCATGAGACTGGCAATCGGGAAGAACGTGATTCTCTTTTTACTTTTTTTTTGGCGATGCTGGCTTTATCATAGTTTTTCTTTTTTTTTTTTTTTCTCCTTTTACTCTGACTATCACTTATTTTCTGTCTTGTAGGCATCTGTGAGCACTGTTCAACTTTGGATCTCGGGAATCCTAGCCATTTTGAGGGTCCTGATTTCCCAGTCAACTGAAGATATCGTTCTCTCTCGTATTCAGGAGCTCTCCTTCTCCCCGTACTTAATCTCCTGTCCGATAATTAATAGGTTAAGAGATGGGGACAGTACTTCAACACCAGAAGAACACAGTGAAGGGAGACAAGTCAAGAGTTTGCCGGAGGAAACATTTTCAAGGTATGCGGTCTGTCCACGCCTTTGCCCGTCCCATGGCCTTCAGGAAGTCATGGCATTTGGTGATCAGTAAGTCTGCGGTAACTCTTGGTCTTGCTTCAGCGCTGCAAGTGGGGGTAAGGAAGTCTGTGTGGGTGTGCTTTCTGTACCCGGCCTGTCGCGTCTGTGGCCCTGGGTTCATGTCTCTCTTACGGCTCAGTCGCGTCCCATCCCGTGCCCTCGTTAGAGAGCACACAGTGGCTCACCATGGCGGTGCCAAGGCCGGCCTAACCTCGGTGCCAGCAGTAACGATGCGTGTTGTGTTGCCTTCGAAGAATTTAAAAATCTAAGAAAACCCACTAAAAGTCTCATTTTTATTCTCATGTGTGCTGGCCGTTGTAAACACAGCAATAAAATCTCTTCCTGCCAGGGTGACTCTTCCACTGTGTTCCCCTTGGTGTGGTCGTCGTATCGAACCATGTCCACCCTCACACATGCTTCTGAAGCTCCTTGAGGGCAGGTTGAGAGTCACGCCCAGTCAAAGCTTATCGCCCAGACAAGGGTGTGTCCCCCTTCCCTGGGTCCAGGGCACTCCGTGCGGTAGAGCTGGGGGTGTCCTGTGAGTGGGCTCTGTGCAGGCGAGCTCCCCTTTTCTTTGCTGGTTCAACCACGTGGCCCGTGGCTCCCCCTGCTGCAGTTCCGCAGGGGACTGACATGGCTGAGACGCTAAATTCCCCTGCACGCTTGTCTTGTGTTTCTATGATGCTTTATGGTTTGTAGAGCTTTGAACTAACAGTCCTGAAGGTGATACGTTTACTGCCATCGCGTAAGTGAGGAAGGTGATGCACAGAGAGGGAAAATGACTTATTACAAAGGGATGGTATTAAAGGTCACCCTTTGTTTACTTATATTTTTGCTCCACCTCTGTCTGCCATCCATATTTCTGTAGTGTGCCTCCTATAAGTGCCCTGAAATAGTCACCTAATTGACTTTCCCTTTCTTTGAAGGTTCCTACTACAACTTGTTGGCATTCTTTTGGAGGATATTGTTACAAAACAGCTAAAAGTGGAAATGAGTGAGCAGCAACATACTTTCTATTGTCAAGAACTAGGCACGCTGCTGATGTGTCTGATCCACATCTTCAAGTCTGGTAGGTGCCTCAGACTAATCTTCATAGAGCATCTGTATGTTCCATGTCCTGTACCGTACACTCTCAGAGGTAGGAACTTTGCTGCCCAGTGTATGCTCTGCTGTGCTTAATGTGTATTTGAAAATGTTTTGTTGGGGCGCCTGGGTGGCTCAGTTTGTTAAGCATCTGCCTTCGGCTCAGGTCATGATCCCAGGGTTCTGGGATCAAGCCCCACGTCAGGCTCTCCCTGCTCAGTGGGGAGCCTGCTTCACCCTCCCCCGCCTGCTTGTCTCTCTCTTTTTCTCTCTCTTAAGTAAATAAAATCTTAAAAAAACCCAAAATGTCATATAATTTTTAAAAATTTGAAATGTTTTATTGGTAAAAAAAAAAAAAAAAAAAGTAAACCAGAGGGCTTCCTTCACTTTTAAAGATTTGGAAGCCCAAGACATTTTTATACCTTTACTTGTGATTGTGAATTAAAAAGGACAGTGAACCCAAGAGGGAAGTCACAACAGGGCAGCCTTGCAGCATGCCTAGGAAGCAGCCAGTCCGTTTTAGGACAGTCAGTGCTTTCTAAGAGGAATGAGTGTTTTCAAGAAGAATGCCTTGGCTTAGATGAAATGGCTGAGAAGCTGGAAGACTTTAGTTACCGGCTACAGCTCTTTCTTCTTTCAGCAGGAAAAGCAAGAGGCAATTCTAATCTCTAGGAAAAACAAACAGCAAGGAAGTCATGGTCCAAATATGAAGCAAACCAAAGCATGGTGTGATTTTCAATAATCAGTTCGATTGAAACTTTGACTTTAAAAAGCTTCTTTAAGTGGCTTAGGGGTCATGACCAAGGATCTGTAGAAAGAAATGTTCTATGTTTTTTGGCTTTTTGGTGGGAAACTATATTCACACAAATATAACATAAATGCTGTTTGATTTTTCACTTGACTTTAAGTCAATGTAAATAAGACATATTGAAGACTTATTTACTTAATTTTGGTTTCAGAAGAGAATGAAAATATCTTTATTTCTAAGAAAGATAAAAGGGAAACTAACCAACTTAGTTGGGGAGTGGAAGATAGAGAAGAAGGTGGAGGGATGGAGGGATCACTAATCTCATCTTGCATTGTTGGGATTATACAATCATATCTAAAGTTGACACAGCCGGACTTGGAGGCTACAGAGGTAACTAAATAGAACTAAAAATGTAACTTCAGTTGATAGGTAGCATAAGTGAGGTGCATCTCATGTCTCATAGGGTAGAGTCTGGAACCATCACTCTGCATGACTCGGCAAATCCAGCAGATTCATTTGCAGGGCAGGACTCTGTCTTACGCTAGTGCAAGGCAAGGAATGGCTGGTCAGAGGTCCTCCAAGTGCAGAGGCCACTGTTCTCTTTAGGTGTGGCCACCCAGGCGCTTTCATGCCACCCTGTCGGGTGTGTCGGTGTTTCGGCTCTGATTTCTGTATTGGCTCTGTTCTCTGGGGGGCTTCTTCCCCATGGCAGGGAGGATGACCTCCAGCTGCCTATGGCGTAGCCCCGGCATGAGTCCCGTGCGTGCGTGTGAGGCCCTGGGCGGTCTGGCCCGCCTGGGCCCGGGGAGAGCTTGGACAGCATTCACTGAGAGGGAGCGAGGGCCACTTCCTCACTAGGGCAGGAGGAGCAGAGACGGTAATAGATGCTCTGCGACAGCTGATGGACGTATGTCAGGTCGAGCTTTGGAAGTGACTGTCAGAACTGGACACAGGACAGCTCGTGCCCGAAGAGTGATGGGGCAGGGCATTTGTCAAATCAGAAGCCCCTCTCTATTCTGGGTTTTTAAGTCATGTACCTATCACTTTAGTACAAACTAAAACACGCACACGCACCAAGTACATACCCTCGGAGCAGGAGACAGCTCTCAGTTTTAGTCTATCCTCACTTGGCAGAGGCACCAGGTCAGTCCGCCGCAGGTCGCGCTCCGGGGCCGTGGTGGTCAGGAAGGCTGCTGCGGCTCTTGCCTTTGTGGGGCTCACAGCCCAGCGGGGAGGGTGATACACAGGCAGGGACGGGGGAGTCTGGAGTTTCCTGTGAAGAAAGCAGGTAGTGCAGCGGTAGGCAGAGTGGGGGTGGGGAGGGAGGACAGGGTCCCTGGGAGACGAGGTTAAGCAAAGGCCCGAAGGCGAGACGTAGCTGTGCTCTGCCACATGGCCGCTGAGAGCGCATGGGCGCGGGTCAGAGGGGTGAGGGTCGGAGGGCGACGGGCGTGGGGGTGGGGCGGGGCCACAGAGAAGGAGGCGTCTTTGTGGCTGCTCATCTAATTGCTGTTGCCCTCGGACTGCGGCATGGCCAGAATTTAATTATCATGTGGACTCGAGAGTTTCAAGCCCTCTTCATTACTAACACTGAAAGAATATTTATTTTGAAGAACTTTTGATTTATGCTTCACTGACACACTGTAGTAAGTTTAAAGTTGAGGAAAGAATTAAGCTACACGAATGATAGGTGGTTCGTAGTATGTCGTTCATTCTGATATTTGGCCACTGACTGGTTTGGACCTGATAGGACAGCCATTCATCTCTGAGGCGCTTGCTTCCCTCTTTGGGCAGGAGTGACCTCCTGTGTGTCACGTGCCATTCCATGCCGTTCCATGCTGTTCCAGGCACGCTGACGCCCCCCTTGCTTCCTCTTGTTCCTCACCTCGGAAATCAGGAGGTGCATGTGGTCTGCGGTGGCGCTGCGCACGCGAGCTGCCTGCCTCGCGGGGACGTCCTGTATCCGCCGTGGTTCAGCCAGCCATACATGGCTTTGGGGCCCTTGCAACGTGGGTGGGGTGGATTAAGGGGCTACTTTTTAATTTTACTTAATTTTAATCGCCTTAAATCTGAATGGCCCCGTGCGGCTGGTGGCTGCTGTTATCAGGCAGAAGGGGGCGTGGGGGGCAGTGCGTTCTACCCAAGAGCTCAGGCCTTGGTGCTGGCCACATGGGCTTTGCCGCAGTGTCCGTGTGTGCTGTCGTTTGGTTCAATATTTGCAAACGAGGTGTCTGTGTGTTCAAGTGTCTGTGTCCATGTCGTTTATTTTGACTGCATTTCCTCTATCGATATTGGGGGCAGAATTACTGTGTTTGATTTTGAGACAAGAGATTAAGTAAATCATCTTGTACTTTTATATAAATGAGGTCCACATAACATATAAAGTTGGCAATTTTTATTTATGCGTTGCTTAAAAAAAGGAGTGAATTCCAGCCCTCCACTGAAAATTGAGATCTTTGAAAACAATCCTTCCTGCAGCAATAAGATTGGCCTCGGTGTAAATTCGCACTTGGGCAAAGACGAGGGGGGCACCCTGCTGGGAATCACGGTGTTCGCTGCGGGGTGTTGGCTGTGGCACCCCCTCCGTCCTCAGGACAGCTCTACGAAATAGCCCCCTTTCTGCTGAAGAGGGAGTTCGGGCTCTAGAAGGTCCTGTGATAAAACCGAGGTTGCAGACCCAACTGTTTGCTGCCCTTGGCTCGCTGTCTCCCGCCGTGCTGCTGCTCGGCGGCTGATGGTGCGTGCGGTAGCTCGCGTCTGCAGCACTTCCTGCAGCCCCAGAGCCCAGTGACCTGGGGCCGCTGCCTCCAGCCCTGCTTGCCGAGCTCCTGGCCACGCCTTTCTTTCAGCTCTGGAGGGCGGACGGGGTCTCGCTGGCTCAGGTGCGCGTCTCTGCTTTGTCACTGTCACTTGGCCCCGGGCCCTGTCCCTTCTCCCGGCTTCCCTTGCCTCCCAGTCGTGTCAGACCTTGTCTGCGCCATGGGCTCTGCCTTCTTCCTGTCTCAGCCCGAGGTCCCTCCTCAGGAGACAGGGAGGGGAGGCCCTGCCCAGCGCCTCTCCCATGCAGGACTGGGACCCACGCTCCCCACCTGCTCATTTCAGTCACATAGTGACTGTACCAAGGGAACGGCAGCATTTCGGCGGCTTACTGTAGTAGAGGGCTGCTCCTGTGTCTGTGCCCACGCATGCGGGGGTTCCTGGTCCCTGCTGGCCTTTCTCCGGGTGGAGATTCGCTTGCAGGCCTCCCTCCTTCCCGGGGCTCAGCTCCCCGGGGCCTCGGCACCCTGGCCTCGATGGTTGGGGAGAGGAGGGAAGGGAGAAGAGCCTTCGTTGCTTGGCCTGAAAGTGGCCCACATCCCTTTTGCTTGTGTTTCTGTGGTGCAGCTTGTAGCAGCCCGCACCTAGGGGCTCGTTCACCCCGGTGGGCGACTGCTTCTCCACAACAGCCCTGCGGGTGGGAGGACGGACCTTCGGGGGTAGGACCGTAGGGACGACAGCCAGGAGGTTCCGAGGGACAGACAGCAGAGGCGGGCGTCACGGCAGGGTCAGCTGTGCCGTCAGCCATCTGCCAAGGGCACCAGGCGGGCCAGAGGGCTTTCTGGAGGCTTCGCCAGTCAGTGGGCGTCCTCACCATCCCCGCGCTCTGCCACACATGTTGCCCACTGCCGTCCCTCACCTTGGGGCTGGCTCGTCTCCAGACCAAGAGGCGCAGCCCAGGGGCCCTTCCTCCCACCCTCTCCCGTGTCTGCTCTCCTGATTCTTCTGGTCATCTCCTGCCAGTTTGCGTCTCACATCTTTCCTGAGCGTGCGTCTCGATCCCCGCTGCACACTGGGGAGTAGCGCACACGTCTGTGTTTCCGCCTGGCCTGTCGCCGTGCAGATCAGCCCGTCTCTGATGGGAAACAAGCCCCCCGCGTCTTAGCGTCTTCGCCCTGCGGCTTCCTTCGTCCTCTCCCACACTTACTACACGGCTTTTCACAGTCCGTGTCTCTGGAGTTCATTCCTGCTGCTTCTTGAGCTGGGCTCTCCCCCCGGGTTCCCCCCATAGCCGTTGGAGCAGGAGCACCATGCGAGGCCACATGTACTCTGTGCTGTGTCCTCGCCCCTCGGGCGCTGGGCCTGAGCTTGGGGGACTGAGCCCCTCACCGCTCGACTTGATCATCTTTTCTTCCCAGCCTGCTAAGTACATGCGTCCCTGGCTTGTGTCTGCGCCTGAGCCCAGCTTTCCCGACATAGAATTGAGCACAGAGCGCCGCGCTGCTGAAGGGGCACAGCATAGTGAGGGGACGTGTGAGCTTGTTCTGGAGTGGTCTTCACAGGGAGCTCAGGTACCATCCATCTAGCTTAGTTAGATGTCCTCTTTTGCTTACACGAGAACTTTGAACATCCACTTTTTCAGCAACGTCCAAGAACACCGTAGAGCAGAGTTAGCTCTGGTCACTGTGTTGCCCAACAGCTCGGAACTTAGACGTGGGAATCTGTGCTCCTGACCCCCTTCTCCCCGTTCCCCTACTCTCATCCCCAGCCTCTGGCAGCCCCCCCAGTCTGTTCTCTGCACCTGAGTTGGGCGTTTTTAGATTCCCCTGTACGTGAGATCATGCAGTATTTGTCTTCTTTTGTCTGACTTATTTCCTGTAGCATAACGCCCTCGAGATCTGCCCATGTTGTCAGAAATGGCAGGATTTCCTTCCTTTTTTATGGCTGAATAATATTCCACCGCGCACGCACACACATCTTTATCCGATCATGCTGATGACACTTAGGTTTTCCCCCTGTGTTGCTGGTATACATACAGGGATGGAATTTTGTTTCCTTCAGGTAAATGCTCAGTAGGGGGATTGCTGGATCATGTGGCGGTTCTGAGTTTTAACATTTTGCGGAAGCTCTGCACTGTTTTCCACTGTGGCTGCCCCGGTGCCCGTGCCCTCCAGCAGTGCACGAGGGTTCCCCTTCCTTCGTGTCCTCGACAGCGCTTGCCTTTCTGATCATAGCTTTTTCTAGCAGGTGGGAGGTGGTATCTCGTTATAGGTTGGATTCCCACTTCCCTGACGAGCGATGCCCAGCATCTTTTCATGTGCCTTTGGGCCGTCTGTGTGTCTTCTTTGGAAAAATGTCTGTAGAGGTCTTTTGCCCACTTATAATTGGAGTCTTTGTTTTCTGTTGCTCATGAGTTGTAGGAGTCTCTCAGGTATTTGGGATAGGAGTCCCTTGTCAGACGTACAGTTTGCAGGTGTTTTCTTTAATTCCGTGGGTCTTCTTTTCATTGCTTTGGTCATTGCCTCTGCTGTGCAGAAGCGTTCACTGTTTATTATTCCTTCTGTTGCTGGTGTTTTATTTAGACGACACACCCAAATTGTCGCCAGTACCCAGGTCAGAAGGCTTGCCCTCTGCTTTCTTCCAGGCGCTCTGTGCTTTCAGATTCGACATTTAAGTCTAGCGGATCGCGAGGTAGTTTCTGTTAGTGAAGAGAGGAGTCCAGTTTTCTTCTTTTGTCTGTGAATATCCAGTTTTCCTAACACCATTTATTGAAGAGAAGTCTTTTCTTCATCGAGTGTTCTCCACCTTGGTGTCCATGCTGATCTCTGTTCTCTCTCCGGCTGTCTCTGCCTCCCTCTCCCTGTCTGTCTCCCCCTCCCCCACTCAGTAGGATTGTCCCCTTGGGGCCGCGGTTATTCCTGTGGAGACAGTTTGTCCCTGGCTGCAGAGCCTGGGTCACCGCACTCACCTTCCTGCCTTGGGCTCTCACGTCCACGCTCCTTCTAGCATGTGACTTGGTGTCTTGCCAGCACCTCACACTCGTGATAAAAATTGAGCTTGTTGCCGGGCTTGGCTGCCTGACTCGAGCTCCTCCTTGCCAGCGCGCTCCGCAGCGTCGTGGGAGATGCTCAGACTCCAGCATCACTGTGACTCCCCGCCCCGGCAACCGCCTGACTTCTCGCTGCTCTCCTGGCCGCTCCAGAGGCCACGTGACCGCTCCTCGCGGCCCTCCGGCTGCAGCCCCGCTTGCTGGTCCTTTGCTCTGCCCGGTGCTGTACTGAGCCCTTCACTTGGGTTTTACTCTTCGATCCTGTTGCAACCCTGTGAGCAGCTGCTGCTCTTAATTCCATTTTGCAGCTGAGAAAACTGAGACCCCAGATAAGGTAAAGCTGGGGGCCGGTAAATGGTAGAGCCACAGCTCTGACCATGATTTCCCGTCCCGTTGAGTAAAACCCCACCGCCCTGGTTTGTCACTTGCTCTGCTCCGTGGCCTGGCTCCCCACTCCCCCCCGGCTGCACCTGCCTCTTCCCCTCAGGTCCATTGACCCCACAGTAAGTGGGGGGGCACAGAAGACTGGGCCCAGGGTGGGTGGGCCAGAGGTGGGTGGTGCGGTCCACACAGCAACCAGAGAAGACCCTGGAAATGGGGCCAGAGACCAAATGAGCATCAGACATCTCATTGGAACTACTCTTCTGAGTGTGTGTGCTCGGCTCCCTGGACATCCCAGGAGGCCAGCCTGGTGGTGTGGGCCGTGACTGTCCTGCTTTTGTTAGCTCTCTTTCTCCACCTCAGGACGGAGGCGTAACCAGTCACAGAGTAGTAGGGAATGGGTCTGTCGTCTGGTTTTGCCTGCGTTAGGATCCCTTTGCATTTGGAATGTTTTGAGACCTAAATCAGAAATAAGATTCTGACTCTCCAGCTGTGGTGCAGGAGCCTGAAGATGCAGCGGGCGGGGAGCCCTCGGCCCGCTTCCGTCCGTGACCCGTCTTCCCTGCTGTGCTGTGCGGTGTGTGTCTGTCTCTGGGTCCTCGTGGTGAGGGCCGGCCGTCGTGAGGCCACAGCCAATGACGGGAGAGGTGTGTGGAGCTGACTTTGTACTGATCCGCAGGAAGGGATGGAAGGAAACCGTGGATTCCTGGAGGGGATTTGTCCGGCCCCGAGGAGGAGGCCGTGGGCAGTGCTGCGGGTGTGCCCCCGACGTGCCCAAGCCCAGTGGGACTGGTCGACTGCCGCCCACTGGGCACACACAGCGCCCGGCCCTGTGCTCCCAGACGGTAGCCCTCGGACCGCGAGCTGGGGCCTGGCGTGCCGCACTGCCTGCCCCTTTGCTCTGGCACTTGCCGTGGCTCACGTGGTCTCCTGGAGTTCCTCGTAAGCCGACAAGTGTTTGTTCTGGTGGGAGTGAGGGGTGGTGAGGCTCCTGTCAGCGAGCTGGCCCTGTGGTGGCCCCGCTGTCCCGGGGCGGTGGCCTGCTGTCCGTGGAGCTGAGTCCCCTGTCACACGCAGGCGTGGCTCTTGGCACGGAGCTCCTGGACAGCTTGCTGACGGCAGTGGGGAGGAGGCCCTGGGGAGTAAGAATGTTTGTGTCCTCGGCTAATCCATTAGATTAGTCGCCTGTCTGGTTTTTGCTTCGAAAGCCCAATTTTCTAAGTGCCAAAGGCCTTGAACCAAAGTGTGAGCACGGGAAAGACCTGAGGGTGTACCTTTTCCGGAAGATGCTCCTGTGGCCACAATGAGTAGCAAAGACGTTTCCCTCTCAGGTGTCCTTCTGGTTTGTTTCTAGGAATGTTCCGGAGGATCACAGCCGCTGCCTCTCGGCTCTTCACGGTGGACAGCACGGACGGCAGCTTCTACGGCCTGGAGAGGCTGAACGCGCGTGTGCGTGCCATGGTACCCACGCACCCGGCCCTCGTGCTGCTCTGGTGCCAGATCCTGCTGCTGGTCAGCCACACCGACTACCGCTGGTGGGCGGAGGTGCAGCAGACCCCCAGGTACGTGCTGCTCTGGTGCCAGACCCTGCTGCTGGTCAGCCACACCGACTACCGCTGGTGGGCGGGGGTGCAGCAGACCCCCAGGTATGCCCGCCTCGCGGGGCTGGGACGCCAGCCCGCCCCTGCGCGTGGGGACTCGGGGCAGCCGGAGCTTTGGCCCTATGTCCGTGAGGCTTCATGTGGACTGTGCTGGGGCTTAGCCTTCCTCCCGTGGACGCTGCGTGGCAGGGGAGACGTGGTCGGCTGGAGGCATTCGGAGTATGTGCAGCTTTCCAAGTGCGGTTTCTGTGCCAAGTCCTTTGACCCTCCTCTCTTGTCACACCGTGTCCCTCCTGCTAGGTTCTTGTCCTTAAATTGCTTCCAGAACCAGACATGTTGCAATGTCTTAATTTCATTATAAGTTAAATGTGGTTCTGCTTATTACTAGATAATGAATTAATTACTGAACAACATTTCAAAACTCCTTGGAAATACTCTGTTTTTTGTCATTCACAAAGACCCAAGTATCTGATTGGGGGTGACCCCTTTTTGCAAAAAGTTTTCAGGGTTCAGCCCTGATTTCTGGGCATCGTCCTGCTCAAATGTTAGCTCACATGTGGGAATAGGACCTTTGCCGCCATCCGCCAAGCTGAGTCCTCAGTGCCGAGTTTCTGGAAGGCTCAAGGGTCCACGGTGAGGAGAGAAAGCAAGGCCTGCAGGGCGACGGTCAGCTCCTCTCTGCCCGGTGTGGCAAGACTGAGTGGTGTGAGGCGTGGGGTCGTTGGGCCACTCCGCTGCTTTCAGCTGGGAAGTCCAGTGTTGGTAGGCATCTCTCGGTGTCTGTTCTGTGCTACATGCCAGGGGACGTGCAAGGAAAATAATGCACGTTTTCTGGCCTCCTTGTGCGAACAGTTTAGTCGGAGGAGACAGACCAGTGAGAACGTTGGAAATGCTTCCAGAACATGCTCTGTTGTGCGCCCGGAGCAGGAACGATTGTCTGCTTCGGTGCCACACATGAGTCTGCTGGCGAGCTTATTAGAATCGGGGTCTGGTTCAGCAGATCACTGGTGGGGCCTGGGACTCTGCTCTTCTGCCAGACTCGTGGGTGCTGCCGATGCTCTGGTCCGTGGAACCCCGTCCAGGCCAGGCTCAGAGTCCTTGACTGTGCCTCGGAGCCACCAGGGGGCTCGTTCCAGGGACCAGGACTGTAGCCCAGCCCACCGCCAGACCTGGCAGCTGGGTACCTTAGGAATTAGGATCCTGGGCTCTTGTGTTTTCAGTCTCCCCGGGAAACTTGCATGGGCACCCGAGGTTGAGTTGTGTGGGCAGGACTTGGCGGGGTGTGGCCTGAGTTAGCCGCTGATCCTGGCAGGTGTGTGCAGGTGGGCGGAAGGTGGGAGATCGTCCATCACGCCGGCAGGTATGTGAGCCAGTGAGTTTCCTTCCCCCTCCCTCCTCCCCTCCACCTCTCCCACCCCCCCTTCCTCCTCCTTGCCCTCCATTAGGTGGCTGGCGGGTGGTGAGGGCAGAGAGACCTAGAGTGGGTTCAGGAGGAAGTGGGAGGGTGGACCCCTGTCTGATGGAAGCAGTCAGACACCCCTGAACGGAAGGGCCTTCCACAGATCTGGGGGTAAAACATTCAGAAAGAAACTATTAGGATACTGGAGGGAATCTGAATGTGAGTTCTGGGGGAGCTGTCGTTTTGTGGTGAGTTCTCAGGGGACCGTGCTGGGGTACTTCGGGGCGAAGTGTCTTCACCCGTGTGAGTATTCACAGGTGGTACAGGCCAGAAAGTGTGCACTGTGGAGTGTGCGTGTACAGAGTGCGTACATATAGAGTGTGTGTGTACACATGTGAGCATGGTGTGCACAGCGTATGTGTGTGCGTGTGTGGAGTGTGTACAGAGTGTGCACGTATGTGTTGCGTGCATGAGCGCGCGTGTGTAGACTGTGCCTACAGAGTGTGCGCGTACAGCATGCGTACATGTCTTTTGAAAAGCAGAATTTTTAAGTTTTTACGAAATCAAGCGTGTCCGTTTTTCTGTTTCATTCTTTTTCTGTTCAATCCAGGAAACGTTTGCCTACCCCAGGATCACGATTTTCTTCTGCGGTTTCTTCTGGAACTGGCATAGCTTTAGCGTTTACCGTTCCGAGTTAATTTTTGTGGGTTACAAAGCGTGAGGGTGAAGAGTCCTCTCCCCACTCTACCCCCGAAGGGCGGTTCTTTCAAGAGTTTTTGTGAAAAGGCTGTGTTTTCTCACACGAGTTCCCTCGGCACTTTCTCAGAGCGCGGTGCGGCTCAGACATGCGGACCCGTCTGGGCTCCGCTCACGCCCCTCGTCCAGCATCTCCACTGCCGACTCGGCGTCGTCACCTTGGCTGCTGGGCCGGGCCCCCTGCTCTCTTGACTTCCGAAATAGTTTTGGCTCCTGTAGGTTCTTTGCATGTCCACGATATGTTTTAGAATCAGGCTGGGAGTGTCTGCAGGCAAGCCCACTGGTCTCGACTGAGCCCGTGGCCGGTCTGGGAAGGAGGGAGCACTGGCGTCCGGACGTGCAGTCTGCGAGCATGGTCTCTCTCCGGGTGTCTCAGTCTCGAATTTGCCACAACAGCATCTCGTAGTGTGTCGCGTGCAAGCATTTCCCGTATTTTATGCATTTCATGTTTTGGAATGCAGTTTTAAATGGTACCGTGATGTGCCGCTGTTTTCCTGCTGACCTCATGTCCTGGGACCCGGCCCAGCTCGCGCAGCAGCTGCAGGACGCTTTCCGGGGGCTCTGGAGGGTGTTCTGGGACCACATGCCTGTCACCCCAGGGTCAGGACTTTTCCCTTCTTCCTTCCACACCCGTACTCCTCTTGTTTGTCATTTCTGCCTTAGGACACCGACTAGGCCCTCCCTATAGGGCTGGCCTGCGTTTCTCTGTATCTGTGGACTCAGTAGATGGATGCAGCCCCGCACGACGGTGACCTCCCTCGGACGGTGCCTCTGGCACAGAGGCAGGCTCTCCGGCCAGCGGAGGGGCTGTGCTCTGGCCACTGCTTGTTCGGGGGGCTCTGTCTTCACTGATTTGTTTCCAGTCCACCCGGCCTTCTGGGGGCCTGCGACGGTCTTGCACGTGCCCTGGCACTGGGGGTGTGGTGTGGCCCCCTGGGTTTGGGGTGTTCGTTCACCATCGGTGTCTGGCCGCATCTGTCCTGAGCTCTCTGGGCGTGACCACTACAAGCTGGGACCAGGTTGCACTGACATGGTTGGCATTCAGATTGCACAGCTAGACTTGAGTTGCAGGCTGTGCCCACCGCACGCCCGTCGAGGCTCTCCCGGAGCTGTGCCATCATGGAACGTGGGCTGGCTGGGGGGCTGAGAAGAGGAGGCGTTGCTGTTGGTGGGTTTTCATTGACCTGTGACTTATGCTACAGGGAAACACGCTCTTTTGTACCAAGTGTTGTCAGGTGAACGCCGCCACAGTCACAGTGTAAGATGTTTCCATGACTTCAGAAGGTCCCTGTGTCCTCTGTGGTCACCCTCTGTCCCCTGCCCCCCAGCTACCAGTCCCTGCTCCGTGCCTGTGTTCAGTCTGGTGCGGAATGCCGTGGGGTTCGAGTCGTACGGTCTGAGGCCTCTTGAGTCTGGCTTCGTCACTTAGCCCAGGGGTCTAAAGCTCATTCGTGGCCTTGGCGGCTCCGTGGCTTGTTCTTCGGACCGGGGGGTGGGGGAGGTATTGTGTCGTAGGGGGCACAGCCGCGGGCGCTCCCACTCACCAGTTGAGGAAGGGAAATTGCAGTTAGAACGTTTTTTTTTTTTTAACTTGCAGACTATTTTATGCCAATTCCTTTGTAAATCCTGAGATGTTGTAGGAAAAGTTGAGATATTTCAGAATATTCTTGTCTGCACGTGGCCCCTGTCCCCGCTGAGCCTCCACAGAGACGCACAGGCTCTTTGTCGCCGAGGGAGGGGCATCATCCTGGTCAGGCTCTGCAGTCGGGCCGTTCGCAGGTGTGGCGACACGCGTGTCTGAGGGCTTGTGGCAGCCTTGCGGGCCCCCGCGGGTGTAATCCCGTCGACCGAGAAGTGAAGTGACCTTCGAGAGTAGGGATGGGGTTTTGCGGAAGTACTCTCCCACGGTGGCGTGGCCGCTCGTACCCTGTGGGCCGGGGAGGGTGGCGGCATCTCACCAGTCGTCGAGCAGTCATGTCCGGCCACGTCAGGGCTGTGTGTGTCCCGGCGGGGCGCGGCGGGCACGCAGACCTGTGCTGGGAGTCACGGACACAGGTGCTGTGTTCCCCGGTGCAGTCGGGGGAGCCCGGTGCCTGAGCGCTGGTGGAAGGTGCCGCTCCACGGCAGGTGCTGCCTTAGGTCGGACATTCGACTGTTTGCCTGTGAGATCTCCGTGTTCTTTTGACGGCCACGCGTGCTTTGCCAGGGCTCAGAAGTAGGTCGCTAAGAGTGTGCGGCAGGGTTGAGACCCCTGTCTGTTTTGGCACAGGGACTGAGCTTCTAGCCATCTTCTGCTTTGAAGATAAGCTCGCTTTCGTTCCGGAAACATCAGTGTGTCTGTTGGTCCTTCCAGGAGACGCAGTCTTTCCAGTACGAAGTCACTCAGCCCCCAGGTGCCTGGAGAGGAGGAAGACCCCGATGCAGCCTGCAAGCCCGGGATGTGCAATAGAGAAATAGTGCGGAGGGGAGCTCTCATTCTCTTCTGTGATTATGTCGTAAGTCAGGACACACGGGTCCTGGAGGGGCGGGGGCCGGAGAGCCCCAGTGCGGGTGATGCTTCTGCAGACAAACACAGGACCAGGGAAGGGGATCAGGGAGCGCTCTCGGTCGGCGAGACCGAAGCCTGGACGACCGGGGTGTGTCAACCGGCTCCCGCATCACGGCGCAGGTCGTCCCCGGGGGCAGGGTGGCGCTGTCACTCCCGGTCTGCTGCCCCGGGGTCTCTAGTCCTTGGCAGGTGGCCCAGGCCTGGCTCCACTCCTCCGCTGGCCCTTGGCCAGTGTCCCTGGGAGCTGGCTGGAGCATCACATTGCCCTGACGGCGGGGGTCTGACCACCAGCCGCTTCAGCCCTAGTGGAGGGTAGAAGGTGCCGGAGGCTGTGAAGTCAGTTCCGACCCTGATGATCCTTGGTGCTCACACACTAGGTAGCTTCAGTGAGGATTATACTTTGGAACTTGTCTGGCCCTTCCTGCTTCTTGTGGCCTTCTCTGTGGCGCCACGTCTGTTCCGCCCTTGTCTGCTTGAGAGCGAGTCTTGTCCCTCCTTCTCGGCAGTGTCAGAACCTGCATGATTCAGAGCACCTGACGTGGCTCATCGTGAACCATATCCAGGACCTCATCAGTCTGTCCCACGAGCCTCCCGTGCAGGATTTCATCAGCGCTGTGCACCGCAACTCCGCCGCCAGCGGCCTCTTCATCCAGGCGATTCAGTCCCGCTGTGAAGACCTTTCCACCGTAAGTCTCCCTCATGCCGGCGGTGGCCAGCCAGTGGGTTTTTTCCCACCTTAAAAATGTGCTACTGGAATTTCTGGACTGCTGAGTCCCAGTTGGCCCATCGTGTGCTCTCCTCGCGCCCCCCCCGCCCCCCAGCCCACCACCCTGAAGAAGACACTGCAGTGCTTGGAAGGCATCCACCTCAGCCAGTCGGGCGCCGTGCTGACCCTGTACGTGGACAAGCTGCTGTGCACCCCCTTCCGCGTGCTGGCCCGCATGGTCGACACACTGGCCTGTCGCCGCGTGGAGATGCTTCTGGCCGCAAATCTACAGGTACTAAAATGCAGGGACGCTGGTTTGTACTGGGACCGTAGCAGGGCCGGCGGAACCCTGGCCTGGTTTGCTCCTCCTGGGCATGTTCTCACACGCCCCGCAAGACGCACGTGTGAGGCACGTGAGCCGGTCATTCCTTGTGCGCCCGACAGGGGCGCTTCTCGTACTTTCCGCTCGTCCGCCTCTGCTGCCACAGACTGTGCACGCGCTCTCTCCCTTGGGCGTGAGCGCAGGGTTCTCCCGACTCCTTCCACTTCCCACGTGCGGATGCGTTCTTGTCTCCTGCAGAGCAGCACGGCCCAGCTGCCCGTGGAGGAGCTGGGCAGAATCCAGGAGTGCCTTCAGAGCAGCGGGCTGGCCCAGAGGTGAGGCTCCCCCCAGGCGCTCCCTCCTCCTCGGCGGTAACACTTAGCTTTGTAGGGGAGTCAGCTCAGGTGGGAGACCGATGTGCTCTGTGGTGAGAGCGCTGTGGAGAGGCCCTAATGGAACACCTTCCCAAGTTAAACGAAGTGGGCTCTCACTATAAAAAGTGAGCCGGACAGCACCACCCCTGCTGTGGCGGCAGGGACATGCCTGCATCCCGCTGGCCGGCTGAGGTCCGTGTGTGCCCGGGTTGCCCCCGTCCGCCACCCGCGGCCCAGGAGAACGGGAGTGACCAGCTTGCTCGTGGCCGAGCCAGTGCAGGTAAGGTAGCTGCCGCGCGGGAGCCGGCGGGTCTGCAAGGCGTCACCGGGTTCCTGGCGCACAAAATGACCCCTGTGTCTCGGCAGAATGCGATCACTTCCCGGTAGTTGTCACCTCATTCCCGGTAGTTGTCATCTCATTCCGCTGCCTCATCTTTCAGAGCCTTTAGCAGACGTCGTGACGTGTGTTATCTGTTTGCGCAAGTAAATAAAATACGCTTCATTGTTAGATTTCTCTTTTCCCTCCACACGGGGGAAGGTGCGTGCGCGCGGGCGAGCGGGCACAGAGCCGGATCGCCGTGCGGTAGCTCGTGGCCGGCGTCCTGGTTTGGGTGGTGCCGGGCCCGCTCCGCAGCGTGCGGTTTGCATGGTCTTCCAGTCTCCTGGGCCCAGTCGTGTTGTGATTTGCATCATGAAGTTGTTGCTCTCATAGCAGATGGTAGAAGGTCAGACTCTTATTTTTTGGTTCCAGACTTAGCATTCCGTGCAGATGAAGGAGATTATAAATATCTTACGCCAGATGCGCCTCCTCTGTGAAGTGGACGCAGACAGGCATATGTTGTATCGTGTCAGGAGGATCAATGGGCGATTTTGTGCACGTGGATCTGAGAAGAGATGATCTCTTTTGCATTTATAAAGAATGCTTTTATTAGTTGTTAAACCACGTATTGCCCATTACAGGGTTCGAGTATAAGTGACACGTCTGCAGAACATTTGTGGGGTGCAAACTGTGGTTATTAGAAATAAGCCAGAGCCTGAATTGGCATCACGCCTTGTCTGTGTTGTTGAGGCAGCTCTGAGGAGAAAGTGTCAAACACGTTGCATCTCGCTTTAAGAAGCCACTGTCACTTGGTAACCTTGGGAGACTGTGTTCTAACCCCCGTGTGATCGGATTCCAGGCACCAGAGGCTCTACTCCCTGCTGGACAGGCTTCGTCTCGCCACCGCACCCGGCTCACGCGGCCCTTCTCCTCCGGTCACGTCCCACCCGCTGGACGGGGATGGGCCCCTGGCGCTGGAGACCGTGATTCCAGACAAAGTACGTGTCCAGCCACATGCACACGGGGCCCAACCATTCCTGTGCCTTCTACATCTTTGGCAAATCCAGAGCGTGCGGCAAGGAGGCTCAGGCAGCAGGACGTCCTGGCACCTGGCGCGGTCCCCGGGGGCTCCCAGCTGTTCCTCGCCTGCAATGGGCAGGGTCCCATCACTGACAGGACGCCTGAGCCCCAGCCTAGGTCATGAGCAGGGGTGGGGGGTGAAAAAGGAAACTCCAGCTTGGGACAATCATGGCATTGGGGAGACGGGAGAGTCAGGAAAGCAGTGGCCGTCGTAGCCTGTGTAGGGTTGTCCACTCGGCCTATCTGCCTGTTTTTAAACCCGCTGACCTGTGTGGTGACCGCACCATCCCAGGGACCCTGGTACACGGTCATGACCCTTGCTACTCACACCTCAGAGCCGGGGACCGTTCGGGGCCTTGACCGATCCTTGGTACTCTGCTTTCCTGGTGGGAGGTCAGCATAGACGTGAGCTTAGAGTTTGTAAACCCGTATTCTGGGCACAAAACAGCAGCGCTCAGGCCTCCGCCACACTGGCCCCAGAGAGAGAAGAGCACTGCAGACACTGTAGAAGACGTCGGGAGCAGCGCCAGCTGAGGGGTGGGCAGAGGGCAAGGGCACAGAGCCCAGGGTCTAATGCCCTCATACTGGAGCTTAGTTAGGAGGATATGTGGGTGTTCACCAGGGGAGGGGGGACGCAGAGGCCGTCCGGATAGGGACAGCAAGTTGAAGACAGCCTTTGTAGCGGTTCCTATGGAAAAGGCCTGTGGTTTGGTGAGCGGCCGCACGGCCAGCTAGAATCTAGTTCCACGGAAGCTGCATTCATAATCCCCGGGAGGCCACTTGTCCTTTGGTCTGGGGCCACAGGATGTGAGGGGCACTGGGCAAAAAAGCAACACACGTCAATAGGGTTGAAGCTCCTTGAAAGCCAAATTTCACTGGGCCGTCCACCTTTTTCCTCTTCCCAGGACTGGTACGTACGTCTAGTGAAATCCCAGTGCTGGACCAGGTCGGACTCTGCGCTCCTGGAACGGGCAGAGCTGGTGAATCGGCTTCCCCCCAGCGACATGGGCGCGCTCGTGATGGACTCGGTACGGCGGGCGTGGGGTGCCGGCTCGGTGCCTGCTTTGCTTTATCCTCGTGACCAGCGTAGGACACGACGGGCCACTCACTCTTGTGCCTCCATGCAGACAGACTGGAGCACAGGAGACGCCAGTGTAGACGGGACAGGACGGGGGGACGTCTGATCCCGATGGCACGGGACTTTATTTCAGCTGCGTTAGAATCCGAAAGGAGGTAGATAGTGTCTAATCAGCTCTCCGTGCATTTGAAGAAAAGAGGTCCTCTTTGTTTGCAGTCTGTTCTCACCACATGTCCTCACAGTCGTGAGGACAGGTACAGAATGGTGTCATGGTAGATGATTTAACCGACCCTCCTGGTATTCCAGAGATTGACTTTAGTAAGACCCCTCTCCTTATTTTATGTGGTGAGGTCCTCCTGCTCCTACTACTTAGTGAGGTCCCTGTACACCTAGTTCATCCGGTGAGGCCCGCTCCCCATTACATATAGTGTAGGTAGTTAGGCCCCCCCCCAGATCCCCCCGGGTCCCCATCCCCACCCTTGATGCCGTGCAGGCTTGCATGCCGGGAGGCCTGTGGGGACTGGAGCCCCCCAGTCATACCGGCCACAGCCTTGGCAGCTTCTGTCCCAGACCTCCAGGGACAAGCAGCTGGCTAAACCCTCAGGTGTTTAGTGTGGCCTCGTATGGACCACGTGGGAACGGGGGGCAGCAGGGGCCTGGGGCGCGGGCAGCAAAGGAGGGGCCAGGCGTGGGGGAAGGGACTCGGGGCGGCGGCCACGCAGCCCATGTTCCCAAGTATCGATTCTTCATCACTTTGACAGCAGGAGCTGCATTGAGGAAAACAGAATTGGCTCAAAATCAGCTTGCTGAAATCATTTTAAGCTCCATTCAGTGAAAGCTGATTTGCTGAATGACAGATTTGCTTAATGATCTAGTTATTGAATTTTCCAAATCCAGTAACTGGACTCTTTAATAGTAATTAGACTTTTTAACAGTTTAAAAGTTCTGGCCGTAGCAGAAAGGTTCGGTTTTGGTTACTGACGCTGACACAGGCTTTTCTGAATGTTACCTAAATTAAGCTGAATATTCTACCTGAAAATTGGCCCAAAAAATCCTTCAGTGATTTTTAAAAGTTGGCAAAACCCAGCGCAGATTGATCCACTGCCGTGGAAATGCTGCTTTTCACCCAGAGTTGTGGCCACTTCGATTTATTTCAGCTGCCTTTGACCTTTCTCAGCGTCGGGGGACGTTTGGTGTTTGACCAGATCTCTTGAGTGCCGTGTCAGCTTCATTTTGTATTTTCATCTCTTAAAAATTACACATGTTCATTTTCTTATTTCAAACAAATCTGAAGGCATAGAAAAATTTGAAATCTTTCTCTAATACTAGGGTACCCCAAGGAGACCAGCAGTAGGCCTCACGGAGCATATGGTATTTGTTCTGGGAAGTAGAATGTTCTCCCAAATATATTGCTACAGTTGACTCGTCGTGCTTTCTCCGAAATGTTTGCATTATCCTTTCTTCTGTTGTGTTTTTCTTGCCTCGTTGAAAGCGTGTAATTGCTGTTGAAGCTTTAACGTCCTGATTTCAGGAATTCAACTTAAGCCTGTTGGCCCCATGCCTGGGCCTGGGCATGCGCGAAATCTCCGGGGGCCAGAGGAGTCCCCTCTTTGAAGCGGCTCGCCTGGCGACTCTGGACCGTGTGGCCGGCCTGGTCCAGCAGCTTCCTGCCACCCATCAAGTCTTCCAGCCCCTCCTGCCTGCGGAGCCCACCGCCTACTGGAGCAAACTCAGTGATCTCTTTGGTAGCTAGAATCGAAACTTCTTTTACTTTTTAGAAATGCCCCAGAGCCGGTATTATGGTCTGTACTGAGTAAAGATAGAGTCAATGCTGTTGCCCTGATAACCCAAAGGCACGTGCGGCGGCGACTGAGCCACGGGGCCGGGGACCCTAGCTCCGGTTATCTTTCGGTGTGTTTGCCCCTTTGCTGTTCCCCTGCCTCGCCCGGGAGGAACGCTAGTGCAGACCTCAGAGGAAGGCGTGTCCCGAGCCACACGCACATTCGGCTGTGTGTGCAGATGTGCTTCTGCGCTGAAGGTGCCTGTAGACTCTGAGGATTGGGCCGCCTGCCTTTCCCAGGTCATGACCTCCTGCTGGAGCCACGTTCACCCGCAGCCTTGTGTTTCAGGGGACGCCGTGTCGTATCGGTCCTTGACCACTCTGGCCCGGGCCCTGGCCCAGTACCTGCTGGTGTTCCCCAAACTGCCCGGCCATTTGCACCTCCCCCCTGAGAAGGAGAGGGACACTGTGAAGTTTGTGGTCATGACCCTCGAGGTAAGTCCGTGTTTCTGGGCCGAGGGACTGTCCCTGGAGAAATAGGAAACCCAGGAGCTGTGCAGTCGGGCACCCCCCTCCTCCCTGGGACCATAACAGCGGGGGGTCACGCACCACACCCGCCCCTACTTTCCTGAGCCCGTTCACCCCTTTGGCTGTGGGCCACACAGCACTTCCTGGCCAGCCTGGAACCTGGGCTCCCCCTATGGCGTCTCCCCAGGCGTGTCTGAGCAAGGGCACAGTCTTAGAGGAGCCTCTGGTGGGGAGAGCAGTGAGGCTGAACGGAGAAAGGAGCAGAAGCCTTGCGGGGCTCTCCCAGACAGCGGGACGGGTCCTGGCCTTACGTGTTTTGGTTACAGGACAGACGTCCATTAAATACCTTTTCTCTGAGGAAAAGGAGTCACTGCCAATGTAGTTTGGGTCTTGATTTTAGACAATTAGAAATTAGTCTGGGAAAATTAGCATGTTTTAAGTAGAGTAAAAACGTGGGTGTTTCAGGAATGGGAAATTAAACAGTCTGTGCTAACACTTATAATCGCCCCCAAAACGTGTACACGCTGTGGGTGCATCGCCTTTCCACAGCACTTGGGGCAAATAGTCTAGCCTGCGTGCTCGCAGCCAGAGGGCCCGGGCCATGCTCGTCAGCCTGAGCAGGACACACTGACTCGGCCTCGCTCCACCCGCTGCTTCCCAGCACAGGGAGAGGGAGGTGTGAGGGGGGCACGCGACGAGCGGGCCCCTGCCTGGAACCGGGCCCAGTCAGGTGGCTGCTGACGCCTGTCCTGTAGGTCTCGGTGGGGTGAGCGGGCTGGCGGGCAGACGGAAGGTTCCAGTACGGTGTGATCACGGCCAGCAGCAGCCCTGTGCCTGCTGCGTGCAGGCCGAGATGGGCTCTGTTGTCCCATTTCACAGGCGAGGAAAGCAGGCCTTAGGTTCGGTGGCTTGTCCGGGTTTCACCCACTAAGAAGTAGCCTGTTGGCATTTGAACCCAAGTCTGGGGTTCAAAAGCCAACCGGGAACCCCGAGCAGGAGCCTGGCCTGGAGGCTGTGTGGCCAGGGAAGGGCTTCTAGAGGGGCGCCTGGAGCTGCAGGCAGGAGGGGCAGTGAGGCCAGGGTGGCCATCCTGGCAGAGAGGCGAGCCCGGGCACCCTTGGAAGCGGGCGGTCAGGCTTGTGTGAAAGGGAGCGGGTGACGGGGTCCCGTCCCTCTGGGAGCACGGTCGGGATCTGCCGGCCTCTCGCGCCCGGCCCGGTTCCCGGAGAGCCGGGGCGGTGTGCTTCCCCGGCCGCCTGGAGACGGGAGGGAAGCGGGCCTGAGCCTTGGGTAACACCGAGCCTCCCCTCCAGGCCCTGGCGTGGCATTTGATCCATGAGCAGATCCCGCTGAGTCTGGACCTCCAGGCGGGCCTGGACTGCTGCTGCCTGGCCCTGCAGCTGCCCAGCCTATGGGGCGCGCTCTCGTCCCCGGAGATGGTGACCCACGCCTGTTCCCTCATCCACTGCGTGCGCTTCGTGCTGGAGGCCGGTGAGTCCAGGCCGCGCTTCCCCTCCCCGTCACTGGCACAGCCATCAGCTCTGCAGACTGGGCCACATGCCTTCATCTCGTGCCACCTGCTTACCGGGGGCCGAGCCAGGAACCGGGGTGACTTGGTGGATGAAACATGGGCCTCGTGTTCATCTCCAGGGACTTGGGTTCTGCACTAGAATTGGATTTGAATTTGCTTTTGTAGTCTTTGCTTGGAGTTTGGAGTTCCAGCTTTCACAAAAACACTCCTAATTTTATGTCCTTTTGATCTCTGGTCCTCCTCGGCTATTTCATGCTTTTAGCCTCAAAGGACCATAAGATTTAATAAGATCACATTGAGAAGATTGTTTTCCGTTATAGTCAAAATGCTTATTTCTGTAACACATTGTAATAGTAATATAAAATAAAATGACTTATTCTTTTCAAGGGACAGTGTCCTTAACAAGGGTCATTAGCCAAAATTTCTCAAAAATTGGGCATTATGGTTTACATGTTAGAGGGTGTTTTGAAGTTTCATTGTTTAAATTGTTTTCATCTGTGCATTTGTGGTCAGCTTGAAAACGAAGATCTAGGGAGTAATTTTTCAAAGCCGGACTTCTTGGGGATTGCAGGGATGCTTTTAGTAGTGATGAATTACGAGCTGTCTGATAAAGACCTCCGGGGAAGAGGTGGGGGTCTCAGCAGGGAAGTCCAGTCCCGTGCCCCTCAGACGAGCCCGGGCCCTGGTGCCTGTGTCTGCTGTGTCTGAAGCCGACTGTAGGAGATCTGCACCTCACTTGACTTAGTCTGTCACCTTGAAGTCTTGGCATGCATGTGAAAATTCAAATAATAAGGAATAGTAAAAGTGTTTGGAAATCCTCTTTGTTCCGTTGTGATTTTTAGTTGTGGTGCAGCCTGGGGACCAGCTTCTTAGTCCAGAAAGAAGGATAAACACCCCAAAGGCTTTCAGAGAGGACGAAGTAGATTCGGACACACGAAGTAAGTCTCAAGATTGATCCTTTCTTCCTTTCTTCCTCCTCGTTCCTTTTTTTTTTAGATTGTATTTATTTGAGACAGAGCGAGGGAGAGAGCACATAGGCAGGTGGGAGAAGCAGAGAGCCCGATGCGGGGCTCGATCCCAGGACCCTGAGATGGTGACCTGAAGGCAGATGCTTAACCGACTGAGCCACCCAGGTGCCCCAAGACCCATTCTTTCTTACCCGCTTTTTCTGAGGGCTTGAAATTCATTCATTAAAGAGACTTTTAAAAGGGTCAGTGCGGACACTCGAAATCTTACTTAATTTAGCTTCATTCTTCTGCTTACCTCCAGAGTGGAGGGTGATTTTGAGAACGTCGGCTTGCGCGTGTCCCCTCCCCTCTTGTCTCAGCATCCCCCCAAGCCTCACGGTCTACGCCTTGCCCCTAGACTCAGCTCCCTGCGCTCCCGCTCTGCGCGCTCGCTGTTGTAAGCGCTCGCCGACGAATGTTTCTCAAGTGATGGACGACTGTATGGAAATACTGAGGGACTTGATGTTCGAGTCCCTGCCCCCATGGACGTTAGTGCCCTGAGTGTCGATTTCAGCCATCTGTTTTGGTGGATTTTTAAATGAAAGTTACTGCTCTGCCTGTGGAAGAAATACCCACATCCCATCCACTTAAACGTCTTCTAGACTTAGACGGGTGCCGTGGCTGTGCGTGCTCTCTCCTGACTCAGGGTCTTTCGCTGGCAGTGCGGCAAGGCAGGGTGGGAAGAAAGCTCTTGGCCGAGTGACTACTTGTCCCTGGGGGCCTCCCTGCGCCTTCAACTGGGGGTGCGGCTGAAGTGCCAGCCTGCGGCCCATCCGCAGAGGGGGAGGCAGGTGCCCCCAACAGTTCTCGGGTGCCGGAACACTCTTCCTTGGAATCGCGGGGTCTTCGCCGTGCTCTGGTGGCTTAGGAAATGTGCCTTTTTCCAAAGCAAGTGCATGCATGCTTTGTCCTCCTGCCGGCACGTGTGCCAGCAAGGGGAGGACAGCGTCTTGCCGTCACTCGTAGTCAGCGTGCTGGTGTCTCTTCTGGTCACCTGTGGGAGGTTCTGTGATCGTGTCACCGTCCAGGGACTGTGTGTGTCACGGCCTAGCCAAGCTCCTCCCCGGGGACAGTGTGTGTCACGGCCTAGCCAGGGTCCTCCCCGGGGACAGTGTGTGTCACGGCCTAGCCAGGCTCCTCCCCGGGGACAGTGTGTGTCACGGCCTAGCCAAGGTCCTCCCCAGGAGTTTACCTCGAAGCTCTCTGGTTTTGTGATTTCATGACTTCCTGTTGAGACGGGAGGGCTGTGCAGACACTTGCCTCCTGCTGGGCCGCGTTCTAGCCGAGTGGCCTTGGCAGGTTACTGCCTGGTGCCTGTGCGGTAGAGACTTGGATGGCCCTGACCTCGGGTTGGTGTGAGGCTCCCGTACATTAGAGGCCCGAGAACATGTGCCAGTCTGTTGCAAGGACTCAGTAGACGTGCCCGTAACTTTAGTCATGATGTGAATTCCCATTCCTCTGAAAATAGCTCAGGCATTTCGAGGGGTCGGGTCGGAGCATACAGGCCCCCAGACGGGAGTGTAGTTAGTTCATACCGACGCTTGTATTCCCCATGGCCCAGCGATTTCATCCCGGCCAGAGGAGGAAGCCTGCTGTTTCTATCACCTGGACAGGATGCTGGCTCTTAGATTGCCCGTTGGGGCGCCTGCCTGGCTCAGTCGGTAGAGCGTGCGACTCATGATCTTGTCAGAAGTTTGAGCCTCAGACACAGAGTTTACTTAAAAAAAGAAGTATTACCAAAGGCAGCTTCGTCGGGCCTTGACTCCATAAGCCCATTAAGAATTCCTCTCTATATGAGGGTGTCACTTATCCTGTCGAATCTCCTGAACCGTAGGATGTATTCGCGTGCGATCCAGAACATTTGTCAACTCAGCCAGTAACTTTCTGGCTCATACCGTGTGCCAGACTGAGTGTGAACGTGCAGCGGTCCCTGCCCTTGCCATGCTCTGGCCCTTGTCTGAGGCTGTGGGGTGCTCCTCAGCATTCTGCCTCAGGACTTCTCGGGGAGACTTGGCACCCCGTCGGATCCCACCAGCAGCCCAGGAGAAGCCGTGATCTCGGGACACAGGGAGCCGGAGATGGACAGGCCGGTTCTCTGTATGCCAGAGCAGGACGGCTGCTGGGTGTTGGCCAGTGGGTGCTGCCGCATGGTGCAGGGGGGCCAGGGGGCTGGGGCCGGAAGCGGCGACCGGGCTCAAGACCACAGTCCCAGCCGGCACGGAGAGGATGGCCAGTTTGAGTAGATCGGGGGCCCTCGGTACCACCTGGGAGTCTAGGGGGCTCTGCCTCTGGGGCTGTGAGGCTGGTTGCTGCCTGTGCCTTGTGCCCTGGCGGGGTGGGAAGGGCAGGAGCCGAGGTGGTGGCTTTGCCACGTGTCTCGACAGAACAGCCCTCAGAAGCCCGGTGTTTGCTTTCAGACCCCGCATACGTCCCCGCGGCTTGTGGGATGGTGGCAGAGATGGTGGAGTGCTTGCCGTCGGTGTTGGCCTTGGGGCACAAGAGGAACAGCAACACCCCCGCGTTTCTCACATCGGTGCTCCGGAACATCGTCATCAGCCTGGCTCGCTTACCCCTCGTCAACAGCTACACGCGTGTGCCCCCGCTGGTGAGTCTGCGCGTTCCTTTGCACAGAAACAGGGGTAACTGAGGTGCCGGCCGGCCCCTGGCTGGGGACTCCCGAGGGGGCGAGCGGGAGCTCACCACTCAGGTACCTCCCCTGGGGTGGCCAGAGCCCTGCGTGGTGCACGGTCCCGGCCTCCGTCTGGTTTCCCCGGGCAGGGGCTCCAGCGGTCCTCGGTACAAGTGCTCGGTTTTCCAGCACGAGCTGAGGCAGTGCGTGTCAGGGTGCAGGTCGTCTCCCGCTAGTCGGTCCTTGAGGTCGGATGCGATTAGAGGGTGAGTCCGCGCCCTTAGTTAACGGTGGATGGAAATCGTGCCCTTGGGGTACCCCGCCTCTAGGCTCAGGTACCATCTGATACTGTTCAGCCATCTGGGCACAAACACTGTGAAACTCCTGATTCCAAACTGTCCTTGGAATCAGTTTCGAGTTGACATTCGTCAGCATTCTTTTTTTTTTTTTTTAAGATTTTATTTGTTTATTTGACAGAGATCACAAGTAGGCAGAGAGGCAGGCAGAGGGAGGGGGAAGCAGGCTCCCCGCTGAGCAGAGAGCCCGATGCGGGGCTCGATCCCAGGACACTGAGATCATGACCTGAGCCGAAGGCAGAGGCTTTAACCCACTGAGCCCCCCAGGCGCCCCTCGTCAGCATGTCCCTTGTCTCAGGGAGCAAGAAGGGCTTAGGGTGAGTGGGTTGGGGTCGATGGTGGCCGGACGGCCCCTCCCTGGGGAAGCTGCAGAGACAGGGAGTGGGGGCACACGAGCGAGCACGGCACGGCTACAGGTCAAGGTGAGCTGGCACTGAGAGGAAAGGGGCTTGCTTCTGCCTCAAAAGGACTGTGCCTGTCCGCAAGCACAGCCTCCGTGCCCGTGTGTGAGAGGGAGACGCGGGGCAGGTGCCCTCCTGGAGGCCTCCCGCTGAGCAGCGGCCGCAGCCCGGTGTGCCGGGCTGGTGCATCTGCAGCCCTGGGCCCGCAGGAGAAGCAAGGTCACCCCTGTGTGCGCAGGGCGTCACTGTGGGTCTGGAGCCAGCTGCTCCCCTGGAGGGGTGTGGGGAGCCGCCGTGGGAAGGCCCCGTCCTAGAGGTCACAGGGCCTGGGCTGTAGGGAGCGCTCTCCAGCCGAGGTCTTCACGGGCACAGGGCCCCGCCAGGAGGGCATCCCACCAGGGTGTGCAGAACAGCTCCGTGACCCTACGAGAGACCTGGTGTCTTCCTGAGCCGAGCGGTCGGCGGCGGCGGTGCCGTGGAGGTGGGCTGGCTGTGTCTCCGAGGCCCCTGCGGGTGTGCCTGGGGCATTGGGAGCTGCCGGGGCCGCTCAGCTGGCTGCAAGGGCGGCTGTTCCTAGTGCCAGGACTACCTCAGGTCCGCCTCGGGTCCGCGCCGCGCTGGTGGAGGGGATGAGCGTGGACGGCATGGCTCTCTGCCCGCTCACCAGGGATCCTTTCTATGTGCGGCTGAACCTCATCGGATGCTCGTGTTGGTCTAACACACCAGCTGCTGTTTGGGGGCGCGGGTGCCCTGGCTGCCTCCGACAGCTGAGGGACAGACAGCCGGAGGGTGCGGGGGCGTCGAGGCAGTCAGGGAGAGGGGCCAGGCCAGGCTGGGGGCAGGCGAGTCGGGAAAGTGGGAGGGCAGGACATCCTTGGGCCACGTGCAGGAGCTGTTTCCCGGAAGGGTGGTGCACTTGCTTTCGGAATGTCTGCGTGAGCCACCGGTGGTCATGTGGCCTCCAGAGAGACACCGTGGGTAGAGAAAGGATGCTTCAGGGTGTCCCGACTTGACTAGGGTCATTCTGTTCCTTTCTTGTCTTCTCAGGTTTGGAAGCTCGGATGGTCGCCCAAGCCGGGAGGGGACTTCGGCACAGCCTTCCCTGAGATCCCGGTGGAGTTCCTCCAGGAGAAGGAAGTCTTTAAAGAGTTCATCTACCGCATCAATGCCCTAGGTAGTCTGGGTTTCCCTTCCAGAATTGTTAGTCCTCCGAGTGCCTAGTTCTCGTTTGTTCCACAAGGGATGTAGGATGTGCTGCAATCACGTGTGAGTACGTCCTACAGCGAGTACAGACTGTCACCGTGAAAAATTCTCCCCAGGCTGGTGTGGCGTTTAGGGGGGTGTGTGTGAGACAGACGGGGTGGGTGCTTAACCCCACGTCCTCACACAGCTGGCTTGTTGGAAGTCGGACTGGCCCCGGTGACAGATCACGCACAGCCCAGCTCAGCGCGCTCCTCAGGCAGCTTTGTTTCCTTCCTGTCCTGAGGGTGGCTCCCAGGCGGTCTCCTGGCCGCCCCCTGCGTGTGGTCCCTCCCTCCCTGGTTCAAGTCCTTACTCAGACCTGCGGCAAGGGCGGCTCTGCAGTGTCTTCCTGATATTGCTTTCACTCTTGCCTTTTGTCTTTGTTCGTCCTTTTCATTTCCCCTGAACTGTAAACATCTGTCTGCACCTAATCCCTTCACATCCAGTTTACCAAGGAGATCCTCGAGTTTGGTGCCTGGTTTTCCGGTACTCAGTACCCACCCTCCTGTCCCTTGGAGCCCAGATGGAAGGGGCATGGCCACGCCCACCTCCCAGGCCATGCCCACCTCCCAGGAGGCCCGGTGCTCAGCCTTCCCCTCGGGCGCTGCTGGCCATGATGGTGCTTGAGGGCGATCCGACCGCCGCCGCTGGGTCACATCCGTTTTTGGTCTCTTTTAGACAGGATCAGAGGGACCATGGCTTTAGGTTCTGTTATTGCAGCTGTTTCTCTGAGAACTCACAGTGCACTCGTCACTCCCGCTCGGAGCGTGCAGGCCAGTGGGCTGGCGTGTGCCCACGGCTGTGCGGCTCGCAGCTCCGGGCTGCGCTCTGTCTTCAGGGAGGACTTGGGAGCCCCCCTGCCGAGCAGGGCAGGAGCGGCCCGGACCTGCTCACGTGTGGCCTGCTGCTTAGACATCCCTTCCCTTGACTGCACCTCCATGGCAGGGCGTGGAGACAGTGCCCTTGCTTGTCGTGTGGCCTCACACTTGTGTGCTTCCGTGTGCTCGCTGGCAGAGGGGAGCCGGTATGCAGGTCGAGGGGCTGCTGTGCGTGGCGCCCAGGGGCGGGGCCTCTACCGGGCACAGCCACGCAGCCCAGCTGCCACGTCCCAAGTCTGGTGAGGAGGGGACTCTGTCCCACGTAACGTTTGTGTTCCTAGGATGGACCAGCCGCACCCAGTTTGAGGAGACGTGGGCCACCCTCCTTGGTGTCCTGGTGACTCAGCCCCTGGTGATGGAGCAGGAGGAGAGCCCACCGGAGGTAAGGCTGCGTGTGGGCCTGCGCGGCCACTGGCTGGCCCCTGGGCAGTCGTGGCAGCTGGTGACCCACCCCTGGGGGCAGAGTGGGGGCCGAAGGCTGGTTGTTTTAGTCTTAACTTAGGTTTGCCAGGGTGGGCAGGTGCCGTCTAGACTGACGTCACAGAGCAGGAGCAAATGCCCTTGACGTGGGAGTGGCCTTGATGGCAAGCGGCCGGTGTGGCCCGCGTTCAGGGTCAGGATTGCTCCCTCTCTGGGAAGTTTGTTTGAGTTCTGCTTGTCCGTGTTCACGTGCAGTGTGTGGGGAGAATCAGAATGAAAAGCGCGTGGTAAAGGCCGTGGACGTGTGTGTGCGTGTGTTCCTTTGCTCGGTGGGGGTTGATCAGGCTTCTTAGAATGTTCCGGTGCGTGACGTTCCTGTGCTGTCAGTACAAGCCGTGTGCTGGTGGCAAAGCCTGAGATACCAAAAGCCGTCGGATAGAAACATGGCACAAACTTGCAAAAATGTTAGTTCAAAGAGGAAACGTATGTCAGAAATCACGAATGCCTTTAAATTCACGTGTAGAACTAACAGGTGGTCTTATGCAGAGTTCCTAAAATGAGGAAGGAAATTAAAGGGCAATTTCTTAAAAAGTAATTTGTGTTTGGAGGTTTGTGCCTGGAGGAGACCTTGCCTTGAAAGGTAGACATCGGCCATCAGATTTCTTTCAAGTCACAGATGCGGGGAACTTCGGCAGACAAAACAGGACCCTTCCTGGAAGGCGCATCCCTTGACAGCGCACAGGGCCACCCCCTAAGACCCTGCGGCCCGAGAACCACACAGCCTTCGGGTTCTGTGTGCAGCTGGGGCAGAAGCGGTTCTCGCTGTCCGGCTGCTTGTGACTCGATAAAGTGTGGACTCTCCTTCCAGGAAGACACGGAGAGGGCCCAGATCAATGTCCTGGCCGTGCAGGCCATCACGTCGCTGGTGCTGAGTGCAATGACCGTGCCTGTGGCCGGCAACCCCGCCGTGAGCTGCTTGGAGCAGCAGCCCCGGAACAAGCCCCTGAAAGCCCTCGACACCAGGTGGGAACACCCTGCCCAAGTGACCAGCACCTTCAGTTCCCGGGCCCCTTGGTCTGTTTCCAGAACAACAAACAATGCAGCCATGTGTGTAGCATGTAGCTTCACCGTGAGGAGTGCAAATCCAGAAGGGCTTCGGGGACCTGTGGCGGTGAGATCCGCTGTTCAGGGCAGACTAGCGGAGCAAGAACTAGACAAGGGCGCGGGGCCCAGAGGCCCCTCAGAGGGAGTGTCATTCCCTATTACAGGGCCTCTGTTTCTTGTAGTTGAAGCTGGAGGAAACCCTGAGGTTTTTGCTTTTAAGATTTGGCAGGAAGCAAAGTGTTCTTTAACCTTTGTGCTGAATTTTAGGTTTGGGAGGAAGCTGAGCATTATCCGAGGAATTGTAGAGCAGGAGATCCAAGCAATGGTTTCAAAGAGAGAGAACATCGCCACCCATCACTTATACCAGGCGTGGGATCCCGTCCCTTCTCTGTCTCCAGCTACGACAGGTACGTATGGGAAGAGAGGCCGCTTGTCCTTGGGCCAGAATGAGAATGTGACCAAGACGCTACCACTATCGGTGGGGCCGAAGGAGCGGAGGTGTCATTCTGGAGGCCGTGGTACCCACCGCACAGCCCTGATCCACGAGTACCCGTCTCTCTCGGGACCGGGCAATCACGGTGGTCTTGAGGCGCTCGAGCGTGGGACCGAACCAGGGCTCTGTCCCTCAGCCGTCAGGCCATGGGGAGCAGAGGGGCTCCCGGCCTGAGACTGGCGTGCTCCTGGAGGGGTGGAAGCCCAACTAGTCACTCCCGTGAAGAATCAGCAGCTCCTCGATGACTCCCAGGACTCTCCAGCTCCGGAGCAGGCGCGCTATGGGAGAACCCGTGGGGCGGGGCATCCTTGGGGCTGAGCTCCCCGCCCCCAG
Organism: Procyon lotor; assembly: GCA_028646535.1. Lineage (NCBI taxonomy): Eukaryota > Metazoa > Chordata > Mammalia > Carnivora > Procyonidae > Procyon > Procyon lotor. The sequence goes on from CM053604.1 coordinate 1,350,669, forward strand.
TGGCCCTCCCTGCCCCGGCCCTGCACCTGCCGCTTGCTGGGGCACCTGTTCTGTCTGGGCCTGCAGGCTGCGTGCCTGCCCTGCAGTTAGTGCCGCTGTTTGTCACCCGGGTGTAAAAGAAGGAACGTTCGTGGGGTTTTTTTTTAATGCATGTGTTTTTTATCGGGCAGACAGTGCTTTTGTGATTCCCTAGTCTACTTCAGGGGTCGTTAGGTCCTGCAATTTTAAGCATCCTGAGTGCTTAACCTGGAGAGCATTCCGCATGGCCATACGGACACTAGAAATTTACTGGAGCACTGGACCAAGCTCAGGAGCGTGCACTGGGGTGGCCCTGGGTCCCCTGAGCAGCTTGTGTCCCTCACTCACAGGAGGCAGGGCGAGTGAGTGCCAGGAGAGGTGTGAACACCCCAGGGGCATGGGGGCAGCAGGAGTCTCTCGGGAGGGGGCGTGGAAGCCGGATCTGGGGGGGGGTTAGCCAGGGACCTCTGGCTAGGGGTCGATTGGGTACAGAGTTTGTGAGAGACTGGTCCTGGAGAAGATGGGTTGAGTGGGGGCATCCGGTGGGCGCAGCTGGACAGCCTGGACACGGGGCAGGGTCCCAGGAGGTGTCTCCTGCGGACGTTGTCATCGGGGCCCCAGAGTATCACCCACTCGGCCACGGCCCCATCCGCAGCCACTGACCCCCTCGGGTTCCTGAGCAGTCACATGCTGCTGTTACTGGCTGCACGGGGCCTGTCGGAGGAGACCCAGAGGCCCACGGGGCGGGTGCTGTTGGGAGGGCTCCACGCAGGATGGCATTCACGGTGTCGTCGCCCCCTAGGTGCCCTCATCAGCCACGACAAGCTCCTCCTGCAGATCAACCCCGAGCGGGAGCTGGGGAACATGAGCTACAAGCTTGGCCAGGTCAGTGTCGGCGGCGGTGTCCCTTCCCCCACACGGCCAGGGCGTGTCCCCTGCTATCCTCGCTCACTCTTGTCTGCCCTGAATTTGGGCCCTTCGATGCATCCAGAAAAATTATATGCGTTTTCTAAATAAAAGGAGGGCTTTTCTTTTATTTGTCCTCATCTATATTCTCTCCTCCCAGGACGACCTAAGGGATCTTGTGTCCGTAGTGACGTGAGTGTGTGTAAGTGTAGCGACGTGGTGTGAGTCAGGCTCAGGTCCGGGGCGTCGGGGCGTCAGAGCGCCAGGCACGAGCAGCTCGGGCGCGGTGAACACACAGCAGGGCCCTTGCTCCGGTGGGCCACGGATTGGGCCACGGATTGAGCCACGAGCATCCCCACTGCCAGCTCAGAGGGAAGTGTGGCCACACAACCCCGGGCAGCAGATGGGCCAGCTCTGGGCGCTGGGGCTGCCTGGGGGGGTCACTTTGAGCCATGTGCTGCGTGTCCCTGTGGGAAAGGCAGGTCACTCGTATACCATAGTGCGGGCTCAGGAGCCGGAGGGCAGGGAGGGGTGCTCCTGGAGTCATGAGGACGTGATTGCGGGCGGAGGGGACGCCCACAGGCGGCCGGCTGGCTGCCTTGTCCACGGCTGTGTGCTCTCACACCTTACGGGCTTCCTTAGAGAGCAGTTACACAAGACTGTTTTCTCTTTAGCTTTTGTTTCAGCGGCCGTTGGCCAGAGCAGGGGTCAGAAACACCTGCTTGTCCCGAGGGCATCCCCGGCGGCCCCTGGGCACAGCCTCGCGGCACAGCCCCCAGGCCCGCTCCATCCTGTGCTCTCTGCTCCTGCTCACACACACCTCTCCGGGCACAAGGAGCCACGGCCAGGCTCTCTGTGCTGTCCTTGCCGAGACATTTCTGCCCAAGACAAATCCGGGTGATGGGGCTCTGTTGGTCCTGCACAAGTGCGTTTGTGCAGCGCAGGCTGAGGGAGCTACCCGTGGCTCTCGGGGGCGCCTGGCCTCCTCCTGGGTCCAGAGGCGGTGGCCCCATGGCCTCCTTTCTTCGGCCTCTGTGTTCACGTGCAGCCACCAGGAGCGGAGTCCTGACCACAGGCTGCCCGGAGACCAGTCGGCTCCCGCTTCCCTGTGCCGAGCCGTCACTGGCTGCCGGGGAGTGAGGGGGTGCAGAGGGGCCACCCCCCCCCAAGGCCCGAAGCTGGCTCCGGGGCCTCACGGTTCCCAGTCCGTCTGTGGCAGCCTTCAGGCAGCCGCCTCCAACCTGCCCGCCCTCCTGCCAGGACCCCACAGCTGGTGGGATTCGAGGCGGAAACAGCCGTTTGCACCAAGTGGGAGCTGGGCTCGTGTCCCGTCGGGGCTCGCCAGCCGGGTGAGGTCTGTGCTGCGTGCGGGGCACTCCCGCGCCCACACACGTGCGGGAGCACACGGCCCGTGGAGCGGAGCGTGGGCTGTGTGAGCTGGGCGCGCAGGGCGGTGCCGCGGTGCGCGGGCGGACTCCCGTCCCCACCCTGCCGCCTTCTCTGGGGGCACGAGGAGGCCCCACGCCTGCGCCCTGAGCCCACGGCCTTGTTTCCCGAAGGTGTCCATTCACTCCGTGTGGCTGGGGAACAGCATCACGCCCCTGAGAGAGGAGGAGTGGGAGGAAGAGGAAGAGGAGGAGGCCGACGTCCCCGCCCCGGCGTCACCACCCACGTCACCCATCAACTCCAGGTCTGCCGTCTGCCCTTCATTTCTAGCAACTCGAAGTTTCCTCTTGGTCATTTGATTGGCTTGGGGCACCGCTGGGAAGGAGTGTCTCACCCGTGTGCGGCGGTCGCCCCTCTGGTCTGCTTTGCAGGAAGCACCGGGCGGGGGTCGATATCCACTCCTGCTCCCAGTTTCTGCTCGAACTTTACAGTCGCTGGGTCCTGCCTTCAGGCTCGGCCCGAAGGACGCCCGTCATCCTGATCAGTGAAGTCGTTCGGTCTGTAAGTCCGCCCTCCCTACTCCCCATGCGGGTGCACGCGCTCACGTCCACGGCCGCGTTCGCGCACACACACCGTGCACACTCACGCGGTCTGCGGCCTCTGGGAACCTGGGAGGGGGCTCTTAGCAGCTCACGGGTGTGGGAGGGGGAAGTCGTATTTCTCCAGCCCAGGAAGGGGCCGGTGAGCGTGCCGTGGGGGCGTCACACTGTGGGAAGGCCCCGAAGCCCCCGACTTAGCCGCGTCCGTCTCCAGGGTCCGTCTCGTAAGCGTCTACTTGGTTAGAGCGGGGTGGCCGTCCACACCCCCTTCGAGAGGCTTCCATGCGGGCGGGCATTCTCAGACCACGGGCTCGGGCTCTTGCACGATGGAGGGCCCCAGGGGGCGTTTGTGCAAGGGCCGAGTGTGTCAGTGTTCACCAAACTGCGAGCAGAGTCGTGCAGGTTTAAAAATAGTTCCTCGTTTGCCGCCATCATCCTGTCTTTTCCATCTCGTGACAAGAAGTGAGCGAGAGTTTGGAGCCGGAGACCCTCAGCCCCTTCTTCCTGCCCACAGACCAACCAGCTGGGCGCGAGCGCGCGGCCTGTGCTGTGTGGGCGGGAAGGCGGCCGCGGTTTCCAGCCTGCCTGTTGCCCACACACAGCTTTTACGGTTCTTGAGTCGTTAGGGAGCTGGTCAAGGTGAGATCCCGGGAACCTTGTGCTTAATTTGTGGTGAAAGGTTACAATTTTTTTTTTCAAAAATTCGTAAATTATAAGCACCTGTAATAAAGGTGTTTCTTATCCATTTAAGACGATTTTTGTTTGAAAATAACACTTTTTAAACAACTAGTAAGGAGAGCCTTGTTTTACTCTTTTGTGAATCTCTTGACTGATTTATTGTTAGAGTTGGACGCTCTCGTCTGGCCTTCTGTCTAACGTCAAAGGGCCTCTGGAGAAGGCCTCTCTGCGGTCAGGAGAGAGCTCCAGGCACACAGGGTCTCTGTGTTACCACGGAAGTGCTTCTGACTGCGAGAGGCCCAGGACGCCCCCCGTGTCCACCGTGTCCGCCTCCGGCACGGCTGCTGCCAGCATGTTGCCGAGCCCCTCGGGCCCCGCTCCCAGGCTCTGAGGGAGGGCAGCGCTCCTGCCTACTCACCTGGTGACACGGGAGGAAGTGAGCCTCGGAGAACTGAACGGTTTGGGGAGACAGGGCATCACCCAAGCATTTATTTCTGAAACGGTGGCCCATTTCTCTGTCCAACACTTTGGGAAGCCTGTCCCCCGATGCCACGGGGGGCCAGGAGGACCTGGTATTTCTCAGAAAAGCAGTTGGAGGGCTTCTCGGAGGTGCCGCGGCTGTGACTCCCGGAGGGCAGTGCAGCCGCAGAGGCATTGTTAGAAGCTGCCTGACGACCCGTCCTCCTTCGCCTGGTCCATTCCCGCCGTTGCTTAGGTTTCCGGGTGGCCGCTTGTGCTGTCGGGACTCCTGTGAGCGCCGGTACGTGCACGTCGGACGCAGTCGCCCACTTGCTGTGTGAATGCCCTGTGTCCCCAGCTCCTGGTGGTGTCCGACTTGTTCACGGAGCGCGCCCAGTTTGAGATGATGTACATGACCCTGACGGAGCTGCGGAGGGCGCACCCCGCCGAGGACGAGATTCTCCTGCAGTACCTGGTGCCCGCCACCTGCAAGGCGGCCGCCGTCCTCGGCATGGTAAGCGAGGGCTGCCGTGGGGGCCGCCTGCCGTTGCCTGCGTTTCGGCCTGGCACGGGCCCCGGTCAGCCCTGCCTTCCCGTGGGTCGGCGCGAAGCGGGTCGTGTGGGTGAGCCTTGGCTGGGGGGCTCCGGGTCATCACGGTGACCCACCCCCCTTGGAGCCAGGGGTGCGCGTGGTGGAGACGTGACTGGCTTCTCCCCCACAGTCGCCCACGGCCCCACAGAGCCCCGTGCTTCCTGTCACCGGAGCCTCCCTCCTGGGTGTCTGGTCTCTTCTTGGCCGGAGGGCACCCGGCCTACTAGCGAGTCCTTCCTCACTCTGCATCTGACAGGAGAGGTGGGCCGCTGGGGCGCGCGCCGTTCTCTACGTGCCTTCACGTGCCGCCTGCTCGCCACACGGGACGTGGGCACGGGAGCGCCCTGGCGCGCGGGCCCCGCTTTCGTTAGCCGGTCAGGGACGGAAGCTCGGCTTCTGGTTGAAAGGACCCGGCCTCCAGGCTGCGCCGAGCTGGCCTGTGCTCTCGGTTGCGTGGCCGCTGCCGGTGACTGCGGGCCCGGCCTCCTGCTGGCAGCAGGTTCTCCTCCGTCCACCCCGCACGTGAGGGCGGCCTCCCCCGCGTCCCCACGCAGTCCTGTCCGTCCCGGCGCTGCGGCAGTTCCCCCGCAGCTGGCCCGACACGAGGCCAGGCCGAGGCCGAGGCAGAGATGTGAGCCCACATCGGTGGGCATAGCCCTGCCTCTCGCCCCTTCCTGGCTGTGCCCCCTGTTGGATTTGTCCCTCTGAGCCCAAGTGCCCGGGCAGGTATCCTCCATCCTGGGTGGCCGACGGCCGCAGAGCCACCATGGAGGAGCAGGAACAATGAGCCCATTGGCTTGTCCCCGTGAGCACATCACTTCAAAGCGTGTGCTCTCCGGGTGTCAAGAGACATGTGAAAGCAGCTGGACTTGAAGGGGTCCTTTTGTCTTTGTGGGGGTTTAGGCTTCTGGCTGTGTTTTCATTCTAATTGTGTTTTTGTGCTCAGGCCAGAGCCCTCTAGACAAATGTCGTGTTGTCAATAGACTATAAGTAATGAGCATGTTTAAGCGGACCCCCAAGGCAAATGCTGCATGTTCGTGCTGTGCCCGCCCTGACATGCTCGCAGACGTCCCCGTGAGGGCGGGGGCTCCGCAACCTGATACTCCACGGGGTGGGGACCGCGCCTCCCTCGAGGCAGGTCCCGCTGTGGTTTGCGGAGGCGGGGGCTGGCCCCCGGGGTGGTCCTTGGGAAGGCGGCACCCTACCCTGGCGTGTGCGCACTGGCCCGCAAGGACCCTCGGTGGCAGGAGCCACGTTTCCCAGGTGGGGTGGCTCGTTGAGTGCTGCGGTCACCCCCAGCCCCACACTGCTTTCTGTGGCCACCTCTTCTCCAAAAAGGAGTGAGTCCCGAGGGAAGAGTGTGGCGTGCTTGGGTTCTGCGGCGCCCCACTAGGTCTCGGGTGCTAAAAGAACACAGCTACCCTTTTGGTCTAGGTCAGTGTAGACTACTGTCCAGGGTCCCCAAGACCACCCTGGATTTTTGCTGGGAAGATTCACATATACTCCCGGCCAGGGGTTTATTCCGGTGAACACAGACAAGATAAAACCCACGAAGGGAACAGGTACGGGGTGGGGGGCGTTGGGGGCACGAAGTCCAGAGAAAACAGGTGCCAGCGGCCTCTCCCGGGGCATCAGGTGGGACGTGCTCTGTTCCCAGCAGCGCCTTATGACACCACGTGTGGGGTCCCTTCTGCCAGGGAAGCTCCTGAGAGACGCGGAGCAGGGCTCTGGCCAGGCCGGTCCCGCAGGCCCCTCTCCCTGGCTCGGCCCCAACGGCAGACCCCCAGGAGGAAGCGGTGTTGGCCGACCGCCGCGGACGGGGTGGGGGGCCAGGTGGACTTCTGCCGGCCAAGAGCTGGATGTCTGCGCGGGGCCAGCACTGCACACGCTTCTCCAACAGAGCCCCCGCGGCGCACCGTCGTCCTCTGTAGCATGAGGTCAGCCCCTCCTCGGCCTCTCCCGTCGTGGTGGGCTAGCCTCTGCTCCTGTGCCCGTGCCCTAGGACAAGGCCGTGGCAGAGCCAGTCAGCCGGCTGCTGGAGAGCACGCTGAGGAGCAGCCACCTGCCCAGCAAGGTCGGGGCCCTGCACGGCGCACTCTACGTGCTGGAGTGCGACCTCCTGGATGAGACGGCGAAGCAGCTCGTTCCCGTCATCAGCGACTACCTCCTGTCCAACCTCAAGGGGGCGGCCCAGTGAGTACAAGGGTCCGCGTGGGGGTCTCCGCGTGGGCCAGGGCAAGGTCACACAGCAGGTGGTGGGGCCTGGGGGCACCCTTCCGTGGGGATGAGGTCCCAGAGACACAGGGACAGCACCCACCTTACCGCTTGGTCCTTACCTCGTGGTTTCAGCTGTGTGAACGTTCACAGCCAGCAGCATGTGCTGGTGATGTGCGCCACTGCCTTCTACCTGATGGAGAACTATCCCCTGGACGTGGGCCCGGAGTTCTCGGCCTCAATCATACAGGTGAGCAGCCCTAGGCGCCCTCCTCTGGAACAGGAGGGGGCGTGCACGCACTGTCATTTTGCAGGGGGCACGGTCCAGTCATTTTGATTTGGGGAGTGGGCACGAGCCGCAGAGGCCTACCCCAAGAGTCTTCCTTCTTGCTCAGATGTGTGGGGTGATGCTCTCTGGAAGCGAGGAGTCCACCCCGTCCGTCATCTACCACTGCGTCCTGCGGGGCCTGGAGCGCCTCCTGCTCTCTGAGCAGCTGTGCCGGCTGGATGCGGAGTCCCTGGTCAAGCTGAGTGTGGACAGAGTGAACGTGCACAGCCCACACCGGGCCATGGCCGCCCTGGGCCTGATGCTCACCTGCATGTACACAGGTGAGCTGCAGGGCCCTGGAGTCTGGCCCGGGCCCACCTGTGCCCGGCACGTCAGTGACCCTGAGCTCTAGGCCACAGGGGCCTCCTGTCTCCGTGAGAGAGAAGCGCCCTTGCTCTCGGGACGCAGACCCCAGGTCCTCACCGGCACCCGGGGGAGATCCTAGAGTCTGGGATCGTGGGGTAACCTGCTCAAGGCCGCATTGCCATACGGGCTTCATTCAGAGCCGGGCCTGGGGAGCAGGTCTGCAGACTGACTGGTGCACTTTGCGTCCCCGGGCCGGGCCCTGGGCTGCCGGGGGCTCCCTTCACCTGGTTTCGCAGTGTCTTCCAGGGTTTGTTGGACTCCTATGTGCGCTCAAGGCACAGTCTTCAAATCTTGTAACAGTACAGGACGATTTGTTGCAGGGAAGGAGAAGCTCAGTCCGGGCAGAAGCTCAGACCCCAGCCCGGCCGTCCCCGACAGCGAATCGGTGATTGTGGCCATGGAGCGCGTGTCTGTTCTGTTTGACAGGTGAGAGATGGAGCCCACCCTCGCCCTGCTCTGCCCTGGCGTGCGCGCCAGAGGCAGCTGCCCCCCACGCACCTCCTTTCCTCTCGGCCTTGCTCCTGTGGTCCGCCAGCTTCCCACCTGCGTCCCGACTGGGCGCACGCCGCGTTCAGGGCTCTGCCGCAGTGGGCCCCGTCCTTGGAGCCCAGCACCCAGGAATTGGGGGTTGACCAGCCCTGAGGCCAGTCCGAGCGCTTGCCAGTCTCTCGCGGAGGTGGGGGGGCAGGACCCATCAGTGTGGAGGCGTCGGATGGGGCTTGTTAACGAGTCGAGTCCTGCGCCTGGAGTTCTGAACACTTGCAAAGACACCCATCACACACTGCTGCCTTTGGGGGCAGAAGAGCCTCATGGTCAGAGCAGACTCGGCCGCGTAACCCTGGGGCCGTGGGGGGCTCAGCCTTTGAGCAGCGTTAGCGGCAGCTTCAGGACTCGCGTTGAGTGGACTATAGTAAAGGCTTAGACAATAAACAAAAGTGCCTCAGGGAACCCGTAGTTGACCCTCACCTCCCCCAACTGCGTCACTTACGTCCAGAGTTGGCTCGGCTCACCAGTTCTAGAAAGTGGGTTAGGCACCTTGCCAGGCTCCTTCCCCAGGACGGGGCCCCGGTTCTGACCCAGGCCTCCCAGCCCAGGCGACATGATGCATTTGTGGCCTTGGGAGGCCCGTCGTGTGCTGCTCGGCCTGTCCTGTCCCTTCAGCTAGGTCTGCAGGAAGCACCTGGCTTTCACAAGAGCACGCTGACCACGGCTGTCCCTGTGTCCCCTTGGGCCGGTGAGGTGTGGAAAGCCGAGCACTGCGGTCTGTGTCTGTTGAAATCTAACACGAGGGTTCATAGCTGTTCTTCCATCCCACACAGATCTGTCAAGCCCGGCCACAGCTGGGTGGCAGGCAGGGGAGCCACACTCGGGTCCCCGTCTTCATGGACCTTGTGCGCCGGTGCTAACCAAACAGACCAGTATTTTAGTGAGTGCCGTGAGGCGTGCTGTTTGATCGCGCTCCAGACACGAGGTGGGGGATGGCCGTGGGAGTCCCCCAGAGCGGCAGCCTCACTCTTGCTGGGCCGTCGCCGGCCTGTGCGGCAGGGGGTTCTGAGCACACCTGGAAAGGGCCACAGGTCCAGTTTCTGGGTCAGTTCTGGCGCCTTTTGGCAGTGGACGGCTCTTCCGTAGGCACTCCCGGGAGCGCAGCCGCCGGGGGTGCAGACCGGAGTCTTGGGGGTGGGGGCGTCAGCAGGAGCATGTGCAGGCCCCGTCAGGGAAGAAAAAAGGTTCTTGCTGACTACAGCGCTGTAGCAGCAGAACGGGGAGCTGAGAAGAAGCTTGTAAGACGCTTGGACGTGGACGGAAATGAGCGGGACGTGGACGGGGTTCTTAGAAGCTTTTGTTTATCTCTGGAAGCAACACCTGAAACCCTTTCTGCTTATTATCTGACGTGACTTGGAAACTCCTCTCCGAGTCATCGGCCCCCCCATGGGGTGGGGCCCTGGGTCTGTGCGTGCACCTGCAGGTCCCTGGCGGGGTCGGCAAGGGCCGTGTCACCTGTTTGCTCTTGCAGGTCCCATCCTAGGACCCAGGCCATCTCCCAGCTGGCTCTAGACGCGAGGCCCTCTCAGTGGGGCCAGACTCTGACCTGTGTCCCCTCCTTCCAGGGTCAGGAAAGGGTTCCCTTGCGAGGCCCGAGTGGTGGCACGGATCCTCCCACAGTTTTTAGACGACTTCTTCCCACCCCAGGACGTGATGAACAAAGTCATTGGAGAATTTCTGTCCAACCAGCAGCCGTACCCGCAGTTCATGGCCACTGTCGTGTACAAGGTGAGGGCACGGGGTCATGGGCTGAGGTCGACCGACCCAGACTTTCCAGACTGAGTGCCTGTCTGAGCTTGCGGACCCCGTGGCCTTGCCCGCGGGCCCAGTCCCTCTCCTTTACGAGCCAGAAGCCACGACTCAGACTCTCGTCTTCCTCAGGTTTTCCAGACTCTGCACACCACTGGGCAGTCGTCCATGGTCCGGGACTGGGTCATGCTGTCCCTCTCCAACTTCACGCAGAGGACCCCGGTGGCCATGGCCGTGTGGAGCCTCTCCTGCTTTTTCATCAGTGCTTCCACCAGCCCGTGGGTCTCGGCTGTGTATCCTTCCCTGGGTCAGGACGTCGCAGCTCCTGTTTGTCAGGAGCGTCTGGGTTCCTATTTCCTGTTGGAGTTTCTGCAAGGCACCCAGCTGTCACATGACGTTTACCTTAAGCCTCGAGAGAGTGTGGCATTGGTGAGGGAACAGAAAGATGAATGTTCACCACACTGACCAGGACCGTGCGGAAAGGCGGGGCGGGAGGGGTGCCCCGGGCAGCAGCAGGTCCCCGTGGACCTCCTCCTGCCAGCCCACAGGCCCGGGGCAGCTGGCTCTGTGGCCAATGCTGCTTTTCATTATTCCTGGTCCATTGTGCCTCATGTCGTCCTCGGGGGCGAAAGGCTTAAGTAAAGATCCAGTTCCCACCCCAAAAGTGCTGGCTGCCAAAAGGGGATGTTCTCCTCTGGCAGCCTTCCCCCAAGACCGATCAGAACCTCTGAGCAGACGGCGGTCCCGGTGCTGGCGGCAGGCCTCGCTCAGCGTTGCCAGGGCGGGCCCGGGCCGGGGGTCATGGCTCTGGCCAGCCTCCGCGGGAGCAGGGCCCGTGGGAGCATCGGCAGCCGGCGCTGTGCAGGGAGCCCGGCCAGGTAAGTGCTGCGGGGCGGAGCATCTCATCTTGGGGCTCCCCCCGCCCCACGGGGCAGAGCCGAGCTTCTAGCCAAAGCAGCAGTGTCCGTTGGCTGTTCCCGGCTTGGCTGGCAGGAGCCGAGGTGGGAGGCAGCTGCTGTCTAGGTGCCTGGCCTCCCCTCTGGGTGGCCCACATGTAGGCCAGGGTCGGGGAACGGCAGCCCGGAGGGCACACACAGGAGACTGTTTATTCTCCCCTCGCTTGAGCCTTGCTCCCTTAACTCGTCTGCCAGCCTTCCCCACGTCATCAGCAGGATGGGCAAGCTGGAGCAAGTGGACATTAACCTCTTCTGCTTGGTGGCCACGGACTTTTACAGACACCAGATAGAGGAGGAACTGGACCGCCGGGCCTTCCAGTCCGTGTTCGAGGTGGTCGCGGCACCGGGAAACCCTTATCATCGATTGCTGACTTGTTTGCGGAATGTCCACAAGGTCGCCGCGTGCTGAGCACCCACGCGGGGCAGTGGCCCTGGAGTCCCGGGTTCCTGCCTGCGCCGGTGCAGCTGCACACACGGGGCTCCCCCGACTGAGTTGCGTCGTGGCTGGGCAGGCGGCGTCCAGTTCTGCCAGCTGGTGGGGGGCTCTGTGGCAGTGAGGCCGCGTGCAGGGACATATGCAGTAACGTGGGGTTGAGCCTGAGTCCTCGCGGAAGCCAGGGACGGCTGTGTCACTAACCCTCTGTGCCGCGGCTAGTGCGAGATGCCCGCTAACCAGACGTTCCCGGCCTCCCAGCGCCCAGCCCACTCGCGGCCGCCGGGCGCAGCTGCTCTTGTGTCCGGGGCAGAGTCCTCGTGCTTGCGGGGTGGCCCGGGCCTCTCTGCGGTCCTGCAGGCAGGAGGTGGCGCCGGCGGGCTGTCAGGAGCCCTACCCCGGGCTCTGTGGTGTGTGCGGGTCCGGGGTGGGGGGGGCGGGGGCTGGGGATGCGACACCCAGCGCCATACTTCCCTTTCTCTGTTTTCTTCTCAGGATTTAAAGTTTAATTATATCAGTAAAGAGATTAATTTTAAGGTAACTCTCTGCCCGTGTAAAGTATGTACATTGCCAAGTCCGCCACACGCGGCAGCGCCTCGGGAGCTTCCCTGAGCCGGGTGCTCCCGGCCGCCACCTGCTCTGCGTGCTGAAGCCCCTCCCACCAGACACCCGCCTTCCTTGTTAACACACTGGCCACGGCCGGTGGCACGCTCTACCCTTTCTCACGCATTCACATCTAGTAAGAATAGGGATGTTTAATGTTGACGTGTCTGCATCAGGGATGCATCCGGCCACTCCGAGGACTGGAAGGGCCGCCCCCCGTCTCGTGCCCGAGCAGGGCGTCTCCTCCGGCCTGGACAGCTCTAAAGCATCCCCCCCAAGGAAGGGCCGCCGTGCGGGTCCCTCACGGACAGGACCAGCACTCCCGGCTCTGGCAGTCTGTCGTATCCAGCGACGCCCCTGGATGGCCTGTGGTCCCATCCCAAGCAGAGTCTGGGCGGCCATCTGCCCAGGGGCTGACTGGCCGCGCTTGGGGACTATTTCCCATGTGGTCCCTCTGGTCCCTGGGTGTGTTAGGGCCCAGGCTCTTGAGGGAGCAAAGCTTGGCATCTTGGCCGCCGTTCAAGAAGGACTCCAGCACCTGCTCAGCCCACACCCTGGGCCTCGTTTCGGGGGGTGCGGATCTGTGCCCACTGGACCTGGGATGGGGCTCCGTTGGGAGGGGCCGGAAGGAGGTAGGACTGGGCAGGGGCTGGCCGGCCCCTGGCCCCTCAGAGCCGCCGGGGCTTCCCCAGACCCAGGCCACTGACCAGTTTCCTGTTTCCAGGCCCGAAACAGCCATATTGTCCGGTGCAGATGAGGCCTGGACGTGTGGGCTGACCTCTGCCGGACAGGGCTTGTGCTGTGCCCACGAGTGGGCCCCGCGCGTGCTGTCTGACCAGGCTTGCTCGGCCCCCAGAGGCCGGCACGTGGTCACATGGTGACTGCCATGCCGGTCGGCTGTGGTCAGGGGGTCAAGTGCAGGCAGCATGTGGGATATTTCATGGGGTGAGTGCAGAGAACGTCGAAGCCCTTTCCAGAGTCTGTGAGGGAGGGTCCCGGTGCGCGGTTACTTACCCTGACGTCTGGCCAGCCCGGGCCTGACTTCCCAACGCAGCACGCAGCCAGACTGCCTGGAGACCCCCGAGCCGACCCCTGCCCTTCCCTGCTGCTGCGGTTTGGGACCTACTGGGGTGCATGGTTTTCCTGCCAGCCCCACAGAGGCCCCACCGAGCCGGGGCGTGAGTGGTCGAAATGGGTCCCATGTCTGAGCAGGATCAGAAGGGAACCTTAATGGAAAGTAAGTCACCACTGCCCCCCTCCCCCCCCCGGGCTCCCATTCCTCATCCTGCTGTTTCCCATA
>CM053604.1:1373292-1398575 GCA_028646535.1 Procyon lotor
CCCTCTGCACGGGATGGATGAACATGCAAGTTACAGGCTACAAACGACATCGACAACGCCTTGGGCTTACGGTTTTATAGCTGATCCTGCGCCACGAAGCTCGAGCCCGTTATCTCACCAGAACCAGGTCCACACTCTCATCTCACGCCCCTCAGGTGTGCAAATCGCAACGGAGGTCAGGGTCCTGGGCCACCTGCCCCGGCCGCCTGAGCCCCCAGCAAACGTACCTGCGCTCTGCCCAGGCCGGCCAGCCCCCGACAAGCATGACAAGGCGCGCAGACCACGAGGGACTTTACCTGGGTAGAGCTGATAAGAGCCACTGTGATGCCACTTAACCAAATACTTCCAACCATACACTGCAAACCACCCCTCCGAATCCATACCAGGGTCAGCCGGCACCGCCCCCAGGGCCCCGGGCAAAGGCTCGGGCCATACACAGAGACACTGTTCCCAGCTCACGCTCCCCGAGGAGGCCGGTTAGCAGACTCCCCGGCGACCCGTCCAAAGCGATGCTCCCCCTTCGGGCTCACGCAGAGGAAACCAATAGTGCACCCAACACAAAGCACCCGGACCGCATGCATAATTCACGGCCAGACCTTTAGCCCGAGACTGCTGGTGGAACTTGAATTATTTAGTCGGGCAGAGCTCAGACCTCAGCTGCAGCCGCGCCGGCTGGAGACGTGAGTGCCCAAGGGGAAGCCTTCCACGAGCCTTCCCGCAGGCTGCCGGCTCGCTTTCAGGGAGACCCTGGTGGGAACGGAAAACAACGAATACTCGTAGCTTCTTATGTTGATCGTGAGGCTTTGGAACTTATTTCCCGCTGTACCTGAGAAGTTTTCTAAACCCCATAAACGTAATGGCCTGTCTTCAAGATGAGAACAGAGTTCACCCAAAACTGCAGGGTTGCCAGGAATGAGTACGGAGTCGGGTCAGAAAGCAGAGCATTTTCAGCAGGAGCCGGAAGGTTCATTTACAAAACCTGCGGGGGGCGGGATGGGCTCGGGCTGCGAGCTCTGCTCGGATGTGTGGCTCTTCTGTGGAGGTGGTCAGCGGGACAGACAGATGAAGCAGGGTCCCCGCCGGTCCTGCCTCCCCATCAGTCATTTGTGGCCTCACATTTCTGGAGCACGAAGATGCCCCGCAACCACTCAGTGGGGAGGCGGCAGAGCAAAGGAGCGGGCTCTGCTCCCTCCCGGCCCCAGGTGACAAGAATAGTAAAGGGAACCCCCATGCACCCTCTACCCAGATTCGCAGGACTCTAAGTCCACTGCCCTATTTGCTAGACCATCCTGCCTCGCCCCCTCCCTCCCATCCCCTTCTCTACACACAGACACACGCACGTGCACACACATGCCAAGCTGCTGGACACTGAGCTGGGGACGGTGCCCTCTCTGCCCTACAGTGTGCATTTCCGAAGAGCGAGGGCACCGTCCTCCGCCAACACAGCACGGTCACAGCCCGCACCCCAACGTCATCGACAAGGTCCTTTCTAGCTATTTCCCCAGCTCAGCCCAGGATCGAATTCAGGGTCACAGAGCCGTCATGTCTCTTGAAAGACTCCCGGCCTTTGTGTTTCTGGCCTCCACTCTGGCCGTTATTTCGCAGACTGCCCCTCGGTGGGCGCTGTCTGAGGTTTTGTCTCGAGTTGGCGGGAATCCTCAGGAAGTGACGTGTGTCTTTCTCCACACCTCTCCTTAGGAAGCATGGGATGCCAGTTCGTCGCATCCCCGGAGATGTCTGGGTGGGGCCCCTGCTCTCCCCCCCACAGGGCTGCTGTCTCCTGGGCGGGGCGGCGATGGGAGCATCTGGTCCCCTGTCTGGCCCGTGGCCACCGCCCCCCCACTTCTGGTCGGTCGTCCGTCCGCTGTAAGGCAGAGCTTTCCTTTCTTGTCCATTTTTACAAATGCATTTATCTAGAAGAGCAGGCACTCAGTGGAGTTTTATTTTATTCCATGGCTTATAACCCATAAATATCTGGGGTTTTTTCTTCTCCTCTTTTCTGTCTGCTCTGCCCCCCTTGCCGCTGGCCCCGTGTCCTTCCGGGGAGCCCGCATGCGCACTGAGTGTCTCCCGATGTTCAAGTGTGCCTTCCTTGCCCCAGACCCGCGGTCAGGCCTGGCGTCAGGAACAGCTGGTTCCTTTCACTGAAGAGTGGTATCCGGGCCCCAGGATCCGCACAGGAGCAGTGTCTGCTGCCACCGGACGGTCTCACTGCTTCCGGAACTTTCCAACAGAGCGAGCCAGGGGCATTTCCACCTGTGTCCGTACATCTCCCAGAATCGTGAGTTCGCTCTGACACCTCCAACTCTGACCAACCCCAAGCACACTCCCCTGTCCGGTAATCTCCCCCAGCCGTGGGGAGCTGGGCTCCCTCTGTCCTGGATCGGAGTTACTCATTTGCTCAAACCCGAATTACGCCTGAACCCTCTGCGAGATCATGTCGGAGAGGCTCACTCACACCCCTGCAAAAATCAAACCTACTACCTGCGGTCTGTCTTCCCCCCTAGTTCTCTTTTTAGATAAAATAAACAGTCGGATGCAGTCTTCGGGGTAGGACTCGGTGAGTTTTAAAATCACGTCATCCACCTTTTCAAGCCTGAGCTTACTCACCGAGCGAACCTGTGCACTCTTCAAGCCAAGCAGGCCTTGAGGGTGCCCCCCACCGGGTCACTACGATGGTGAGATTCAGGGGCAGGGGGAGCCCCGGTGGGGAGTCGGCCCCGGGATGGTCGTGCCGTCTGTGGGCGGCGAGGCGCGTGGGCTCAGAGACCTCTGTGCCTTGATTAGGGCAAAACGGACATTTGCAGGGTCTGGGACCAGAACGTGAATAAAGAAAGGACTTCAAACGATGTATCTAAATACTGAAAAAGCATTGGGGGAGCGAGCATACTGCTAGCTAAAGAAGCTACATTCTATTAGCCTCCCTTCAGCCTGGAAGAGCAGACCTGAACTTGGAATCTAGAAGTCGTCTGAGCTCTGCACCGAAATGCGGCAGAATTGGGGGGGCTGCACCCCACTGCCTTCTCTTCCCACCCCAGCTCTACCGCCATCAGCCACGCATCCAAGACCGTCCCCTCATCCCCAAAACAACAGTCACCCTTTGGACCGAAGAATGTTCACTCCATTCCCCGGTTACCAACAAATTTAAAGCAGTAAGGCCTTTTTATTTCCCCCCCCAAGAAATCGTACACGGAGTCCTTCTGAGCGGGCCGGCGTGGTGGGGGAGGAAGAGGGCCCAGACGGGACCCGGTGGGCCAGACCTCGGGCTGGCAGCCGGGCCCAGCCCCTTTCCTGCCGGGACACGTGGAGACCCACTGGTCATCAGAGCGAGATTCTGGAGCCCTACACGCCCTTCCTCAAGATATGGCTGGAAACCATTGCTCTCGTGCAATCACCCATCTGACGCGTGAAGTTGCTGGGGTCAGAGGACCGCCCGGCGCCTGCGTGACCGTGGCCAGGGATGGTGCCGAGTCCCCGGGGGAGGCCCTTGGTGCCCTCATGGCCAGGGGACACGGCTCTGCAGAGAAGGTAAAGACACCCGCAATTCGCATGGCAGCCCGGGGGTTCGAACACACGTGGGCCCGAACCGGGAAAATCGACATCCGAGCCTCCCCCGTCGGAAGCACAAGTCTGATTTCTCACTGCTCTGGAAGTGCGCAGCAAGCCGCACTCCCCACGTGTGAAATGACACAAGTCCTGGAGAGGGAAATGCCAAGCAGATGGGCTAAAATGCCGCGGGAGCTCCCGAGGCCACGGGAGTGGGCAGGACAGTAACCGAAAAGGGTCAGTGTGGGAAGTGCGAGGCGACAGGCAGAGACGGGCGCGTCCTGTCACTCGTCGCGCTGGATCTGCAGGATTCTGGTCTCAGAGCCATCCACTGACGACCTCAAGTGGCTGGCCGGCCGAAGGTGGCATCTGGACACTGGGAGCCTCCAGGATTCCCCGAAAAGCGGACGCAGGATGTTTTTCAAAGATGAGCCGTCATCAAATTCATTTATTACACTGGTTCGAACCCCCCCAAAAAAGTGCTGATTCACGTACTAGTTAATTCTTTGTGAAATTAATTCATTTCATTCCACTGGATAAATCCTAACTATCCTTTATGAAGGCGGGGTTCTTCTATCCTTGTGCCAAGGGCCACACAGGGAGCGTGGATCTCCCAGCTGCTGCCACTGCCCGATGCAGGGGCGCAAGGACCCCAAATTCGAGCTCCACGAGGAAGATGCAAAATGCCGCTAAACCCTCCCCACAGCCGAGGGAGGGCCACCCACGCAGAAGGCCAAAAGCACAGCGACGGGCCCTGGTCCTCCACCTCCACGGGGCGGGGGAAGATGGGGCAGGGGGAGACAGGGCAGGGGGAGAGGAGGCGGGGGCACTTTCCTCAACAGGCCTGGGGGCCAGAGTGCTGGCCCTCGAGGAAGGAAAAGGATCCAGCACATGCGACCCTAAAGGACCCTTGCGGCAGGCACCGTCCTTCCCCAGAGACGTGCTCAGGGACCACTCCTGTGAGTGCAAGAAAGGTCATCGCGGGACAGAGGAAGAGACAGGCTTTACACGGCAGGTAAAGCCAGTGCAGCCATAAGCTAGGGCTTTCCGGGGGCAGTGACGGAGCCCCGGAGTTTCAATAAAGATGATATGGTAGACAGAAAACTAAACACAGGGGATACCTGTGCCTCTCTTCTTGAATCCCATTTAAAAAGTCCTTTGTCCAAAACTAGGTTCCAAAAATCTGGTTCCCATGCTGAGCCCATGTTCCCTGGGGGCCTTCAGCCTTCCCCTCCCTCCAGCTAAAAAGCCTGGGCTGCCCACCTCGCAGGCTGGCCATGAGGATTCGCCAAGCCTGACTCTTCCACGGCAAGAGGGGATGAGCAGGGATCCGCTATATGGGGAGCCCATTCTCTACGTTTTCTTCCTCAAACTGGGTGGGGACACACGTTTCAGAAGCCAAGAGAACAAGTGAGTGACTAACGCCTACTATTTGGTGTATTAAGCATTCCATCCCTGTGCGAAGACATCAGCATATATAAATAATAGCTAAATTTGCTGAGTGCCTAGTATGTGCCAGGTACGTACTACTGTGTTTCCCTCACATTAATGTAGTTAGTAAGCTAAGATGGATGAGAGGTCAACGGGCCATCCTGGGATCTCATTTATTCGATAGGTACCTGCTGAAGGTCTGCTCTGCAGCCAGCCCTGTCCCAGGAGCAGGAATCTCCGGCCCGGCTCCCCCCAGCACAGGTGGGGTGGCTCACAGTGTGGGTTCCGTGGTCCCACTGCCTGGCTGAATGAGAGCCCGTCTTCCCAGCTGGGCACGGGGCTCACCCTTCTGCGAAACTGTGGTAAAGGTCATGTACTGACGTCACAGGGATACCGTGAGAACTCCCCTCCTTACCCAGTACTGTGACCAATCCTGCCAGGCACATGGGAGGCACTCAGTAACGTCAGCTAAATAAGTGGGTCACGTGTCCCAGATACGCGCGCTAATGATGTGGGACAGGCCAAAAGGCACATGACTTCCTACTATATGTATCTTGCGGTTTTAACACACGATTCATGAAATGTTTTCTCCTTCAAAAAATCTAAACCTAAATCTAAAATCTCTATTGATCATTACCTAAAATCCCTGCCCTATCTTCCCTCTCCAGAGAAAACCCATCTTATTAACTTGGTGCTGATCTTTTCAGATATCTCTTACGGCCTTTACCAACATAAATACATTCCCACAGAAACAATGTGTATTGTTTCAGAGAGCTACTAATTTTTATCTTTCCATTAGTTCTGAAAGGCCTGGTCATGTGACCGATGTGCTTTGGGGTTTCTATTTTGATGCTAATATCGTTCAAGAATAATGATAATTTGGTTTCCTCCTCTCCAAGCTTTTTAAATTTATTTCTTTTTCTTGCCTTATACTGTTGGCCAGAATTCCCAATACACTGTTACATGGTTGCTGAGACAGGGAATATCCTCGTCTTATTCCAAGCTCTAATGAGGATGCTTCTAATGTTTAACCATCAAGTAGAACTTTTAAAGAATCAGAGTGGGCAATTCTATCAGATACTTCTTCAGCCTCTATCGCGATAATCTTATTGTTTTACTCTTCCTATTAACACAGCACAATCTGTTCATACGTCCCATAAAGTCAGGGACCCTGTTCTGTTCGCAAATGTATTTCCAGTGCCCAAAACAGTCTTTAGAAGCAAGAGAAAGTAGGAGCTCAAAATATAATTGCTAAATGAAGAAATGGTTCATTAGTTTCTGCTTTATTACTTCCTTAATCTTAATTTGCCCTTATTTTTCTGTTCCATTTTCCTACTTTCTTACATTGAAAGCTTTACTCCTATATTTTCAAACAGCTCGTTTTTATAATATATAGATTTAATGCTGTGAGATTTTCTCCGAAAACCACTTTGGCACCACTCTCGTGGTGTTAATATGCGGCATTAAAATTGGGGAAGCGTCTTAAATTGTATTGTAATTTCCAATCTAATTTTCTCCTTGACCCATGGATTATTTAGAAGTATAGCTCTGAACTTTCAATGTGTGGATTATTTTTTGTTGTCTTTTTTGGTGATCAACATCTATTTAATTACATTGCTGTCAGCAGATGTGCTCTGTACGCTCTAAAGATTTTAAAAATCTGTAACAATTCCATCTGTGGCATGGGAAATACTCAACTTGGGTGAATATTTCACACGCCTCTGGAAAAAAGTAGTCTCTATGGGGTATAAAGTTCTATACAAACCTGTCAGAGTTTATTTTTCTGTTTATTTACCAGCTTGATCTCTTAGTTTCTGAAAACGGTGCATCACAGTCTCTGCAGGAGTACGTGTCCATGCGTACGGTGGTTCCATCTCCTCGGTTTGCTTTATAAATGAGATGCTCTATTTTCGGTGCATGGAGTTTCTCTTCTTACATTTTTTTTTTCCACTTTGAGTTATGTCCTCTGAGATTCGTATTCTCATACCGGTATTTCTTTCTTAGTATCTGCCTGGTATGGCTACTTTCATTTAAGTATTTCAATCTGCCAGGGTTGTTTGTTTTAAAATTAGACTTGCAACAAACTTGGTGGGGAGTTTGTACTGTTTGAGGCTTTTTCCTTCCCATCCATCTGAAAACCATCTTCAGGACCTGTCCTAGGCTCCTTCTCCCCCCAGTCCCTCGGGACGGCTGTATCTGCTTCCAGACTTCGTTAGACTGAAGTGCAATCAGGGCAACAGTAGCGACACTAACAGTGGCAGCTGGGTCCCCGAGGCCGGGGACTGGGGGCCGGAGGCAGCCCGCCGTGTACCATGTGCATTCACCCCCTTGATTCTCCTGACAACTCCGTGAGCTCGGTCCCGGGACTCCACTGTGCCGACGGGAGGGCTGAGGCACACGGCCCGGGGCAGAGACGGAGTGTGACCTCACTGTGCGCCCTGCTGCCTCTCATACTCCAGCCCCCACTTGCCCCGAAGGTCTGAGACGTGCCTTTTCTGCACCATCTCTAACTCTTCCAGCTTATCCAGGTGCTCAATTCCACCGATACACGGATGACTCCCGGACTTTCTGCATTCTGAATCTGTTATCCAACTGTCTACAAAACATTTCCCGTTGGATATCGAGGGAGCATCTCGAAAATCCCGGGCCCACAGCAGAACTCTTTCGATTGTCCTGCTGTGTTTCTCCTCATCCTACTCATGACCATCCCCATAGGCGCCAAAGCAAAAACCCAGAGGTCGGCTTGGGGACCCTGTCTCCTCACTCCTTGCTCTCAGGTTCCCCGCTGCCCCTAGCTGCCCCTTCTCGGCTTCTCCTGACTCCTCCTGTCTCCCCAGACCCATACGAGGGCTAAGCTCAATTCATGCTCCAGGCTCAGCTTTGCCCGGCCATGCCGTCCCCTGGCTGGGTCAAGCCTCACACCTCTGCCACCCGAAACGGCATCACACCTGGCCATGATCCACCAATTACCCCCGGGGCAGACGTGGCCTTTCCACTGGCTTCTCTCTGAGGTGATGGGTCATCTTATACCCCAATCCTTGAAAAGCCTCATATGTTGCAGGCTTCTCCCTCATCTTCTTTTGGACAACGGAATCTATCTGAGGGTGACGCTTTAGCCTGAAATCATCTCAGTTAATCCTGGTTTTAGGTATTTATGGAGATCAGTCAGCTAAAAGAAAGAGTTTGTTAAAAGACAAATAAACCAAGCCAGATTTAGTATTTATTCCTGGGGAATGACCTCAGGATTTTTATAGAGCAAGGCAGTAAGCGGCTACATAAGAGAGATCCCATATGCACGTTACAAAACAAATCTTTAAACTCAGCAGTCTTAATGTCAATGGCTGTTTGTGGCTTTATAATAACATTTGCGGAGAAAGTGTCACTCCGAAGTGCTATCTCTCCCCCATCTGAGACAGAAGAGAAGACGACTGGAGTATAGCCAGGGACGCAACACGGGCTCTGAGATGTCCAAGCAAATACCCGGGGCCCGGAAGAGCAGGAGCGATCCTGAAGGCACACAAGGCGGAGACCGCACCGCACATCTCACAACACACCAAGAGTGACAGTAATTATGGCACGAAGTGTCGACCCAATGACAGACAAAGAGGCCAATGGAACAAAAGACAGAGGCCAGAAACAGACCCGCAAAGATACGATTACCCGATAGAGGAGGAGAGGATCGGCGATCCAACACCTGGGGCCAGGCCAGCTGGACCTCAGGCGGGTCAGACGAGTCTCATCCCCTGACTCACAATGCACCCAAGAAACCACTTCCAGGGGATCTGAGATTTCAGTGGGAAACACTAAAACAAGGGTTTTACCTTCACGGTCACGGCACATGCAAGGCCTGCTCCAAAAGGACATAAGAAGCTTCGCCAGAACGGAAAAATGGTAAGTTGGACGGCAATGAGATGAAGTGCTTTGGTCAGTGGAAGACACCACCGGCAGAATCAACTAGTAAGCCTCAGACGGGCTTGCTGCGCACATAAAGTCAACACAAAACTTCTTTAAATTTTCTACAAATCAGTAAGGGAAGACTGACGATCTGATAGAAAAATGAGCAAAAGTCCTGCACAGGCACTTCCCAAAGAGGATATCCAAGCGGCCAAAAACACGGAAGGTGCTCAGCTCGTGGCTTATCAGGGAGCCGCAAATACAAACTACGACCCAATGCCCCATATTCCCTTCTTGAGGCTAAGATGCAAACAGACAATGTCCAGCATAGCGAGGATGTGACCCCACACGTGCCAGTCAGTGTACACACAGTGGAACCATTCCAGAACCCTGTGTTTACTACAGCTCCATGCGCGCCCGCACCGCGTGCCAGCCTGTCGCCACAGAAGTGCTCACGGATGGCTGTCTTGAGTCCCGCATGGACCTGTGACAGCTCACCACCGGTGACAGCCAGAGGTTAGAACCCACAGAACCGCCAGCAGCAGTCCCGTGGACTCGTGGCCGCAGCCATAAGAATGGACGCTTACTGATGCGTCCAATATGTATGAAAGCCACGAGCCTCGAGCAAATGACCACGGCCGGACGCTGAGGGGCACGTGTGCATGAGTGCATTGTGTTCAAGGTCGAAAACAGGCAAACAGAGCGATGGTGTCGGCCCTCAGGCTCCTGGTCTGCTGTGGAGTCCAGGACTGGAAGGGGGACGAGGGGCTTCCGGGGCTGGTAACACGGTGCACTCACATTGTGGACAGTCCTCAGGCCACTTGCCGCTGGTGTGCTCATCCTTGCAGTGTGTGGCTTACTCTCCAAGGAAAAGTTTTTGTGGCTTCAAGAGCAGTTATAACAGAAACACATTGGAGGGGTCTGGATGGAATATTATCATGAAATAGGAGAAGGGACGAAAGAGCAGCCTTTCTAAATTAGCATCTTGTAATGTAAAATGTAACTTGGTACAATGAAATAAATTATTCTAATGAGAATAATCTGACCTTCCTTTCTGGAGTTGTTATCAGCCGCTTCTATATTCAAATCGGCCACCACTGGGTTTTGAGATTTGTCGTTAGGGACAAAAATGGGGAGCTGTCGTAAGTGGGCACCACCCCATGTGTTCCAAGTGGCTGTGTCAACTGGGGGGAGGGGCAGGTAAGTGAGCATCTGCGCTCTGCCTTCCCCCAGCAGCGAGGACGGTGACCGGCACCCGGTCTGCTGGAGGGAACAGGGACGGGCCGGGAAAGAGCCTGGGTCTGAGAACGGAGGGGCCGCGCGTGAGCAGAGCCGGCAGAGCGAGCCAAGGGCACGCTGTACGTAGGGCAGGGGCTCTGGTTCCTTGGCCCCTTCCAGCCACCAGCGGGACAGACGCAGGGAGCCTGGCCAAACCAGACCTGGGGCCGACCCCTTCCTCCCAGACTCCAGCCACGTCTCCAGAGTGGGTTCTAGACCCCCGCTGCGGGGTCAGTAAGCTGGAGCTGGGCGGATGGAACTGACTTGAGGGGGGCCTTTATGAAGCTGCGGAAAGGGGCCACCAGGCCAGGATGGTCAGACGTAGTGACACTGCAAACAGGCGCGAGAGCTTTTCACCCCCAAGAACTGGGACGAGTGAGGGGACACAGATTTGCTTCTGGTGGTAGCAAGGCACTGAGCACTGACCCGCCTGAGCTGAAGCTACAGGACAGCCCGCGACAGCCTCCTGTCCACCTGCCCTCAGCCGGCCCGCGCGTGCACGGCCGCCAGACCAGACGGCGAGACTCAGATGCCCTGCCCCTCTGACCACCCGCCAGGCTGGCGACCTGCAGACTGGGAGCCGCCCACTCGTAGGGAGGACTGCATGGGTCCAAGCGTGGGAGGCACCAGGAGAGCCCCTCCTGGCCTGAGGAAAGGCACTCAGGCCGCTGGTGTTTCTCCGTATGGTGCTTGATGAGCCCGGAATCGCTCCTAAGGAGGTGAGCCCCCCAGATCCCCCCCAATCAGAGGAGGGGCACTTCCTGGGGCGCTCTGGGGTCCCCTTTACTCGTCCCTAGAGAGGACGGGGTGGTGTTGGAGACACCGGCTACCCCCCAAGGGGGAGGCAGAGCCCGTTACGATGGCCACGGGAGACGCGTCTGGAAGAGTCAGGGCAAGAGTTCCTCGTTCATTTCACTAGGTCCCTCCAGCAGCCACAACAGATTCTACCAGAATATCCCAGGAATGTGACATAACCCAAGCTTGCTGGGTTCCTGACCAGTGTTCGCTTTCACTGGCTGTTCCAGGTGCCCAACACTGAGCATGGACAGGGCTGGGGGCGGAGGGGTGAGAACCCACTCGTTCTAGGTTGTGAGGGTAGTTTTTATCCTACAGATAATGGGAAATCACAGAAATTCTTTGTGTAGGAAGGTGTCATGGTCTGAGTCTTGTTTAGAATTTGAGAGACCATACCCCCCAATTACAGTGAAAACAAGACTTGTGTGTCTGGCCACGATGGAGTAACAGGGATCAGACTTCCCGTCTCGCCACATATTATAGAAAACTAGGCAAAATAGACCAACGACAGTTCTCAAAAACTGCATCATAGTCACTGTGAGACTCTGATTCCTGACGGAAAAGAAATCAGTGAGCTGAGTCCTCACACTGCCCAGCACCCCGCCAGCGGGCACCACAGAGGGCAGCACAGGGACAGGGGGAGGCACACAGATGACGGCTTTCTCACTGTGCCGAACAGAGACTAGACTCATGGAAGCCCAGGGTGGCTGGAATCTGCGGGGGCAGCAAGAGCGAGTGGAAAAAGAGCTCCAGGGAGCTCACGGGAGACCCTGGGGCCTGTTGCTGAGTTCCGGCTCATGTGGGCACGGGGTGAAACCCCACGAGGCCGGGCAAAGAGCAGCCAGCGAGCTGCAGGCTGACCTGCCCCCACAGCTCACGTGGGGTTGGGAGATCTCAGAGTCCCAGGCGGTTCTTGTTGGACACCTGCCCCCCCAAAGGAGACCCCGCACATGTTAGGCTTGAGGAATGTGGCTAAACCAGCCTACAGTAAAAGCTACCTTAGGTTTGCCCTAAAAAACCCTAAAAACAAGCCACACAGGGATTAAGCCAACCCACAGGCAACTTGACGGCCTATTAAACAAACTTCTGTCTTCTAAGGAAGACAACAAAATCCAGCACCAGTTGAAAGTCTCCAGACACGTGAAGATGCAGAAACACGTAACCGTAACCAGTCTACAGCACAGACTCACGAATCACAGCGATGGCGTGTGGGCAGCCAAGGACTTGAAGACCCATAGAGATGACATGCGAACACGATCACGGGTGTCTAGAAGGCAGGGACGGAGAGAGGAAGGCCTGGAGGGGCCTCAGAGGCCCTGCTGACACAAAGACACAGCCTCGGAAGCGTGTAGGTCACAGGACGGCACGAACACATGTTAGACACTGTGGAAGAAGAGATCAGTGAACTTAAAGACAGAGCTAAGGGATCTACGAACCGTGAAGTGTAGGAGAGAAAAAGGACGAAAATGAGCGTATCTCCAGGGTGGTATGAAAAGCTCGAGTGGCCAACATTCTTGTAATGAAAGGAAAAAAATACCTGATCCTCAGGAAGCACGTACACAACAAACCCAAATCAAGAGTTAGTACAGTTAAACTGCTGAAAACAAGCAAGAAGGAGAAAATCTACACTTGACCTTCTTACAGTTTATCTCGCTTGGGGACAGGGGAGTTTTTCCTCATTTGCACAAAAACTACTCAGAGAGAGCCCTTGGGGAAAGCCCTGAGTCGTCCCTGACCTCAGGGTCTACTTTTCTTTTTATTTAATTTTTTTTTTCGGGGTCTACTTTTAAACCCTTCCTCTAAATTATTGTGGCCAATCAAGTGTTCGACCTAATCTATAAAATTGCTTTCTCTCGGCCATTTTATAGTTTGAGAGTGACTCTATGAAAATTCTCTAGACCATTTTGAAAGTCCTTTGGTTAGAAAACCTCCCACACTTGAAATGATATTCTTTCAGTAAACCCTTTACGAAAGTAGAGCACAGACTGAAATATGCACAAGCCACAAGTGAACGCACCGTTGGAGGCAGCTCCCAGATCACCTCCCAGATCGAGAGGCAGAACTTGAGCTGCCCAGGAGCTAAAACCACTTCCCGGACGGACGGAACACTCTGCTTACGAAAACAGTCTGTGTGCGGCACTCTTTTTAGACTAGCTTCGTAAAAGAGGCTTTCCCTCTCAAGAAGCAAAATAATCAATTCCCTTGGAGTAGGAAGGATATACACCTGCTTCCAGAGAGGGCCTCCAGGGGTCGATGAGGAACAGACACAGGAGGGGCACAAAGGGGACCCCCATCATGATTTTAATGCTTTCGAAAAAGGGTCGAAAGCAAATACGCCCAAACATTAACATGTGTTACTTCTGGAGGTAGGTATATGCTCACTGGCTTTATTACTTTAAACTTCTGTTTGCTCAAAAAAAGACAATTCACAATAAAAGTAATTACTAATAGGGCTCCTGGGTGGCTCAGTCAGTTAAGCGTCTACCTTTAGCTCAGGTCATGATCTCGGGGTCCTGGGATCGAGCCCCGCGTCATAGGGCTCCCTGCTCAAAG
Organism: Procyon lotor; assembly: GCA_028646535.1. Lineage (NCBI taxonomy): Eukaryota > Metazoa > Chordata > Mammalia > Carnivora > Procyonidae > Procyon > Procyon lotor. Next base: position 1,386,790 of record CM053604.1, read on the forward strand.
GGGAGAGTCTGCTTCTCCCTCTCCCTCTGCCCCTCCCCCAGCTCGTGTTCTCTCCCCCCAAATAAATAAAATCTTAAAAAAAAAATTACTAATAAAAACTCTCTCCAACTATCTTATAGGACTGGCAAGAAAGAAGCACATTGGAAGGCCTCTAGGCAGAAATCAAGTCTCCCTGTTTCCCCAAACTAAAATCTACAGTCTGACTAGTGTTTACGAATACTTAGGACTTCATTCCCTATTTATACACTATGTTATTCTGGCTATAATTTTCAGTTCTAAGGCAAACCATAAAGAATGTGATATATTAAACCAAAATAAAGAGTTCAGGTTAAAAGAGCCCCTTTCATGCATACAGCAAATTACAAAATAACATCCCATCTCTACTTTTTGGCAAACATTTTTGGAAAAATGTTCACTTAGGCTGCACTCCTTTTCTGAAGCGGAAAATGTGAATTCACCAAAACTCTGTACAAAAACACAGGGCATGACTCTGAAACCTTCCACGGCTCTCTATCGCTTTCATAATTTTATACAATGTGCTCCATTTGCCAGAAATACTAGAGATGACAACACCTTCTGGTCCGAATGAGGATGGACGCAGGTCAGCCCCCCGCTGCTCCTTCGGGGGGGGGTCACCTCCCGCCAGGGCTCACAGCAGCCTGACTCCGCACCTGCACCGTGGTGCCCCAGGTCCCCCAGATGGCAGAGGAGACGAAGACACAGACGGAGAGGACGCGTCCCCAAGGGCGGCCTGGGAGCCGTGCAGCCCCACGTCGTGAGAGCCTGAGGAACACCAGCCACGCGATCCTGACACGCGTGGAGTTTCACAGGAGTCCGTTATCTCCAGTGAGTAACAAGCAACAGGGACTTTATCTGCGAGTTGCATTCATTCTCACGCAGGAGAGGTGAAGGGAGAGAGTCTCCAAGTCCCAAACACCTGAAACAGCAAGAGTCGCTTCCAGAAGTCAAAGTTCACTGTGAGCGTGAAGTGGGCTCAGAGCCCCAGGAAGACCCACCAGAGAGCTGCTTGGCTTCTGGGAGGAGGAGTCAGAGAACCCCCAGCCTGGAGGTGGGAAATGGGGGTCCTCCTTTGGATCTGACCTGGGCCGTGCCCACCATCGCTCAGTGGACATCCAGCCAGATTTAAGGAGGGGACAAGGAAAGACATGGCCTCGCCACCCAGGCAGCTGTGCTCAGCCCCAGTCGGGTGGGTTCAAACTTCTGGAAGCAGAGCCCTTGCTGAGCCCTGGGGACGGAGCAGCCAGACCCTAGCCCCCGGCGCCGGGACCCAGAGGGGCAGGCGAAAAGGGGGATTTGTAAAACCCTTGTCTACCGCAACCTACCTTCCTCTTTCATTTCCTACTAAAAGTTCTATTTAGAAACAAAATAAGCCCACACTGGCAGCGTCCCAAGTAAATGTGGGCACGTGAAGTGGGCTCACAGGCTTCCCAGCCCCACACCCCTGCAGGCGGGAGAGGGGGGCAGCGGACCACAAACCCGCCTCAAACCTCACAAAAGCAACCACAGGAGGAGGCTGTGTTATGCCATAAGCTTCAAACAGTAGAAAGAAAAAAAAGGGGGGGGGGGCGGAAAGCCAAAGAAAGATTAAAAAACAAACACGTTTCTGCAGGTCGTCTGCCTGACCCATCCCTGAGTCCCCAGCCGTTGCCCTGGGGAAGGAGGGGACGCAGCGGAACCCTGACATTCTCAGCAAGGCAGCCTAATGGGGAAGCTGGGGAGAGTGGGATGAACCCTTGTGGGTACATCCCCAGCTGGCCCTGGGGACCTCAGCCCAGGCAGGGAGGATACAGGGGCTCAGCACTGAGGTCTCCGTAGGCTGGAGAACGTCAGTACCAGAAAGTGATCAGGGTCATGGCGACCGCTGACCTACGTAGATGGGAAGACAAATGGAAAGAGAGGTAAACAGATGGGTGGGTGGATGGGTGGGTGGATGGGTGGACAGACGGATGGATAGGTGGGTAGATGGGGAGATGGATGGGTGGGTGGGTGGATGGATGGAGGACAGAAGGTATATAACATGCAAAAGACAAACACAAAACCTGGTCTGAAAGGAAACATAGCATAAAAACGTTAAAATTCTTCATGTCCTAGGAGGGACTGGGGAGAGCAGCTGACAAAACTGAACACAAGACCGACACCATTACAGACCCGATAAAGAGAAAAAAGAGATGAGATGGGTCTGAAGGTCTCATGACTTAGAATAAAAGACTTTTGCAACCAAGTAGCACTGAGCACGATAAGAACAGCCTGACTTTCTTGAAGAAGCAGAAACACGGGGAACGGCACCTGCGGACCCTCGGAAAGCTGGGGAGTCCGGGCGAAAGAGCAGAGACGGAGAAGCCCGTGGAAGGGCTGGCGGCGAGCTCCTCCCCTCCGCTCCACGCAGAATGGAAGCTCGCGGCTGCGGGCTCGGGCTCTGACGCTCTTCTGCACGCTCCACGGGTGACATGTACCCTCGTGGCCACGAGCCCAGGAGGGGAGGGAACCCAGGAGAAGTGTGCGTGGGCTGCTGCCCGGGCCTCCCTGGGGCGTCCGAGCCACCGAGCAGCCTGAGGGCCCCTGGCCGGGTCCTCTCTGCCTCGGCACAGGGTGGGGACCCGAATGTGCATGGGTGACCCGGCGCGTCGGGCAGCGTGGCTCCGACTGCCGTTCCCGGCCTGTGGCTTTTCATAGAAACACCTGCTGTGATGCTCACCTATTTCAGAGTGGCTGGATTTGGGTCAACTTTTTTTTTTTAAGATTATTTTTTGAGAGAGAGTGAGAGAGCACGTGAGCAGGGGAGGAGCAGAGGGAGAGAATATCAAGCAGACTCCCCACTGCCCAGGGAGTCCGACTCGAGACTGGATCCCACGACCCACGAGATTACGACCTGAGCCAAAATCAACATGCAGATGGCCAACAGGCACGTGAAGAGACCCTCAACATCCCTCATCATCAGGGAAATGCAAGTCAAAACCACAGTGGGGAGTCCCCTCACCCCGTCAGGATGGCCCTCATCAGAGACAAGAAACAACAGGTGTCGGCCGGGCAGTGGAGGAAAGGGACCCTCGTGCACGGTCGGCAGGAAGGGAAGTGGGCGCGGCCACTGTGGGAACAGTAGGGAGGTTGCTCCAGAAATGAAATAGAGCCCCCTGTGGCCCAGCAATCCCAGCCCTGGGTGTGTGTCCAAAGGGACTGAAATCAGGACGTCCAAGAGAGGTCTGCACCCTTGTGGTCTCAACCGTCAGGACGTGGTGTCGGTCGACAGGGGAGGGATAAAGAAATCATGATGGATCCATATAGTGGGGTATCGCTCCTTCAGTCTTTAAGGAGTTCTGCCTTTGGGACACCATGGACGAACCCAGAGGACATTATCTGACGTGAAATAACCCAGACACAGACAGTCAAGTACTGTGCACGCTCCCTTGTGCGTGGGATCTAAAATACAGCAGACACTTGGACAGCATGGGGATCGGGGTGCCCTAACCCGAATCCCCGCACAGTCAAAAGTCCGAAAATCCGTCATTTCCGACTCCTCGGAAACTTGGCTACGGATAGCGTCCTGCTGACTGGGAGCCTTGCCAATGACACGCACAGCCGGCCCGCACAAGGTCTGTGTGCTGTATTCTTACAATCAAGTAGGTCAGAGGGAAGAAAATCATAGGGACAATACACTCCCAAGACTGTCCTGTATTTATCGGGGGGAAAAAATCGGTGTCTAAGCGTGAAGGGCAAACCCGTGTTGTTCAAGGGCACCTGGAGTCAAGTCCACGGGGGCAAAAGGCAGAGGGTGGTTGGCAGGGGCAGGGTGAGGGGGCCGAGAAGGTGCTGGTCAAGCTCACGGAGTTTCAGTTACAAGACGGCTGAGTTCTGAGGCCCCGGGTCCACACGGTGACCACGGTTCACAAACCTGTACTGTGCGCTTGTGATCTGCTGAGAGAGTCAATGTTAAGGTCGTCCCCCGTCCCCCGACGTGAACATGCGAGGGGGTGGGCATGTTAATTACCGTGATGGCGGTAATCATCTCACAGCGTATATGATCATTTTTGATATATTAAATCACATATTAAGTCAGTATGTATAACAAATATCTTAAACACATGCCATTTTTATTTGTCCACTCTGCCTCAGTAAAGCTGGGAAAAGTGAAAATAATTGTAAAAGAAACACAAGGAGCCCGTGTGCAGAATATGGGTGCCGGGGGCAGGGACGGGCCAGAGTGCATACGGCGGGCGCCGAGTGTGGCTGACGACGCGCAGCCTTCCTCCGAACAGCGCCGGTCCCGAGGCCCAGGGTCCGCGACATGTGTGATCTTAGTGGCTGCCTAAATGACATAAGAGCTGCCCTCTACTCCGACAACAGTTACTAAATGCTCCCAACCTGCGAGCACAGCCTCTTAGGTCGCAGTCACGTGGGAGCTGACGAGCAGGGGACGCCCCCAACTCCCCGTGACAGGGGCTGAGGGCAGAAGCAGGACAGGTGCGCCCCGGAGTCTGCAAAGCCACGGCCTGTGTGCTGGGTCAGCAAAGCCCGGCGCGGCCGCAGGGCCCCGTCCCTCCTGACCCGCCAGCCCCGGGCGTGCCGGCCACCTCCCCACTGCCCTACGGCTCGCCGCACGGTGCTCGCCCTTGGAAAGGAAAACGGGGAGGGAGGAGGCTTAAAATCGAAGGCCACCTGTATTCAGAAAACAAACAAGAATGAAAGAGCGTGTTTTATCGCGGTTCCGCGGGGCTTGTCTGCTTGTGTTCTAGAGAGTTCCACTAAGACATAAGACCTCAGAAAGTCACTGTCCCAGCTGAGGCTCTGTCTACACGTCCTGCGAGCGCCTTATTCAGTCATTCATCCAGCAGCCGCCCCCGGCACTGTCTGCTGTGTGGGTGGACGGGCAGAAAGGCAGGCTGGTGGTGGGCACAGGCCCCTCCGAGGAGCTCCGAGGACGGGGACGGGGCCTGAGGGGCACGCGAGACCGGGGCCGGGGGACGGTGCCCGGCGAGGCGCGGGCAAGCCCCGGCAGGCCCCGCTGGGTGTCGGCGGAGAAGCGGCTGCAGAGGGCCGGCAGTTGTAGGAAGGGAATGCAGGAGGCGGGCGGCGTGGACAGGCCACCCTCCCCCCCAGGGCACGGAGCGGCTCTGGGAGCAGCGCAGGGAGAGAGCCGAGAGCCAGACGGGTGAGGTGGCGACCAGGGACAGCTGGGTGGAGGTGTTGCGCTGGCCCTGCGGGGACTGTGCCCGTGGCCGTGGCCGCCGTGTGCGCCTGGGGTGGGGAGCCAACGCCCCCCTCGCGCCTCACTTCTCGCTTCAAAAGGCACATCTAGGAATGGCAGAAAGCCGCCTGACCTTTCAGGGACGTAGGAGTCGGGTGGGTGGGGAATCTTGGCAAAGCCGCTTGGCGCGGGGTAAAAAAAGGAGAGAAATCAAATACGGGAAGAAGGTTTCCTTACAAGAAAGCCGCCTGCTCCGAAGCCCAGACTGTGGCCGCGGGCATCTCCTGGGAGCAAGTTTTGAGTAACTTCCCACAGGGACACAGCTCCGTGTTTAAGCCTCTGTGTGTGTTGCTGGAAGGTTCTTCCTTTCCTTGAGGCAGAAGCTGGCCGTGGGCTTCACCCCCCGGCTCCTGGCTTGCCCTCCACAGGGGCCGACCTCTAACCCCGCTGCACAGGGGGTCCCTGGCGGTGGGGAGCCGTCCATGGGCCCCTCTCCTTGTGAGAAAGTGGAAAATGCTCCTCGAGTGGACAAGGATCGCAACAGCCTCGTCCACTTCCTTAAAAGGAAACCACACTAGATGGTGAGAGGCTGCGAGATAAAGGGACACAATGTGAAACGGAAGACAGCAGTTACCGATGGTGTCTGAGTGCGTGACGGTCCCCTCCCCCGGGCCACGCGGGGAGTCCACGGGGAGACCCCCAGCCGTGAACCGGCTCCCGGGGCCCTGCCCCTCCCGGAGGAGGGGTGCTGCTGGAGCTCCCAGGCCCTGGGGAAGCCGGACTCTCCCGGCCGGCACCCCAGACATCCCCCCTGTGGGGAAACCGACTGCGAGCCTCCGCCCGGTCCACTCGGCAGGCTCCTGTCCGCCACCGGGAATGTCCCCGGGAAGCAGGCGGAGGGACCAAATTCAGTGAGGAACTTCCTCTTCTTACCAATCAGAAGAGAAATCGAAGGTGGGAAAATAATAAAAGCATTTAAAAATGAAATAGAACACACATAAGCCGTCCGGGGCAGTTCCTGAGATCCCAGGTGTGCTCACGAAATAGTGAGCCCTCATGAAATAGGGGCCCCAACGGAGAAGGGCCTGGAAGGTGCCCAGAGGCACCCAGGTCCGCGGGGGCGGAAGGCCTGGCAGGGGAGGGGCCCTGCCTGCCACCAGCGGGGCGCCGTTTCCTCAGGAAGGACACACGGGACCACGAGTCTGGGGCTCCCCACACGCGGGGGGCTTGGCTCTGTACACACTCTGAGCGGACGAGATGCCCAACCTCTGGGACTCCCGCACCTGCTGCCGACAGAACAAAACTGTCACGGTGATGAGGCTTAATATTTACGATGAGATTGAACTTCTCACATTTACAAAATCCCCTGCAGAAATGCATGTCTTCTACCAGGAAAGAAGGGGTAAGCGCAAGCCACCACTCACTTTTTCCCTGGATTTGGTTACTGATCCTATTTCTTTTCATTAAGGAAATTGTTCCCACTCCCAGCTGAAGACCGATTAAATGGCATGATTATCACTGCACGTGAAATACGGAACGTAATTCCTTTTATTAGAATAAATCAATCCCCAAACACAACCTTCCAGATCCGCAGCCCCAGCCTCAGGGATCGGCATGTCCGTAATTCAAGATGTGCCCCTGCAAGCGGTGGGGAGCAGGGCCGCAGGCTCGGGGCCGAGCCACCCGCTGTGCCGGCAGCCCGTCCAGGACCCGCCACCGAGGCCGGCGGTTGTGGGCCAAGAGAGCGTCAAGAAAACCACGCTGAGGTTCTCTTTCCCTTTGGGTACCGGGCACCCTCAAACGCCACTCCTGTCCTGCTCCAGCCGTCACGTCGGCCCTCAGACCCGTGGCCAGCAGACGTGAGAACATGGGGCTCATACCCTTTGACACACCAGAACATTCGATTCTCCGAAGACAGAAGAATACTAGAATTAGTATTAGTAACTAATATTAGTTAGTACTAATAGTATTAGTACTTTTAGTACTATTAGTACTATTTAGTACTATTAGTACTAATAGTAATTAGTACTTAGTACTAATACTAAGTATTAGTAACAGAAGAATGTTAATTAAAACATGTGGAAAACAAAAGGGAACTTGAGAGCGTAAGGACTTTCCCAAGTAGCCTAAGAACCTGGGAACCAGCACTGAGCTAAAAGGACAGGTTCCATCAGAGCGATTTCCAGGCCAAGAGGACATCCGTGGCCCCTCCGGGCTGGGTGGCCCCCAGGAAAGGAGACCCCACGCACCACACTACTTAGAGCCGCGAAGAAGGCTTCCTCTCCACCCCGGGGCCTCAACTCACCCAGCGGGCACTTCCGTAGCACCTGAGTCTCACCCGAATTTCCAGAATTGCTCAAATTCGGCCAGAGCTTTGCAATCTCCACTTGCTGGTTAGCAAGCCGGCGTGTTTGGACCCGTCGGCACAGGTGTGGGGTGGGGCGTGCTGCCGCCGCGGCTGCTCAGGCCGGGATCCTAACATGTCTGCGCGGCGAACGGCTTCTAGAACTCGCGGCCGGCCCCCTGGGCGCCACGACAGAAGCTCCCCCACCTTGGCCGGGCCGCGACCCTCCCCCAGGGGACGGGGACAGGCAAGGTAAACATCTCGTCTGGGTCAATCAACGGCAAATACACTTTCACAGTTTGCACACTTCATTAAAAATAATAAAAAAAGACATCAGAAATTGGGACTTACCACCATCAGACACAGTTGCAGACTGAAAGAAAAGAGAGAGAGACATGAGTTAATGCAGCCTCATGGCCCGTCGGGAAGCAGCAGGTCCGGCGTGCGAGTGCAGGCGGCCCCCGGCTCCGGGCGACCGAGGACACGCAGGCACCTCCGTGCGCCGGGCGCCGCGCTCCCACTTCCTGAGCGAACCCCGCCCAAGCCGGGCGGGCCGGGGAGCCGGGCTCTGCGCGAGTCATCCCCACTTTCAGGGGAGGGGAACAAATCCCGGCACGTTTGACACCATTAGGAGCACCTTGGGGGAAGCGGGCTGGGGAGCCCCGCGTGTGGGGTGCACGGGGCACCGAGGACACAGGCCCCCTGCACACCGCACTCGGGGCCGTCCCACGCCAGGCCGCTCGGCCACCTCCACCTGTGCGGGGACCCAGGCGCCTCCGCGGGGAGCTGGGGACAGGTGCCGGGGACAGGGTCAGCCCGCCCATCGGTGGGAGCCCGGACGGGGCGGGGAGCGGAGCAAGGGAGGGCGGTTGGCTCAAAGGCACCAGGGCAAGAAGGAACAAGTTGTGCAAGAGGAGAACAGGCCAGCGGGCGGCAGGAGGTTACGGAGGGGGAGACCTGGGAGCATAGACACGGGGGCCGGAAGGGACCAATGAGAAAAGGACATGGCAGCCAGCGGGACGGCCTGCTATCCTACCGCGCACCCTGGCCCCACGGCTCCCAGGACGGCGTGCGGGCCGGGCCCAAGGGCACACGGGCTGGGCCCAAGGGCACACGGGTTGACACTGGCCCTGGGGCCTCCCCCGGCCGCCCTCTGGCCGTCACCACATGCACGACCGATCTTCACAGCGACCTGTTTCCCAGGGGTGACCAAAACCCCCCAGGGCTCAGTCCTGGCCACAGATTCCCTGGCACTGTGACCTGGAGAAAGACCCCGTGTCCTCTCTGCGGAGGCAGGGGACACCAGAGTGCAGGACGTGAGGACGGTCTGCCCCACGGCCCAGCGGGCAGCCCACTCCTAACACCAGGCCCCCCGAACCTCGCCTCCTGGCCTGCTTGGAAGATGGGGGGCCCTCTACTGTTCGGGGCCCCTCACCTCGTGGGACTGAGACCCGCAAGGCTAGAGGGCCCGGCTAAGGGGTGACCTTCTGCCCCAGAAAAAGGGCCTGTCCTCCGACAGCAAACACACACGCTGCTGCACGTGCAGTCTTCACACATCCATCTTGCCAGACAGGCAGGCGAGCGTGGACCACGGGCAGCCAGCGCCGGGCCATCCGCCCCCCGCCGGGGTCTCAACTCCACTCCAGAAGTGCCGGGTAGGCTCCTTCCCGGGCTGACGCCACATGGGAAGCTGTCCCTCCCGCGCTCACAGTAAGTCACCCGCCATCACGTTATAAATTCAGTAGCATCAAAGGCACAGTATTCCCCGGAGATGATGCGAAGAAAATCCACAAGACCACGCACAGCATCAGAAATACTGTCGATAATAACATCTGAGGAATCAATCATGAAATGCAAACTTCGTAATTCAGAAGGCCGTGGTCAACGTCGTTCACAAATATGGTGAAGAGTCCATTCTCAGGTGTCAGCGGACGGAACAAATGCACTAAAGATCTCTTTACACCCACCCCCAAAATGAACCAAAACCACGATCCAGGACAGAGGCGTGTCCCCGAAGCCAAGAGAGATGGGAGAAGGTGGGGGTGGGGGTGGGGGGCCACCTGGACGAGGCGGGCAGGGGCTGGGCCAGGGGTCGGGTCCGGAGTGCAGGCCACACTCCCGGGGCTCCTGGGCAAAGACGCCCAGCTCCCTAGTCCTTCTGGGAGGAAAGGGGCCTGACGGAGGCCCAGCAGGAGTTCCAAAAAGTGAGCCCGCCCAAATGAGCTGGCGATTCAAAAATCCGCCCCCCTTGCCCTCAAACCCGAGGAAAAGCCCACCAGGAGAAAGGGCCAGCAGAAAGGACAAGAGACCCCCGGGCATTGGCAAGTTCTGATGGAGAATGCCCCGAGCTCTGAGCCTGTCCGCGGAGGCTGGAACCCAGACAAGAGGAGGGGAGGGGCTCCGTGAAACACGGCCCTTCACGAGGCGTCGGACTGTGAAGGACACTGACATTGGACACTGGGGAGAGGGGCGAGCGGGGGGGGGGGGGCGGCAGAAGAGACAGTCTGGGGTCTGGAAGACGGCCCTGAGAAGGGTCACCCTTGTGGCCGCTCAGGGACCAGAAGGCCGGCAGCGAGCGGGGAGGAGAGGCGCGAGGCCAGGACGCAGGCCAGCGAGCTCTCCCAGAGAGGACAGGTGCCCCACTCACAGAGCCCCTGCCGCAGGCCCCCCGACACCCCAAGCGCGTCCCCCAGGAGAGGCGCCCAGCACTCCGGGTGCCTCGGCTGTTCACCGCGTTCCAGGAGGCGCTCAGGATCTCCGAGCCACACCGCAGACGTGCCTCCCCTTGCCCTGCCTCAGTCGGGGAAGCTGAGCCCAAAGGGCACCTCCCAAACCTAAAATGCTAAGGAACGTTCGGGGCCCCTGGGGGTCAGTTCAACGTCCCACCCTCAGTTTCCGCTCAGGTCGTGATCTCCAGGTCGTGAGATCGAGCCCCGCATCGGGCTCCGTGCTCAGCGGGGAGCCTGCAAGAGACCCTCTCTCTCCCTCTGCCTCTGCCCTCCCCACGAAGCCATCAATCGATCAATCTTTAAAATGCTAAGGCAGTTCTAGGCATCTGGAAAGCTGTGGGCTAGGGGGCTCCGTGTGCTGAGGCTCTTCCCGGAGGAGCCAGTAAGGGCTCAGAGGTCACAGATGTCCCTCCATGCCCCGCATCCTCTCAGGCTCATGCAGGGGCTGAGGCAGGGTCACAGGTGCTGGTGGGCCGGGGAGGCGCCCTGCGGGGAGTACGGGGCGGGGGGCACGGCGTGCCGTACTGGTGGCTGGTGCTTGGCAAGGGGGGGTAGGCACAGGCAGACAACCTGCCAACAACGGGGAGGTGGAAAAGAGGGGGAAGCCCCAAATCATTTCTGTTTGCCTCAGGATCGACAACGTCTGATTTGGACCCAAGTCACCCTTTAAAAGCCCGGTCTGTAATTTCTTCAGCACAGCCCGGCTGATGGTGGGGGGTGGGGGGGAGCGGTCCAAAATGGCAAAGCTTCAGAAATCCCCCCAGATACTTCCCACGGAGCATCGCCCAGCGGGGAGGCCTGCCGCTCAGTGTGCTTTAAAGTCGGGCATTCCCAAGGTCGCCCGGAGATCGCCGGACTACACACATCGTTACGGATCACAACTCAACGCCCGTACCGTTTATGCTGACATCCAGGACCATCTGGATCAGTAACCCGTTTTCATCAGTCTGTACCCGTGGGCTCTTCCCGCGGTCCAGATCTGCAAGTTACGCTTACAAAAGCCGCAGAACCGTGAAAACAAGCCTCCAGTGACAAAGGTCCCACTTAGTGAGCATCTCCCTGCGCTCACCCAAACAAAGCAGCTCGGCAGTGTTCTGGATTGTACGCCGGCAGGACTGGAGTTTGCACGGACATCACGTATTTGTTTGGAAGAAACTAGCGAAGGAAGAATTTCCTACCTCGGACACCAAAGCATTAATCATTCCCATCCGAGTCCTAAATGAGAGACCAAAGGCTGTGAGTGGCCCAAATGTATCAAATGTTCTGAATACAAAGAGAACATAAACAACCCAAATGATGAAATAACCTTAAGAATTTAACACTTCCTATTTTTAGCTACTACATACTTATGTGACTTTTTAAAAACCCCATCACTGGGGCGCCTGGGTGGCTCAGTCGCTTAAGCATCTGCCTTCGTCTCGGGTCATGACCCCGGGGTCCTGGGATCGAGCCCTGGGTTGAGCTCCCTGCTCGGCGGGAGGCCTGCTTCCCCCTCTGCCTGCCGCTCCCC